>JAJOZX010005587.1:0-327669 GCA_023014485.1 Bathynomus jamesi
GTTTCAGCTGATCAAATCCACTTAATTAAGCTGGAACCCTAAAATTTCCGCTATAAAACTCTGTAGAGTTCCATTTCATTGGATCTTAGGCAAATTAATTGCCAGTTGACATGCTCTCTCCTATTGTTATTTCACTGTAAAGTTAATTCAAATTTTGTACGAAACTTAATTGAAATTTTTCATAGATAAATAATTTTTCGACTTTTCAGAATTTTTTGGAGTCACATTTATTTTCAATGTCACAATAAAATTTTGTTTCAAACTGTAAAATTCTGGACTTATAAAATATTTGAATTAATTAGAGTCCACTAGAGGTCGAACCAGTGTGAAGAAGAATAAAGGTGGCAGGCCCAGGAGTGCATCAACAGAAAACAATACCATTCTCCGTGAAGCCCTCATTCAAGGCAGAAAAGTAGACCCTTGCGAGCGCTGCACACACACACCAACACAGCTTATGAATCAACAGGTTGCAATGGATTGTTGGACCACACTGTAGAGTTTTTTCCGATCAATCCTCGCAAGAAACAATTTTGATTTATTTACTTCCATTGTTTATTGCATCATGTAAATAATTTCAAAGTATGTTCTGCCAAAGTAATTATTAAAACTGAAAATAAGTTTTAGATTTTGAACAGACTCGTCTGCGCCTTCGCTTTTATTATATGCCTTCATTATTATATATCGAGTATCGGTAACTATTTTGAAAGACGAGAATATTTCCTAGATTAATTAAAGGAATAGTGGTTGTTTACTAAACAATTCAGAACGTGTATAGACGTTTTAGAAATGTTTATGAAAGTATAATAAACGTACCTTTAAATGCGTTTATTAAAAGTTTCATTTCAAAACGTACCTTTGTTTATTGGAATCATATTAAAATTAATCGTGATCAGATTCAACCAAGGTTCGAAGTGAACTTTCTAAAGTAAAGCAACAAATTCAACTACACCTCGAATCAACTACGCTGAGGAGCTCAACCTTTTATGAAGCAATCCTTTTGGATTATTCGAGTTTAATTAAAGTCTACAAAACCCATACATACACACACACATATATATATATATATATATATATATATATATTATATATATATATATATATATATATATGCAAAAAGGAAAACAAAAACGCGCGCCGCTATGGGCCCTTAAGGACGGGAAATAATGAACTAACCGACGATCCAAAAGAAATATCTGATACATTGAGAGCTCAATATGAATCAGTTTTCAGTACCCCAAAAGTGACAAAGCGATACCTGACATAAATGCATTCTTTGAAGAGGAATTGCAAGGAGAGTATATAACAGACTTTGAGTTTACACCAGAAGATGTAGCGAGAGCTATAGAACAAATGAAACTACATTCAGCTGCAGGTCCGGACAATTGGAACGCATTATTGATTAAAAACTGTAAAAATGAAATAGCTACACCTTTATACTGGATATGGAGAAGATCCCTAGACACTGGGGAAATACCGAGCATCTTGAAAAGAGCAAACATTGTCCCTATATATAAAGGAGGGGACAGATCTCAAGCAAAGAAATATAGACCAGTGTCATTGACGTCCCACCTCACCAAAGTATTTGAAAGAATAGTTAGACAGAAAATTTATGATTTCCTGGAGACACGGGAAAGATTCAACGAAAATCAGCATGGATTCCGATCAGGTAGATCATGCCTATCACAACTAATAGAGCACTACAACAATATCCTAGATGCATTGGAAGGCAATGACAACTACGATGTTATATACACAGATTTTGCTAAAGCTTTCGATAAATGTGACCATGGTATAATAGGACATAAAATTAAAGACATGGGAATAACAGGCAAAGTGGGAAAATGGATCTACAACTTCCTTAGTGATCGTCTGCAGGTCGTCAAAATTCAAGGTATATCATCATCAGAATCGGAAGTACGCAGCTCAGTACCACAAGGGACAGTACTGGCCCCACTCCTGTTCATTATCATGCTAACAGACATAGACAGCGGAGTAAACAGCAATAGTATAGTAACATCCTTTGCAGACGATACAAAGATCAGCAGAAAAATCAGCGATGTACATGACGTGGAGGCCTTGCAGAGGGACACGAACAAAATATACAAATGGTCAGAAGACAACAACATGTCATTCAACGCCGAGAAATTTCAGCTCTTGAGATATGGTAGAAAAGAAGAACTTAAACAGACTGCATATTATGCTCCAGATAGACAGGAAATACAGAGAAGCATGAAAGCGATTGATCTCGGGATAATAATGACAGATGATGCGAAATTCGAAACACAAAATCAGATAGCGATAAATAAAGCAAAAAGAGTCGCCGGACAGGTTCTAAGAACGTTCAAGAGAAGGGACAGGACAGTAATGATTCCCCGCTAAAAACACTGATTATACCAAAACTTGAATACTGCTCAGTTTTGACGTCCCCATATAAAAAGGAAGAAACTAATAAACTAGAAGAAACGCAAAGGCATTTCACAGCCAAGATTGATGGCTGCAAAGAACTCAACTACTGGGAAAGACTACGTAAACTAAATCTGTACTCACTGGAAAGAAGAAGAGAGAGGTACATCATAATCTACATATGGAAAAATGATCGAAAAACTGGTACCAAACCTAAAACTAAACCCAATTACCATTCAAACAACACTGGAAAATAGGAAAGGCAGAATGTGTAGTGTTCCCAAATTAAAAGCACGACAAGGGACCTCCTCAACCCTGAAGGAAAATAGCTTGGTTGTCAGGGGGCCAAGACTTTTCAACCAGCTTCCTAAGGACCTCAGAAACGTAACGGGGGTCAAAGTTGAAGTCTTCAAGAAAAGACTTGATGCCTGGCTCAGGACAGTACCAGATGAGCCGGGCGTGCCTGGCTATGTACGGTGGAGAGCGCAAGAAAGTAACTCGCTCCTCCACCAGGCCAGACCTAGAGGCGGGGCCACCAGCTTGACCTCCGTGTCAAGAGAGACCAACACACGAAACAACATAAGGTTCATAAGGTAAGGTAAGGTGTATATATATATATTATATATACACACACATTTTAATGTTCACAATTATATGAAAAGGAGGTTAATAGGAGTTTCGGGGCCACCATTTTTTTGGCAAAGTCCAAATTTGTTACGCGGAGGATGACTGGCTGAAAGTTGATGAAATCATCATGAGCTCTCGGTCAATCGTTTTCTTTATTGCTTTATTGGCCAATCATAGAAAATCATTTTCTTTGTCAAACGTCATACAAATACGTAATTGTTTACTGTTCAATGAACAGCTGAGAAGGAAGGGTGTGTCGGTGTACACTCATAGATTTACATAATAAAACTTATATAAATTAAAAGTGAATTGATAGTTTACTTACAATATAAAGGAGTGGTGAAATTGTAATTTTTACAAATTGTGATATCCAATGCATTTTGTTTAAAATGAGTAAGAAATTTGTACTTGGATATCGGCGGAAAAAATTTACATTTATAAGCCTCATTTAAGTTATAATACAGTTTTATTACTTATGTGTTGATCCATAATATGCCTCTTTCTGAATGTTATTTCAATTTTGGTGTCAGTTTGATATAATTTGCAAGATCGAAGAAAGTAAATTTGGAAGATGGAAGATCACCGGAAACGTCGTGTTGAAGGGGTCGCTATCCACCTTTTCACCAGGTTAGGAATACGCTAAGTTAGGTGGGTAGGTTAAGTTGCGGTAGTAGAACCATATGCCGAATATATATATATTAAAGGTCTTTTATTTCATTTCAGGTCGCATCATATCAGGGGTAGATTGAAAATGGCGGCAGTAGAAGAAAAGGTTAACTGTTAGCCTCACGAAGTCTGGCAACATGAAAGAGACTCGCCAAAAATCAACGTCTGGTGAGATCTCAGAAAGCCATGCATCATTGGTCCTTTCTTTTTAGAAGAACCTGCAATGTTGCAGAATTTCTTTATCCTTGAACTAAAACAATTAAATCTTTCAGATAGCACAATTTTTCAGTAAGACGGTGCTCCCTGCCACTATGATTTAAATGCGTGACAGTTCTTGAATAAAGTCTTTCCAGCTAAGTACGAAGTTCGGTTGAGGTGGTCCATTTGCTTGACCACCTCGTTCAGCTGACCTATCTTCATTGAACTATTTTTTATGGGACCATGTTAAAAGTGTTGTTTACTCATCAAAACCAGATTCTTCAGATAAAATTATGGCCAAGATTACAAATACAATTCATTCACTCAATCAGCAACAGCTGGTGAATGTTTTCAGGTCTGAAAAATTGGATTGAATGATGCATCGAGAAATATGGCTGCATGTTGATGCCCAGAAATTTGTAACGTAGTGTGCTGAAACTTTTAATAATTGTTTTCATATATTGTTTACAGTTTGTTTCTATGGTGTGTACATCAAAAGTTAGTAAAGTTTAAAGTTGCCCAAGGACTTTGTAATCACCATATACAGGGTGGCGCAAAAGTCAGGAGTCAGAGGGTCATGCAGTGCATAAATTAAAAGTTTTTAACTACGAACGTTATTTATTTAAAAGTAGTGGCGGCCATAGAAAGGAAAAGATCCATTCTCTCTGGCTCCTTTGAATCCTTACTGTTGTACCACCCTGTACACACACACACACACACACACACACCAGACACACACACAATATATATATATATATATTTTATACTGTGTTCCCGAATACTGGAGGCTTCTTTTTTATTTAAAATTTTTCCTGTTCGGCAACTTATTCCCATATGCGAATACACTGGAATAATTAACACTAATACAATGGAATAATTAACACTACGAACCTTTCAATGCTGGTTCCGAGGCACGAGTAATTTAAAACAAAACAAAACAGGAAACAAGCTATGGGTTGGGCGGTTGGAGTTATAAGTTAGGGGAGGGGGGATTATAAAAAATTGGGGGGGAGGGGAGTTGGGGAGGGGGTTTATAAAAAATTTAGAGGGACAGCTGAGGAATCCACGTTTAGAGAAGGGGTCAATGTTTTAATATAAAGAGATTCCAAAATTCTAAGTGAGTTAGGACAAGAATTACAACCGAGAATTTTAAAATTATCTAAAGTGACATCACCTCAATCCCGCTGCAGGTTAGTGGCTAGCGCTCTCACCTTCTATTAAAGAGGTGGTGGGTTCGAAACATGGTGGGGCAATTTTAGCATTATGAAAAATCGTGCGTGTTTATGCATATTCCATCTATGGGACCCCAGCGTTACACCAGATAATTTGAATGAAATTACCTCGAGCGCGGGAGGGGTTAACACGTAAAATGCCTCTGGACGCTAAAACGTTGTGTTTCCTCGGTTGTGTTAATTTGTATTCTATCATAGTGTAATGGCTAGCGCCTTCACCTTCTATTGAAGAGGCAGTGGGTTCGATTCCTAGTGGGTCAATTTTTGCATATATATATATATATATTATATATATATATATAATGGTAACCTTGGTTTCACTTCCGCCCGAATTGTTTATTTTGATGAAGTTCAAGCGTGTTGCTCCACTTTAGAACTACAGCTTAACGGGGAATCGGATCGGAACCACGACCCACCACAGGTAGTTAGAAATTACAAAGTCCTCGCCCGGACTTGGTCTCAGGATACCCAGGGTACCCATTTGTCTGTAGACCAATTTTATTGTATTTTGTCGTCGTCGGGAATCGAACCGGAGCCGGTGGATTTGTAGTCAGCGATGCTAACCACTACACCACCGAGGCTCATTTTATATATATATATATATATATATTATATATGATACACACAGACAGTGCATGGAACAAGGAACTCTTCTGGGATAATTAAATCCACTATAGTCCGAATAAGTAATGGTAAATGACAAATACCATAGTTTTTCTTTTTCATGATGCTAGCCCGACGTGGGCAACGGATCTTGAAACGGACATGTTATGTGCCTTGAAAAGTGGACGCTCAATTCTGCCAGTTGAGGTTTAAGTTTTGGTTTTTGGCTAAAAATATAATAGTTACCCCCTTTTTCTTTTTCTTTGATGCATTCAATCTGACGTGAAGGCAGCGAGTCTTTTGCTTATATTGAGGTTCTAAATGTAGCATGGCTAGGTGCTTTAAACCCTAGATCCATGTCCCAAAGCTGGATCCTGTCTGCTTTGCAGATAGCTGGTGAGGGAAGCTATATTTATGGGACCTCTTTGCGAG
This sequence comes from Bathynomus jamesi, assembly GCA_023014485.1. NCBI lineage: Eukaryota > Metazoa > Arthropoda > Malacostraca > Isopoda > Cirolanidae > Bathynomus > Bathynomus jamesi. The sequence goes on from JAJOZX010005587.1 coordinate 6,162, forward strand.
TGACCCGTTGCCCACGTCGGGCTAGCATCATGAAAAAGAAAAACTATGGTATTTGTCATTTACCATTACTTATTCGGACTATAGTGGATTTAATTATCCCAGAAGAGTTCCTTGTTCCATGCACTGTCTGTGTGTATCATAAAAAACTCAGGGGACCATTCTGAGTTCATTCCCATATATATATATAATATATATATATATTAGTGGTGGACCGGATGTCAGTTTTTCAACATCCGCGGATGCGGATCTTTAATTTCAATATCCACGGATGCGGATATTTAGTTAATCTATCAATATAATACAGAATTATGAATATATGACATAATTTTTCAAATTTCATGATATTACTATTATGGCAGGCAATGCATAAGAATTACAATTAATATTAATGTTTTCATTATGATAAAAATAATAACTTTCTCAAGAGTTTCAGCCACAGAAAATTCAATGAAACAAGTTTCATTCAATTTTCACTAATTTTAGAAACTGTGCAAATTTTGCAATGTGTTTGCTATAGAAAATTAGCATTTTTATTTTTGCTAAATAATTTACTATTTTTTGTATTTATTTACAATAATCTTGTTCGAAACACGATAGACTGCTTGATCTTATATGAACAATTTCATTCTGAAAAGTTACTCTGTTGCTGTGAAAAAAAAATCAGTTGAGTACGCACAGCTGCACAGGCAGTGTTTGTTGATTTAATGGTATTTATATTTTGAGGTTTATATATTTGTTTGTTCATTAATAATTAATACTTTACATGAAATGTGCATGACTGGGCCTTATAAGCTACTTTATAAGCTAATTTAAGTGTAAATTGCATAATTTGTTAGAGGTAATATCCGCATAACATCTGCAGTCTGAAGTGCGGATGCGGATGTTAAAAATGATGTGAATATCTGCGGATGCGGATATCCGGTCCACCACTAATATATATATATATATTAGTCGTAACGACAGATTTGTGTATTAAATAATGCATCAAAATATAGGTAAAAATGGTAATAAAGATGAGGAATCATTGTTAATAGAAAGAAAGAATGAAGTGATTTTAAAATCAATTTAATTTTGCGTGGTGCGAAAATTAAATCTTTTAAAACCTATAACAAGTGTTGGTACAGGAACGCGGTTGAAGTTTCATCCAAACGCAGGCAGAAAAACTACGCTCGTTTGCAGAGAAAGGGAATAATTTACGCACGATGTGTCACGCGCAATTAATATGTCGATAGCAAAGAGAACTTAGTTTTACGAACGTTTTCTTTTTGGAACTCGTAAAAGTTTTTATTTTTTTTATTTCTATTTCTTTTACATACGAGTTAAGTTCAATGTAAACAGTTGTTATACTATATGTCAAAATCCCACGTAGCTAAAAATATTCATCGCCCGATGGAAACCATCAACTGAGGGGAAATTTTAGTTTATTTTTTTTACGAAAGGCGGACCTTAGTTATAACGACATCGAGAGTAGGTCGAGAAGAATGACGAATGACGTCATGTAAAGAAAATACTCTTGATAGGTCATTCAGGTATAATAAAGCGGAATTTTCTTTAATTTCTAAGGTGTGACAGAGAGCCGCGTTAGTTATGGTTCAAACCTCCTTCTGTAAATGAGGTGGTAGTCGGCAGGAAAGAACTTTGTGAAAATAGTACCCAAAAGTGGCAGGGCATTTTTAGAATTTTATTTTGTTTACATGTTCAAATTCTGAATTATAAGCTTGTTGAGTTTATTGTGTTTCTCTCTCCGGGAATAACTTTACAAATTTTGTGTTAAACATTTTTCTTTTTTTGTTGATTTTGTTTCCCGAGAAAATTGCGGAATTGCGCAGAATTTCTGAAAAGTCTGTGTTGAAATAAATTTGACGAACTTATTTCTTGAAGATGTACGGGACTCGCACGAAACTTTTGGACAGAATTTCCATACTTTTTTATTAGTAAAATTTAATTTAAGGAATATGAATTAAATTCTGTTTCTTCAGTCATCTATAAAACCCCTCTGTATATCCCATTTGAGACTCAATCCAATTAATTGAAAATATACTTTGGAATTCAATAAAATTTGTTTGAAAGAATTTGTAAGTGTACATCTGTAAACTTATTTGGAATTAATGTACCATTCAGTTCGAGTGAAATTTTAGAATTTTGTGAAATAAAATTTATTCGAGGGATTGTGTTGGTTCTATTGTAATAAATGGAATTAATGCGATTGTTAATTAATGCAATTTGACCTGATTATTAATTTGTTTTATTAACTGCCGAGAGAGAGGGAGAGAAATTAGTTTTACAAGCCTAGTTGGTATGTCGAGAGAATAGTTAGTTTTAAATTTACAGTTGGCAAACTTGGGCCTCATTTTGAAACAGATTTTCGCCGATATTTTTATCGTAAGACGTATTGAATTTCATAGTGCTTTTTAATGAAAATTCCGTTAATTATTTATAGCCGGCTTAGGCCGACTTAACCTCTCTCTCTTTCAATGCCACCTTCATCTTAATTCGCTCTACCTTTGATCACCGTGTTTTAAAAGTTTAATTGACAAAAATCATATAAAATCTATTTCGTGCTTCAGCTTCCCGTGCGTTAGGCATAATCAGACACGCTGCTGAGTCAGACGGGCATTCAGTGCTTTTAAACGAAATTCAGTACAGAAGAACCACGAAAGTTTGCAATACACTATAAAATAATAAAATTAAAATTGAGCGTCAAGAAAGCTGAAAAAAATTATGCGTATAAAATTGAAAGGCTATCCGAGAGCATAGCAGGGTCATCCTAAACAAGCGAACTGCGAGTAATAAGTGCAATAAAACTGGTTGCGCGATATATATATATATATATATATATATAATAATCTAAATTCCGTGCATCACTCTTGATTGGCAGAAAGTTGATGACGGCATCAATAGGATTTGCCATGATTAGCCGAGCTCATGATTACGTCATCAACTTTCAGGCCAATCAGGATCCTTGTACGAAATTTACAGTCACCAAACTGGTTGCCCTAATATTCATTATTTATGAAAATATACTGCACGGATTGCGTAATGTACGTAACAGATGATTTAAATACAACTGTAGTCACTAACTGCAGGTTATAATTTACTTAACGTACCTGTCTATCACTAGAGCCACCTGCTGCCATTCTAATCTGAGCGTGTCTCTGCGGTCCTGCTCGGCCAATCGCATCTCATTTCTCTCTATCGTCTGGTAGACCTTGTTGAGCATTCTCATGAAGTGGCGTTCGAAGGTATCTATGCAACGGTGTCCGCCCCCGTGCGTGCAGGGGCAACAACATCCTCGCGAGTGGAAGGCCCCTGACGTCATCCTATACAGAAAAATGTTAAATAAAATAGGAACAAACACTATATATATATATATATATATATATATACACCGGGTGTCCCAAAAGTCAGTTTACCGAAGAAAATGTTCTCCTAAGGTGAGTTTACTACAAAGAAAAAAACGTGTTTCATAAATATATTTACAAAACATAAGAAAACGAAGAAAAAATTTCTGAAACATATTTACAAAACATGAGAATAGTTCTGGTTACAATAACTGTTCAAAATGTCGTCCATGTTGTTCGATGCACATCTTGTATCTGTCAACGGTTGACCGGCAAATTACTTTACATAGTTCCTTATCATTGCTTAAGAGCTGGAATTCTTCACAAATGTAGTCTTTAAGGTCCTGAAGACATGCTGGCTTTTTGCTGTAAAAAAAATTACCATAATGTTTAGAATAATCATCTGGAGAAAACATTTTCCTCGGTAAACACTTTTGGGACACCTTGTATATATATATATATATATATATACAAATAGAGAGAGAGAGAGAGAGAGAGAGAGAGAGAGAGAGAAGTTTAATTTTAACCAATTTGATGTTACCGGTTTATAGCGTAAAGTTGGCACTATAATAATGATAATAGTTAATTGATTGAGAATGATTGATGGTTAATGATAAAGCTGGAGTCACCAATTTATAGTCACTCCAGGGTCACCAACTTTTATTGGTCTACGAATCACGGATTTGATGTGGCTAAGAAAGGCTTACTATAATTACTGAATAAAATATGAAATTAGGGTCACCAATTTGGGCCTACCGCCCAAATAAACCATATGTAAATAGGAGAGAAAAATTTCCTTGTTTTGTTTAATTAAGAAAATAATTCAATTATTTGTTCACAGTGACTAACAATTCAATAACTGTATTTATAGTGATTAATAATTATATAACGGCATTTGTACTATGCTAAATATGACTGAGTATTAGCAATAAGAAAAATGGTTATACAGACTAATTGTTAAGTAATTACAATGATGATAAACACTAATTTAGGTAGGCTAATGATATGCCGAGTGAACCTAGAAATAATGAACCCTATTGATAATAGAAATAATGCACGTACGGTTGGTACAGTAAATGGATTAAGTAATACACTAATTTAGATAGGCTAATGCGATATGCAAAAGTGAACACAGAATAAATAATGTAAGCCTATTGACAGTTGAAATAATGCATGTACGGTCGGAATGAAAGCCTATTGACAACTGAAATAATGCACGTACGGTTGGTACAGTAAATGGATTAGGCCGTCAAGAATGAAATGCATAAAAGAACATATAAACAGTAGGATGCACTCTGGAGCTTGAAGACCTACTTCATGGGTTGACCGATATTTGGGCAGTAATGACCTCGGAGACTGAATGCCTAGGTAAGGTTGACCGTATTGCGTTTCGCCCGCCGAGACTCTTTTATATACATATATACAGTATACTGATGCTTAAAACATTTTAAATTTCTAATTAAAAATATCAGATGTTTTTAGAGTTCATAAACTCTACAGACTTCTTCATTGTTGACAAAGGCATCTCGGCTGGAGGTGTTGCTACGGCAATGTCATCATGTCCCTTAGCTTTGGCGGCAGCTTCAGTCATCTGAAGGGCTTCTTCAGGGGTCAGAACAATGCAGTGATCCTCAAAATGCTTCTCGATATTGTCTGTCTCTAGGCCGCCAAACCCTTCCCCAGGGACATTCTTCGTTCTGATTGGTTGCGCTGTGAGCGACGCTGAATTTTTGTACTCCGTGCTAAACGCGTAGATTTGAAATTTTACCGTTTAGAATATTTTAATCCTTTCAGAATTTTCCCGCGTAGAACCGGGCCGCGTAAAGTATTTGCACGTAGAATCGGTCGTCTGCTCTATATGGACCAAACTGGCAAGCCTCAATTAAAAAAACAAGAATAAAACAGCAGCAAAAAAAAAAAAAAAAAAAAGTCAAATACTGTAGAAATAATAATGCAGTATTTATCCATGTAATTAACAGTGGCCACAGAATCAACTGGAATAGTGCAACACCTACAGTATATATTGTAAAATTCATTCCAAATATTGATTTGCGTCCTGGTCTGTACAAAGTAGACACCATTTTCTCGAAGAGATTAGAAATCCGATTAATATTTTAGAATGTTTCTTAGAAATATAGCACGCAGTACACCAAAATATTCTCCCACAGATTAAGCCATTTTGAGGATGGATCCAAGTGTAAGTGTAGATCGCTTTCTATCTTTTTATCTTCTCATTCCTTGAGAAGGTCTTGTAAGAGACGAAAGCGCTTGGAATCTTTTTCATTTCCTTGCAGGTTCTGTCACACCGAACAAAATTCATGTGAAAATTGTAAATTATTTTCATATATATATATATATATATATATATATATATATATATATATATATATAAAACTTTGGTTAACCTTGGTTTTGCTTCCGCCCGAAATGTTCATTCTGACGAAGGTCAAATTTGTTACTCCACGTTAGACCTACAGTTTAACGTGGAATCCAACCACGCCCCTCCAGCAGCCCAGCGCCTTAACCACTAGGCTACCCAGGGTACCCATTTATCTACCAACCAATTTTTTTTATTGTGTGGAAGGATGAACAGCTGGGTTTTGCTGCGCGGCCCCGGCCGTCACTGGGTCTCGATCCCGGGGCAGATGGATTCGTAGTCAGCGACGCTAACCACTACAACACTGAGGTGCATATATATATATATATATATATATATATATATATATATATATACAGGGTGTCCCATAAGTCTGGAACCATAGGGTAAAATAAGTAATTCATGTTTTTCCGTTTATGCAAGTGCCCATGTTGTCTTTGAGTAAGGAAGAACGCATCCAGGTAATTCTGCTCGTAGGAAATCGGAGTCAGAGGGAGGTCGCTGAGGAATTTAACAGACTGCATCCGGACCGGGCGCCGACAACACACAGCTGTGGACCTCCGAGGACATCCACCGACGATAACGCAGCCGCTACCATCCTCGCTCATTTCACAAACAGTCCCCAAAAGTCTCTTCGGCGTTTTTATTGCCGTTTTTATCATTTTGCCCTATGGTTCGAGACTTACGGGACACCCTGTATATATATATATTTATCTACTTATTTATTTATTTATAACTTTTTTCTTTGTTTGATTGAAATGTTTAACCTCCGTCGCAACATCAAAGGTCAGATAGGTCGCTATATATTATGGGCACAGGGGATGGTCTCCCATCCCATTACTACTCGTACCTTTATAAGGATGCAATGTATAATTCAGCTACTGTACTTGGGTCATGCATGTATCATTCGAAAGCTCTAAAGGAGCCCTAAAAACTGGAAACAATTAAAAATAAGAATTTCTGTCATAAAGACGTGAGTTTCAAATATACATGTTTTGAAAGTAGTATAGTATGCAACTTTAATGAAAGTTAGTATAAAAATGAAGTATGAGACGCTCCATAAAAGTTATTGTACAAAAAGTTGGAGAGAAATTCCTTTTCTTTATAACAATTCTATTGGTTTGTCTGTGCAATTTATAGTTTTTTTATTTATTTGCAATTATGAACCCAGGTAGGAAACTCCTTTCGAAAAACGTTCATAAACAGTCGGTTAATTAAGTCACATGCCCAATATATACAGTATATTACTCGGAAGCTCTTAAAAAGCGGTATCAGGTAAAATAAATTAAAACTAAAAATATTTTACAAAGGCGTAACCCACAAGTGTATATTTAAAAATTAAAAATTGATCATAAAATGTAAAATTCTGAAAATATGGCTTACATTTTTATATTACTATGTAGAGCCTGAGAAACTATCATTATGGTATAAAATTTCACGTTCATATTTTTCATAATTTTAGATTTAGGAATTTACGAAGCTAATTTTTTGCTTAATTCTCAATTTTAAGCCTCAGTTGCATTATCTTGCAAACTTGAAAGGCCAAGATTAGCGAGCGTCACTTTTTAAAATAAAAGTACATTTTTCTTTTGGAAATGATATATTTTATAGTACGGAAGTTAATTTTTATTATTTTTTTGTAAAAATAAATTGTTTAACTCGACCTATAAATGTAATTTTCATTATGGGATTACGTAGACCCAAACGCTAGTCCCTATGTGTGCGATCCCACACTGGCCTTCTAGAGTTAAACTATAGACGAAGACCTACATTACTGTATACATTTAGGCCAGGAGCCCGGGGCACCCCTCGTGCACCCTACCCCCCCTACAGCATCCTCCACGACTATATTTTTCTGAACTCTTAGGGCCTATAGATCAGATTAGAGGATGTTCCCATAAAATATTTCCCGTTGCACTCTTTCTGTCGGCTCATTTTTACCCTCGCTCTGCCTGGGGTCAATTGACCCCCCTCCTCCGGCACATTTTCTCCGATAAAATAAAAACTTGGTACACCTTTACAGAACTAATTTAATTAACACACCTTCAGTAAATATTTAAGGTCAAGGTCATGTAAGATCACGAAGTGAGGTCAGGTCAAAGTTGAGAGATTTTCAGAGGTGAATATGAACGGAATTTTATGTATTGTGCTTAAGCTGTTTGGTATGTGTAGACTTGTTTCCTGTTTAGGAATAGTGAATTTGAAGTAGATGAGTATGGTTAATGTATATGTAATAATTCTGTATATTTATTTGGTGTTTAAATCAATAGCTATATTTATAAATTGAAAGACTAAGCATGATAAAGAAAATTTTATGAATTTAGTATTTACTGAAATATATTTGTATTTCACAGACATGATGGATTCCGATGGAGAACCATCCAGAAAGGAGCCAAGAACAGAAGAAACAGCTGCAGGCAGTCAGAAATGTGTCATTCACTACAAAGGGTCATCCAATGCAAAGTTTACTCTACTTAAAAATCTAAAAGACAAAGACTAACGATTTGAGAGACTGCAAGAAATTTGTAGAAGGCGGCAGAGTCAATCGATTGGATCAACCCAGAGAATGGATGACACACGGTCTTTTGCCCGAACAATTGACAGATGTAGATGGATAACACAGAGACAGCTCTCAATGATTTACTAAGAACTTAAATAGACTGGTTGCAGTTGATGATCGGGCTGCACGATCATTTTCGTCTGGTACGAGACCAACAAGATTTTCATTATCATCAGCTTCAAATCCAATATTTGAACCAGACTGCATTTTCTGCAACAAATCAGGACGCATTCATGCGACCAAAGAAGGAAGAGACACCACCGAGAAAACTTCAATTTTTTATTTTGGAGAAGGAGAGAGTGTAAAGCAAGCAGCTACAAAGAAAGGAGATGAGAAACTGCTTAGAACGATAAGAAATATTAATCTATTTGCTGTAGAAGCAAAGTACCATCCAAGCTGCAGGAAAGGTTATACGCGTGACAGTGATGCATGGAGAAGTAGAAACAAAGAACGAAAGCAAGAACAAAAGGAATTTGAGGATGCACATCGATATGCCCTCAGCAGAGTTTGTACACTTATTGAAAGAAACATAATACAAAACAAGAATATCATGAAACTTACAGCTCTAAATGCAGCATACATATCAGCTTTACAAGAGACAAATTTCCCAAATCAAAATCACAGAAGTGAAAAAAATGAAAGCAAGGTTAGAAAAAAATTATATTGGTAACCATATAGCTATCACTGCCTCTGGAGAATTCTCTTCAGATCTGGTGTATAGCAAAACTATTGACACATGAACTGCTGTTGTAATGGCATACAAACTTGGTGCAGGTTATAGCATTAATGACGTTGCAATTACACTTCGACAGATTAGATTATCATGCATTCCTTTGAAAAATCAGAGACATTGCCATGGCCGCCAACAGCAAATTATTTGCTAAGTCTACAAGACATTGTGCCACATGAACTGAAGAGATTTCTTAAAATTGATTTGCTGGAAAAGAGAACTCAGAAAATGACCAACTAAACCGTCTTGTGTTATCTATAAGTCAAGTCATCTATCGAGCTACAACACATGGCAGATGGAAAATGCCCAAACATCTTCTGTTATACTTAACACTCAGACACATGTTCAGAAGTAAAGAACTAATAACGCGTGACAGTGATGCATGGAGAAGTAGAAACAAAGAACGAAAGCAAGAACAAAAGGAATTTGAGGATGCACATCGATATGCCCTCAGCAGAGTTTGTACACTTATTGAAAGAAACATAATACAAAACAAGAATATCATGAAACTTACAGCTCTAAATGCAGCATACATATCAGCTTTACAAGAGACAAATTTCCCAAATCAAAATCACAGAAGTGAAAAAAATGAAAGCAAGGTTAGAAAAAAATTATATTGGTAACCATATAGCTATCACTGCCTCTGGAGAATTCTCTTCAGATCTGGTGTATAGCAAAACTATTGACACATGAACTGCTGTTGTAATGGCATACAAACTTGGTGCAGGTTATAGCATTAATGACGTTGCAATTACACTTCGACAGATTAGATTATCATGCATTCCTTTGAAAAATCAGAGACATTGCCATGGCCGCCAACAGCAAATTATTTGCTAAGTCTACAAGACATTGTGCCACATGAACTGAAGAGATTTCTTAAAATTGATTTGCTGGAAAAGAGAACTCAGAAAATGACCAACTAAACCGTCTTGTGTTATCTATAAGTCAAGTCATCTATCGAGCTACAACACATGGCAGATGGAAAATGCCCAAACATCTTCTGTTATACTTAACACTCAGACACATGTCAGAAGTAAAGAACTAATAACACTTATTAACAGAGTTAGTCATTGTGAGAACTACAGTTTCACTCTTGAATTAGAGACTGCAATTGCAAAAGCTGTGCAGCAAGCATTATCAGTTTTATCACAAGGAATTGTCAGAAAGCCTCAAGGAAAGTAGCTTTTTTCATTCTGAGTTTGATGATTATGATCAAATAACATGCGAACCCATAGGAACAGGATTTGTCCATACTGCACATGGTATCATGCTATAAGAATTGTCAGAAATGAGTGATATTGTAGGCACCAGTAATTCTGATATCTCAACTTTTCATAAGACAAAACAGCGGTCTCTGGAGGTTCAGCCGTGATGTTGAAAAAGATTGTGATACCAACCTTTGACCTAGGGGTATGTATGAAGGCATACCTTCGTATGGAGTTATCCATTCAGATATGACAAACATATAATCTTAAATGGAACATTCCACTTAACATGTGCATATTTTCATATGATAGGAAAGAAAATGGATGGTTCTGGCTTGTCAGATGTGCTGTTAGAAGCTGGTTTGATAGGATCTTGCTCAGTTCATGGTGTTCTGAAAGGTAATAATTATAGCAGGTGTATATCCTGTCATAAAGCAGTGCTGGAAGGTCTGGAAAGATTACTCACCGAACTGTTCATGAAAGAGAAAGGTGCGGAGAAAGTATTTGACAGTCTGCCAGATGCATCAAAGGAAAAACCAAAACAAGTGCATAAAATCCAAAGCAACGTAGTAATACAAGTTCTTAATGATGATGCCGTCTCCAGCTACCTTGATGATTACCAAGGATTTAAGAAGAAAGCGCAGGATGGTGTCCTTGGTAAAACTGCTCAGTACTGAAGTGGGCGAGATTTTACCCAAAGCATTAGGAAACATTTTAGGTGATGAAGAGGATGATGATTTTGCATTCGGTGATAGCAGTGACGAAGATGATCATGATGATGGTTACGAGTGAAATTTACATTGATTTGAAATCACATTTTCTTCTGAGGCTAGTTTATTCATTGATTTGTGTAAGACTTATTGATGACTTAAGTGCAACAAAAAGTTTTTTAGGATAATTTCTGGACTTGTATGGCGAGTGTACTGCAATTTTTCGTATGTTTTGCCATTTCAAGGTCAAGACTATCACTGTAATGCTAGAAATGATCATATTTGTGCATAAATACAATAAATGTAATGTTTTATGTCAAGTTTTTAATTATACTTACATTTTTATGCATTTAATAAGAGTACTGAAGTATAAGAACACGCAAAAACCGCTTTCGCGTACATTGCAGAGGGCACATTTGATATACTGTACTTTAAAAGTGGGCCAACAAAAAGAATGCAATGGGAAATATTTCATGGGAACATCCTTCAATCTGTTCTATAGGCCCAAAGAGTTCAGAAAAATATAGTGGTGAAGGATCCTGGGGTGGGGGGTGCACGAGGGGTGCCCCGGGCTCCAGGACTAATTTTACTTTAGGGAGCCAAACTCCCTTACTTACTTTTCCCAAAATAAGATTTTTTATAAGTGTTTTATAAGTGTTTTGTGTTCAACAACCCATTGCATCGTACATACAAAGACTAAATTATCAAAAATTATACTATTATACAACAAGGCATGACACTTTTTAGCCATTTACGATGTTCGATACGTAACTAGCGTATAAAGACATACTGTAAATACAAATTTTGAATTATTATTAAAGTCTCCGTTTCCATGGTAACAGAGCAACGTTGCTAGACAACAGAGATTTTGTCTCATCATATCAGTGGAATTTTTTTATATCAAAATGTTTTGATTGGCCTCACTCTGAGGAAAGAATGATCAGCGTAAATTGAAAATAATTGTGTCCGTTGTAAAATCTCTTTCTTTGGAAAAAAATTATATTTATATACACTCACAAGTAGTCAAATATGCAAGGATATGCTGTAAATATGAAGGATTTTAACAGAGTAAAATATATGAATATTCTATGCGATAAAGGGTTCAATGAAAATAAACTCATAAAATGTATTAAACAAATTCAACTACACTAAAACTACTGAATTCATTAATAATTTCGATATATACTGTAAGTCATGCATACATCGTACGATATATATATATATATATATATATATATATATATATATGTGTGTGTGTGTGTGTGTGTGTGTGTGTGTACACAAAGAGAGTATATAAAAATATATATATACAAAATAAATATGGAAACCAAATGAGAGTATAAACATAAGTAAAACCACTAAAAATAAATTGAATCTGTGCAACAATACAAACGTTTAAGAAACAAAAGTCCTTAATCGGTATGCAACAAAAGAAAATAATCTCAGATATCATAATTAAGAAATGCGAAATCTGGAGGCAATTAAAAATAGATAGGCGAACAATCACGTTTATATAAGATGTACAGTCACCTGCAATAGTTCCGCTCCACCCTCTCCGAGATGTGGTAACAACGTAGTCCCTCTTAAACCCCAGTCCCCCACCATCACTCCTCCTCCTCCTCCCTCCTCTCAGGTGTTGTCATAGTAATACAGTACTTCTATTTTTTGAAAACCAATGACAGAATAAATATATTGTTCACTGTAGTTTTGGTGGTAATGCGAGAACGACAATGTATTTTATTCATGCTTTATTCCTAAATTTAGAGAATAGAGTAGTTGAGTTATTTCACAAACGTGGGATACTTTACTCTCCCTCTCGCTATCCCCCCCTCCTTTCGCTACACCAAAAACGACGATATTACAAGATCAAACCGTCTACATGGAATCGCACAATAGCTGAAATTAATCATGATGATGTAGAGAAATAAAATACTTATTTGTAAGCGTTAATATCGAATCATGATATGACAAAAAGTTTCTTATCACGAATGATGTAAAAAATTCGAAGGACACTGTAATTCGGCGTGTCAGATTACGATTTAAATAACATCTAATTTTAAACTGATTTGAATTCAGCAACAAAATATATTAAATAATGTATATTAATATATACATATAAAAAATTAATAATTCTAACATTTATTTTTGCATACAAAGTTCAAACTCGCGTGACACTAACTGTATATAAAATGCAAGTTTGAAAAACATTTAATTTTCTTTCTATTTTATTTTTACTAAATAATTAATGAATTATTTCTTTTTTAAATTACCTAATCATTTTTTTAGATTAAGCTTAATCATGTAATCGTATTAAATTCTGCAATGCTAATTTTTTTTACATTCTTTCTTAGTTGTAAAAGATGAAGTCATAACTTGCCAAAACTCTAAATTAACACTTGATTTTAAATTTTAAGTATTTAATTTTGGTTCATATGCATGTTTAATTTTAATCCATAATAAAATGCATATTTCAATTTCCATTTTTAGTTAACTCGGAAAATCATGATAACATCACATCTGTCAATATGCTGTTCAAAAGAAAAATATGACTTCATCTTCAAATATCTTACTTATCTGCCAGTATGCTGTTACAGCCAAAATTTACCTTTATCTTCAAATATTTTGCAAAAAAATTCAGCCTATTGAGAATAAAAAACAAAACAGGTCAACATTAAATAATAATGATGTCACCAAATTATTAGCATATAAACTCTCGTAATTTTTCAAATTATTCTAATTATTCTGATCTGACCTAGAGGCTGTAATATTTTAGGAGCAGTAAAATTCAGTCAGAGGGTCTCTTTGTCTTCTCCTTTGAGCCCTGCTTTCTCCACAGAACTTAGTTTTAAATTGGAATAAATAATTTCCTGATACGCTACAAGAAGAATCGGGGAACCGTCAGATAATTTAGTAAGTTTTCACAGAATCTTCCGATCCACTTCAAGAAGAAATAGGAGTGTAGTATAAAAGAAACTACTGCGATTCCCTACATGATACCAGCTAACCCAGAGTGAGAAAATCTGTTGCTGCCACCTAACCAGAACCCCCACCAACCTCGAACCACCCAAGGCCATACAAAGACCAGTGGTTCCCAACCTTTTTGAAGCGATGGCCCACTACAGCTGATTCGAATAACTCATAGCTCAACTCCCATGTTGCTAAGCTGGTATTATGTTTATGTAAGGGTTTAATAAGCAAATTTTTGTTATTAACATGATGCTAAAAGACAAGAAATGGGCCATGGCCCACCGGTTGGAAACCAGTGCCATAGACGAAGGGTTAACATACTCGTATATATTACAGAATAACTGCCCTGTTCATACTGCCAGAATCATCAGACGGTGGTTTCAGGAACAACGAAATGTCGAGCTGCTGAACTGGCCCACCAAGGTGTGTGACCTAAACCCCATTGAAAATGTGTTGGCAGATGTGGTTAACACTTGGGAGCCTGGGCAGGAGCGGACATCTCGGCACCTACTGCAACACACTATGGCAGAGTGGGAACTTTTCCGCAGGAACCCACAAGCAGTGATGGGCATCGATACATGAAAATCGCTAAAGCGATACCGATACATCGATACATGAAGAACGTCTTAGGCGATACCGATACGCCGATACTTTCTAGATGTCTTAAGCGATACCGATACCGATACATGCATCGCCGATACATGTATCGCCGGTACATTTTTATAATTATTCATTTAATATGTAGGTATTAGATATTATTGTTTATACTAGTAATTTGTATGCACTGTAAGTAAAATCAACGACATTTTAATGGGTTTTATAGATGTAAATAAAAACAATTGCTTTATTTAATGAAAGTATGTTTTAATTTTGTAGGATACATGAATGACTGAAAATATTACACTAACAATTAAAAGTAATTACTATTACCCTTCAAAAACACCAGCTGGCTAAACATCTGGTCAGACAATCTATTCCTTTTTGGAGCGTGAATGTGACCAGCCAAACTAAACAACCGTTCTACAGGAGCAGAGGATGGTAGTGGTATGTTATACTTCAGGAAGACCCGTAGAATTCCTGGGTACTGCCTCAGAGATTGGAGAGAATGACTTCCGTTACCCAGATACTGTAAAACTTCCATCTCAGTGGAATCTTGGGTTGCAGAGACATAGTGGAAGCAGACTCATAACAGACGAAATCATCTGCACTTCCGTCAGATGCAGCATCACTTAGTTGTTGCTGGGGGGTCTGCTCGCTGAGGCTCTTAACAGCATTAACCAACATTTCTTGAACCCTCTTTTTGACAACGTTAGTATTAAATTTGCCTTTTATTGTCATCCACTTTAACTTGAACAGAGGATTTGAAGACGATGCCAGTATTGCTGTTTTACACTCATGCGACGCATCAAGGCACAGAAACTTTTCAAACCGCTTAGTGAACCCTACTGTGACTGCATTGAGAAGTGGCTGACAATGACGCAATGCCTCCGAATTCAGACGCTCTAGCTTCTTCTCTACAGCTAACAATGTTTCTATATTATGGTTAATTAATCTCAATAACACAAGTACAAACGTGTTTAAACGTTGCGCCGTACTGTGTGACGTGACCAGTAGAGTAGTACTGTCATTAAATAAATATTTAATAATATTATTATTTATGTATATTCATAAATATAACTCAGTAGTGTCATATTATAGCATCTATTTAAATATTTAAAAATTCTTATTAATGTATCGAAGTATCGATTTTTTTCGATACATTTAAGAAAATTGACCTTAGCGATACCGATAAATCGATACTTTTGTCAAGTAGCTAAAGCGATACCGATACCGATACAAAAGTATCGATCGATACGTATCGGCGATACATGTATCTAGATACTGCCCATCACTGCCCACAAGTTATCTCCAATCATGTGGCATCTGTTCCAAATAGGCTATGCGAAGTCATTAATGATAATGGAGGATGGACCAAGTATTGAATAATTGTGTATAATAATGTTATGGTTGTGATGTAGTAAATATATATTTATTTACT
The DNA here is from genome assembly GCA_023014485.1 of Bathynomus jamesi. NCBI lineage: Eukaryota > Metazoa > Arthropoda > Malacostraca > Isopoda > Cirolanidae > Bathynomus > Bathynomus jamesi. Next base: position 22,090 of record JAJOZX010005587.1, read on the forward strand.
CGCACAATTGTCAGTTCCTTATTCTTTGAAAATTATGTTTTGTATGTTCTTAAGAAAATCTCTAAATTTGATTAATGTTTATTTTTGTAATAAAAAATTGAACTATGTTATTAGTATCTCTCCATGGATAGACCTTTTTCTGGATAATCATTTGTTGATGATACATGGACTTTAAACAGAAATGTTATTCCCTGGAAGAGAAGTCGATACTACAATTTATCTTACACTAACTATAATATGGCCACATCAAAATCCCATGATTGAAAGTTTTTAAGGTATCTCACGTTTGTGAAATAACCTAACTCCTGTATTTCCTAACTTTAGGAATAATGCATGAATAAAATACATAGTCGTCCTCGCATTACCACCGAAACTACAGTGAACAATATATTTATTCTATCATTGGTTTTCAAAAAATAGAAGTATTACTATGACAAGTTGACAACACCTGAGAGGGGGAGGAGGAAGAGGGATGGAGTGAGGGTAGGGGACTGGGGTTTAAGAGGGACTGCGTTATTACCACATCTCGGAGAGGGTGAAGCGGAATTATTGCAGGAGACTGTAGATCAAAGTACAGTTTCGGGCACATAAAATATGTATATCATAAGATACGAAAATGCGAGCGTGGAGGAAGGAAATACAAGTGTAGAAAATCATGAAATATAGTTAGTTCATAAATAATAAAAGGATAAATTTTTGGAAAAAGACAATTAGTGAAATTAGAGCAGTCGAAAGAAAAGGAAAATCGGTTAAAATCGAACTAGCGTGAGAACCATAAGGGTATTTTGTCTGAAATTAATACTAAAAAGAAAAATAACTCTATTAACAACGGTAATAATACTGAGCGAAACAATGATGATAAGGTTAATGATAGTAATTGTGGTGGTAACGGTAATAACAGGAATAGTGGGGGAAAAAAACCAATGATACTTTCAGTAATAAGAACGGGCAAACTAAACTAGATTATAAAGTGGTATAATGGAAAAATATTGAAATCGTAACTACAAAACTAGGAAAAAGGTAAGGTATTAAAAGGTTTTCTGAATTTTATTCTGAAGTTGTTTTTTTGGGAGGTTATTCTACGTTACGACGTAGTCTTTAAATTCTATTCCGTTTGAGTTTACATATACGGTATTTTTCCATTTTTTTCTTAACTAAATACAGTCTGTGCACGGACGGTTTGCGATTGTCGATACTTGTGGTTTTAGTTCAGTTCATTTAGAGCAGTGGTATTAAACCTTTTTCGCACTGTTCCCCCTTGAGCTAGCCAACAGGACCATAATTACCCCGTCCCCTTTTTAAATGGCAAATAAAAGAAAAGGAAAATTAGGAAATAATAAAAAAATTTTAGTGGAATCATAACTCAGCTTTTTTTTGGACAGTGGCGCCAGCTCGTTACCCCCCAAAAAGGCCGAATTACCCCCAGGTTAAATACAACTGGTTTAGAGCAAGCCTGAGGTAGTACGAATATGACTGACTAATACAGGTAAATTTGTACTGCTTTAGGAACGAAACACAAACTTGCGGTACAGCTTGCTCCTGAAGAATCATGCAACAGGACTGATAATAGCTGGAGGTGTCTGCAGTACAAACTAACGAAAATTGCAATAAATTGAAAACGGATATGGATGGTCTTTTGACTAAAGTAACAAAATAATGTTGCTTTCAGTGGTGATGAACCACTTACCGAAGCCTCGTCAGTACTTTGATTCCCTATTTGTTTGGCAATGCTACTTCGAGCTGCTCATACCCTGAAATGAGAGTATGGGCGGGATGATGCTCTATATGAACACATGTTTAACTCTTCATATTTTTACTTAAACTACGAATGCACCTATATATATATATATATATATATGAATAGAAACGACGTAAATAAGGAGCGTCTCTGCACACGGGGAAGAGAAATAACGAATAAATGAAAAAAAATATATATATATATATATATATATATATATATATATAATATAAGGTGATCGAAAAGTCAAGAACCCGCATCAAGGGAAACTGAAAAAAAATTTGACGTTTGATACATTTTTTTTTTTTTTTACAGAAGGTACTGGAAATGTCCCATTCTCCCTGCAGCATGCATTTTATCATCAAGTGTGGGCAGGTCTATGTTGGCAACATAGTTTTCAATGTTTTGACGTAGTTGGTTTAATGTAAGAGGGTTGTTGTCATACACTTGTCCTTTCATGAACCCCCAAAGAAAAATATCAGGTGATAAATCTGGTGATCGTGGTGGCTGAAGTTTTTGGAAATGATGCGCTCACCGAAGAATTCTCTTGACATTCCCATGGTTGTTTTAGCAGTGTGAGCCGTTACTAATTCTGCTGAAACCAGCAGTCCTGTTAATCGTCTTTAAGTAGCGTAATAAAGTTCTTTACCAATTATTGGTATCGTTCTGCATTTAATGTTTCAGTGAAGAGTAGAGGTCCAGTTAAGCGTCGACAGGAGATTGCACACCAAATACCAACCTCATTGGAATGTAGAGGCACTTCATGAATGGTGTGTGGATTTTCAGAACTCCATATTCTGTTCCTTTCATTGGAAAGGAAAAAATTAATCATTTAATGTATGCTGATGACCTTGTGCTTCTGTCACCCTCTCCCCATTAGCTGAGAGTAGAGAGTACTATTAGAGATACCGTATGTGAACAATATGGTATAGAAAATGACATCACCTATAATGGGGCAAAGAGTTATATTTTGATTTTTGGTGTAATCTACTGAAACATGTATCATGTGGGTCTTTTAAAATGAATAGTCAGACAATACCTGTCAAAGACATGTAAATTCCTAAGTCATGTAATTACTCACGAGCTGCGAGATGAATTTGATATTGAGAGGCAACGTAAAAAGCTGTATGTACAGGGTAACATGCTAGTAAGGAAATTTGGTATGAGTTCAGAATCAGTTAAAACTTATCTTTTTAGAACTTACTGTACTACATTGTATACATCCCATCTGTCGTGGAACTATACAAAAACTGCTATGAATAAACTCTGTTGCTTATTAGTCCTGCAGCGGTGAACCTGAAGTGTGTTTTAGAGTACATACAATGTTTTATTGTTGATTCTGGTACGGTAGGCCCTCCAGATCAGGAAACCAATTGATGCCACTTTGTAACTCCTGGGGAAATTTTTTTATGAGCATAAATCCAAAATGGCCGCTGCCGAAATAGCGTTTGTTTGTAAACATGGCCAAATAGTAACTCATGAATGTTCAGTGAGGGGATAAATGAGTATATAGCATGGAAATATCTATCCATGGTCTACCAGTGATGATTTAGACTAATTTATAATGTTATATGTGGTTAAAAAAATAATAAACCAAAATACCACTTATATTTAGATGAGTACGTAACTCAGTAGTCACACACACACACACACACACAAACACACACACACACACACACACACACACACACACACAGTTGAGGTACATGAACAATGAACAGTTCTAAAATGACTAGCCACATGGAGTTACTATGCCTGTTTTGGTTTACTCATCTGTTTCATCAACTCTGTTGTATCTTGTTTGTTTGTTGCAACATTCTTGCAAGCTGTGACATCCACAGAACATGACAATTTTGCAGTAGAGCAGCTGCACCTGGTGGTAGCGCATGGACGTGTAGAAGAACAGCCGCATCGTATCATCTTTAGAACTTCCACGGGAGCTGATGATACATCTAGTGATAAGGGTACAGGAGATAACACACCAGATACTGTGTCTTGAGACCATCCATAATGAATGGGTTCCAATGAGGGCGGGTTTGGAAGTAACGCGGATCTCCAGATGGCAGTCTGGTAATGAGCACGATAGAGATGTTCCTCGAAGGCCTCGGATGTTGGTGGGAGTGACTTCAACTCAGGAGCTGATGTGAGTTTTGGGTTTGACATCTTCGAAGACCATACCTTGTACTTAACATCAGATAGTTCATTGCATTCTTTGAAACCATAACAGGCAGCAATAATGGTGGTGGCCTCAGCGATCACGTCTGGCATCTGTGAATCAATAACCCCTAACTTAGAGAGTAGTGCTTCTTCAACATTTTGACAATTTTTCCTTTGCCTATATCCCATAGAGATGAAACGTAATTCCACTGGTTCAGAATCGGCCCAGTTATGATCAGCTGTGATGAAGCAAGAGGCAGGAAGTCTGAGTGCTCTCTGAGGTAGGTACATATCAGCTGGATAAGTTGTACCTTATTCTGTTACACTTTTCTGGTTGGCACCTCGATCAGCAGTTCTTCACTGAACAACCCTTTTCCAACGTTCGGGATGACGTGGATCTGGAGCAGAAGAACATTTTTCTCCACATATCAGGCAATTTTCTTTGAAGTTGAAAGGAGGTTCAGTGGAACGACGAGTCCTTTTAGTGGTAGGTTCCTCTGAAGTCTTTTTCTGTCGAGCCAAGTAGCGATCTGTGTGTGTTTTTGATGTGTTAGTAGATGCACAATTTCTGTGGACATAGGTTTGTGGAAGAATGTTCTAATAAAGTCTCTAATTCCACATGCAACCCATCACCTCTACATTTACTAGCAGCTAAAATACTTGCAAGTCGTTCTTGGCTAGCAGGCATGAAAGGGTTTTTGTTTGTTTTACAGTTTATATGGTTACGGAGAAGGCATACAGGTGATGATTCTGCCATTGTTAACCATTACCTGTAAAGAGAAAAGAAATACACATATAGTATCATGCTTGAATAGTATTGAGGGGGATTCACATGATTTATAGCTGCAAAGATTGTTTCTAAAATAGTAGCTTATATACAGACGTTCAAGTAGTATTAGCAAATAAGTGAGAAATGTTTCATTTTACTGCTTCACACTGGATAGATCATAAGTGTATAGCTACCAACTAATTATTTAACTTCGAAAATATGCAGTTTAACACCAAAAGCAAGTCTCTACGACTATTTTTAGAGAAAATATCACAATAATTTAGTTTCGGTGTGGGCCATTTTGTATTTTTTACCATGAAATTTCAACCCAATGGCTAAAAAGTGATATCTATTGATTTCATGACCTAACAAGATATACTATGCATGGTATCTACCAGTGGTGTAGTCCTAAAATTTTAGGAAGGGTAACGCTATAGGCAAAACTTTAATAGAGCGTTTCATAGAACAATTACTGTATAAAAATAGTAAAAGTTAATTCGAAAATAAAAAATATATATTTAGTAAATAAAACTACAAATACAGTACATGCTCTAGTTATTTTTAATTTGAATAAAACACACACATATAGATACTCCTATCAGTCATATGTATACGGTATAATGCAGTTTCATAGTGATATAGTAGATACTACAGTTACATATAGTCTACAATAGGCTCCATACAAAACGAATGTCTGTTTCCTTCTTTGAAATTTGTCTGGAACGCGTATCATCTGCAGAGCGGTCTTTTTAGCCATGAAGTCACGTAGGTTTTCGCCTGAAACTGATGAAGTGGTGGTCCGTTGATGCTCAGAAACATGAGATTTGATATGTTCTTCACAATTAAGTTTGAGCGCAAATCTGTGCTAATTAAATTCATCTGACTAAAATCTCCGTAAGTGCTCAGCATTCAGCTATGGCTACTACAGCAGGTAGTATAACGCTACTTCACTGAAATTTTAGGAAGTATAACGCCGTTATAACGCGTTACCCCTCGACTACACCCCTGGTATCTACTGATTTATTCCCACTTTTTATTTTGTTAAGTTACTTTTTAGTCATGTTTAGAGAAAAAATGCTTTTTCGGTGGCGGCCATTTTGAATTTTTGCTCATAAAAAAATTTCCCCTGGGGTTAGAAAGTGGCATCAATTGGTTTCATGATCTGGAGAGCCTACCCTACCAGAATCAACAATAAAACATTGTATGTACTCTAAAACACACCTCAGGTATATATCACCACTCTGCTGCAGGACTATATAATAATATTTTCCGTATGCTATATAGGGAACCAAAATGGTGCAGTGCCAGTTTTATGTTTACTACGCGTAACCTACCTACCAGCCAAATGTTAATCCAGAAAATATATATAATTTCATTACTAGGGTCCAAAACAGCTGTATTGTGTTATTGTGCAATGTCCTGTCTTCAGATGCAACTGTGTACCTCTCACCTATATGGCAGTCTTGGTTCAGGCAACTGCTGGTTTACAATACCTTATTTTTGTAATGAGCAAATATTACATATACATATTAAGTTAAGTGTTATAATAAGAGTGTACGAGGGGTGATCAAAAAGTTCTCGGCCTGACAATGAAAGACGAGCCAAGTTGATAGTTTTTATTATTATTTTTCTACATAGTCTCCTTTTAGGGATATACACTTGATCCAACATTTTCCAGCTTCTGGATACTGTTCAAAAAGAAGTTTTCATTTTGGTCCTCTAACCAGGCATTTACAGCTGATAAGACTTTATCATCGTCCAAAAATCTCTGTCCACGGAGGCGTTCTTTTAATTTGGGAAACAGAAATCACTGGGAGATAGGTCTGGCGAATATAGAGGGTGATCAAGCAATTCGAAGCCAATTTCTCTGATGGCAGCTATCGCAACTGCAGACTTGTGAGCAGGAGTATTGTCCTGGTGAAACAGGACACCTCGACTGAGTTTCCCTCGTCGCTTTTGCTTGATGGCTTCGCGCAGTTTTCTCATTAGCCGAGCATAGTAATCACCTGTAATGGTGACTCCTTTATCAAGGTAGTCAATGAGCACAACTCCCTTTGCATCCAAGAAAACAGAGGCCATGACCTTGCCAGCTGATGCCACAACACGAAACTTCTTGGGAGTTGGTGAAGATGGGTGTTTCCAAGACATGCTTTGTTGTTTTGACTCTGGATCAAAATGATTAATCCATGTTTCACCCATAGTAATAAGCCTAGATACAAATTTTTATGGATCTTGCTGGAAAAGGTACAAACATTGTCTTGAAATGTGAATTCGAGTTCTCTTCTGGTTGTGTCAACATTCGTGGCACACATCTTGCAGACACTTTTTAAGCTTTAATTTGTCTGTGAATATTGAATGTGTGCTGCCAAATGAAATGCAGACATTCTCAGCTATAAATCGAACACTAAGTCGGCGATTATTCATGACAAGAGCATTGGCTTTTTGGACATTTTCTTCGGAAATTGATGATGATGGCCGTCCAGACCGTTCATCATCTTTGATCGACGTGTTGTCCCGTTTGAATTTTGCACACCACTTTTTAGCAGTAGAATAAGATGGGGCAGAGTCTCCTAATGTGTGCTGCATATCCTCAAAAATGTTTTGAGAGTCATATTCTTCATAGAAAGGTATTTAATGACGGCGCGTAATTCAAATTTGTCCATTTTCATAAAGTTTATCACACTGATTCACATTACACCCTGTAAAACAAAAAATATTTTGATTAGCGTTTTTATAGTTTATATACACATTTAATAATAGTTGTACTAATATGGTGTAAATTTGATCTCAAAATATGCAATATATCTAGGTCAGGCCGAGAACTTTTTGATCATCCCTCGTATTTGTATGTTAGGTTAAATGGCTATGCTGGCCTTATTTTTGTACTTGTATGTTAGGTTAACTGGCTATGTTGACCTTATTTTTGTATTAAGTTCAGTGTATAATACGTAAGATTGTACTTATGTTAGATTAAGTGGCTATGGATTGTGAATGATCCGTAATAAAGATGTTTTGTTTTTGTTTTTTTTTGTTGTTCTCGCTATTAATATACCACTGAGGTGAAACCATGCCTCATCAGCAAAAAACTGTATCCAAAACCTACTCCATTCTGGATGAAATTATGGAACCAGTGTCAATAACGAACCTGCTTCTCACCATCATTTGCATTAACTTCATGAACAACTTGAACTCGGTAAGTATGGAGTTTCAGCTTCCTCGATGCTTTTTGTACACTTCTGTATGATATGAATTTGTTGTCGTAATTTTCTTTGGGACTTGCATGGAGCATTCTGTAGCAAACATTGCCGCACCTCATCTAACGTATCATCTGTTAATACCGAGGAACGACCGAAATGCTAACACCTGTCACTGACATTGACCATATCACGAAAACGTTTGATAAGCCGATGTTTGGTTCAGTTACCTCCAGAAACGCTCGTCCAAATGCACTCACAATCAAGGTAACATTTGGACATAAAATAATGTTCAACAATAAAAACACGTTGCTCCTGGGAAAATTTCATCTTTCCCCTCGCACGGTTACCGCTCAATTAAACTAAGCTAAGCTATCCTACCTAGCAATTAAACTAAGCTCAGCTTATGCTAGCCTAGCATTTACTTGAATCTTGATGCAGGTTACGCGACTTTTCGATCACCCGTGTTGATTTTGCAATAATAAGGGGTTTATTAATACTGTAATATGAAATGTAATAGAATGTTAACATAATTAAGAAAACATAAGGTAGGATTTGAAAAGTACAGTATGATCTAAATTCCAAGTAGGCCTCAGGAAAATCTAGGCAGAATAACCTGACTTCTTGCACGTAAACATCTGAACAAGTCTCAACACGATCGTGCTGGAACGTGTGACGTTTTTTGTTTAACCAATAAGGTGTCGGAATACTAGTCACATGATGCCACACCATACGTTCACCATGCGTTCGTAAATAGTCTTAGTGTTCAAATAGTGCTTGGAATATATAAGTAAATAATTTAATACTGTCAAATAGATCACATAAGTTAGCTAATTAATATAAAACAGTTAGGAATTTGTCGAACTCATAAAATAATGTATTTAAAGTTGTTTGTAAGTTCCAGGATCAAACGAAAAAAAGGCGTAAGACTATATTTTCCCAATGCGAGATGAAAACCCGGAAGACAGGAAGACCGAAAGACAGTCGACACTCGACAGCAGGCTACCAGAGAGAGGGCTATGGAAATCGAGTCACTGATTAGTTGAACGAGAGGGGTGGACGAGATGAAAGGACAGTAAGAGACAGTTAAAGACAGTAAAAGGGAGAGCCCTCGAAGGTTTTCTTCTAGGAGACAAGAAAGTTCGATCTAAACCAGTTCATATATTGTTTTATAGCTTTTTTGTTAATATTTTTTGTTTCATATCTGTGAGTGAAGTATATAATAATACTTTTTTTAACAACGTGTTTCATACACGATTGTGACTTATATGTGGTTCAAGTGATGACCACAGTGGATCAGTAACATTTTTTAAACAAACGACTATGTTGGGATCAGCGTTGCAACTCCTTGAAAAATCAGTATAAATGTGTATTGCAGGCTTGGAGCCTGTTTTTATTTTAATTTAAAGTTCCAATGAAAATAATCACATAGTAGCAGATTACCAGTACCTTGAAAAATTTTTTCCATCTGGAAAAAAACCTCATGTATGTCTTGAAAATTTTGTTTTTCCATGAATGGCAACGCTAGTTTGGACTAGCGACGCCGTCCTTAGCTTTTCAGTAGTCGCATGGAAAGATATAACATTGTTTCTTACATTGCGTCGAGTCATATTGACCCCACGCGATTATGAAAGGTTAAGGAGCTAACCTACAGTGTAGTGAATCGTTCCCATTGGGTGTGGTAAATTCTGGTTGCCTTAGTAATAATAATCAGGTCGGTGCTTAAGAAAAGGTAGGCCCAGGGCTGTGGTTAACATTCTGTAAATCCAAGGCCTACTCTCGTATGAGATAGGCTTGCCATAGGTGCTTTAGTAACTCCGAAACAATACAATACTTCCACATATTCTGATAATTCGAACCCAGCTAGGCTTAGGAAAAAGATGGCTATCGCTACCAACACTCGTTACTTTAAACCCTTATTCCCTTGTATTTCATATTCAGTGGAATTGGCCACGAATTGCTAATAAAATGGCCTTCAGCAATAAAGACTTTCATATTATATGTTTTGATAGCAATAATTTCAGTTAATTAACAAATGATTCTATATCCAACGCAAAATATTTTGAACATGAATCCAATGTAAACAATAGACCAGTCCATAGTCGGATTTACTATGAGGCAAATGAGGCAGCTGCCTCAGGGCCTTCACACTTTAGGGTCCCCAGCAACTTATATATATTTTTATTATAAAATTCTTATTAATATTATTAAATGCAACTAATTAGGCAAAAATAATTTGCCTGGTTCAGCCTGGTTACAGTCACTACTATGACTTCATTATCTAAAACAGTTCTTGCTTGGAAAAATAATTAAATTTTTTTGTTTTTTTTTTGTTTTACACAAATGTTACTTTGAATTCTTTATTTTGGTTCTGAGAATTATTGTCCAGACTATAGTATAGGAATTTTTCCTACAATAAATATGCAAATATATCATAAATAATGTACAGCAAGTTCGAATTAATTTATTTTCATACATTTAAACCATAAATTTTTGTAGGAATTATTCAGTCTAGAATTTTCTTGGTAAAATTTTCACAGATAGTACAGTCTGATATTTTATTCATATTTGTAATTTATTTCAAATATTGTACATAGTTTGGATGTCAGACATATGATAATTTACCTCTGCTGCCTGTGACGAAAAGGTGAAAGTCAGTCCAGCTTTCTGAGGATCGTGGTGCGTACGTGGACTTCTTTATTTTTAATTAATAAATTTTGGTTTTTTGGTCGGAAAACTATAGTATATGTTACATGCACTTTTGGATCTTTTCCGTTTGACTGCCGCCATTGAAACATAATTAAACTTTTTGTATTTTGTATTTTAACTGAAATGTCTTGATGATACAAAATAAGTTACTTTATAAAAAAGCTTTTCTTAATTTCCCCTTCAAATTTTGTTTCTTATAAACAATTTGAATTACTTTCAAGATCCATGCTTAATTTTTAAGTTTTAATCGTGTACTCAGAAAAATAAGGGGATCACCTGAAGATCAGGGCCTCCAGCCTTCTTTAGTTAGCTTTATAAGGCTAACTAACAAAAATATCACGACCTAACCTAACCAATCGTCAAGGTCGTACAGTTGACCTAACGATTGGTTAGGTTAGGTCGTGATATTTTCGTTAGTTAGCCTTATAAGGCTAAGTAAAGAAGGCTGGGGACACTCACCTTTTATGTTTCAATGGCGGCAGTCAAACGGAAAAGATCAGCACTTTTTAACGGCGCAACGAACACATTATTCAAAAATTTTACACCAAATAAATTAATCATTTCGATTGCTTAACATTCATTACGTCTTCATTCGTGGCCGGTTGACGACGATCATCTTGTCTCGAGCTAGTGAAGGCGAGATTTCTCCATCAACTTCAGTAAACTATTCTTTCGCAACTAATCGCTCTAGATTAAACCTGATTCAACTATTCAAATTCGACTACTTAGTTCTACATAAGTACTAAGTTCAGTCGTTACAGTTATCCCATATGCACACATAGAAGTACAGTATATGGATAATACGAGTATACCAATCTCAGTTATTCTACCAACACCGCGCAACTGACTACGGTCAGCAGTATTGCTTGCACATATTTAGTGTAGCTTATGTTGTTATGAGTTTTATGTAAGATTCCCCCGTTTATGTCCTTTAAGTAAATTTAATTAATGAGTTCTCTGGAGTCTTACATTTAACATAAATAGGTACACTTGTTTCTCAACAGGCTCATTGTCGACACACTGGGTTCAATCACTTCTGAAGCCTAGTATTGCCACCGTTAGATTTCCACCAATCGGGTCAAATCCACCCTAAACAACGTAGTTTCCAGATACCCATTGGTATCATTCTTATTCTCAAACGTACAAGCGTATACTAGACTCAACTCGTTTAATATTCATCGGCTACAAACGTGGGTTGGTCCCTCGATTTTATAAGGTTTGATCTTAGTTCCAAGTCTTGAAACTTAGTCGTTTCCTTTTAGTCAGACCTTGACGAGGAAAAATTATATATAAAAGGGTGATCCAGAGAAATGGGACCCAAAAGAAACCCCTGTAACTCTTAAAGCATAAGTCCTTTTATAAAATCATACGCATCATTCGAAAGAGGATAGTTACAAGTTTGTACAGGATTGTATAGGTTTTGACAATACAAGACAAGATAAGATACAAAACAAAATAAAAGTGTTAGTTAAAACTAACCCTTCAAGATGACTGCATGGACTGTGGAACAGCTGCGTTTCATAACTGAGCAATATTATGAGCATGGAAGAAGTGTAGTTTCAGCTCAAAGATCTTTCAAGACAAATTTTCAGATGTCAGAATCACCTTCTAAGAGCTGAAACTACACTTCTTCCATGCTCATAATATTGCTCAGTTATGAAACGCAGCTGTTCCACAGTCCATGCAGTCATCTTGAAGGGTTAGTTTTAACTAACACTTTTATTTTGTTTTGTATCTTATCTTGTCTTGTATTGTCAAAACTCAAAACCTATACAATCCTGTACAAACTTGTAACTATCCTCTTTCGAATGATGCGTATGATTTTATAAAAGGACTTATACTTTAAGAGTTACAGGGGTTTCTTTTGGGTCCCATTTCTCTGGATCACCCTATATAATATAGGCCGTCAAACTGTGTCGGTAGGGAAGACCCATTCGAACCGTCAATCGAAGTATTTAGTCCTTATTAATTACACTAGACAACAATTTCCACCTTTTTGCCTTTAATTGACACAATAGTTTTTCAATTAGTTAATTTCGACATGCTGATTTCAGTGGTAATACTAAAATTTCTCTATCACATCTAGATTTTTAGTTACAACACTGACAAAATTTTCAGATCTGAGCAGTTTTCTATAAACTTGCGATTGTTTTTATTTCTCATAAAATGAAACACAATTCTTTAGAACACGTACAAAGTAGATTACATTTCGAAATACAATTGATAAATAATAAGATAATGATATAGTCAGTACAGACAGAGTTTAGTTAGATTTTTTAACTGGAAAGTGTCGTGTGCTACGTGATATCCTCTTGCACAATAAAAATTAACTATTAATTTAATCAAGGGTGAACTCGAAATCTACACGTGATAGAAACTTTTTTACGTCATTTTTTAAATCAGCATATCAAAATTAGGTAAAGACGTAAAGACTGTGTTGACCAGTGTTATTGGAGGTAAGCTTAAGCTATAGCCCACAAGAATCTGACATATAGTATCACATTTCACAATTTCCTGATCTCTGAGATATCATATCTAAAATTTTCTCTTGCATTGTAGGCGAGTCAGTCAGCAAGGCATGAATGACCGACACAAAATTCCACAACAACATATTAGTGGTGCTGGAAAGAAGAAATAAGCATATGAAAAAGAGAAAAAACTTCAGGAAGTTGTCAAAAAATGCAGAAAAATTGGTGAATTCTTTACTCAGTCACAGCTATCAACATCTGGTCATGAAGATAATACTGAAGGCTCAAGTTGCTACTCAGACTCAGAAGTGGCACCTCCCTCAAGAAGAATCTCAGTCAGCTGCAGAAGTATAGCAAAAACTTCCAGGACTTAAAATGGACATTGGCCTATGGGCTTTCAAATCGACAAATGAAAAAATTAAATGGTCAGTTATTTGGTAAGAAGAGGTTCAACTGAATTACAAAACAAGAGTAATGATTTCATCAAGTCTGGCAACAGTAATCGTTCTTACACAAGACAAATGTTTGGACGTGCTCATCCAAATGGTGAAAAAAATTGATCGAGGTTGTTTGTGTTATTCACCTAGTACTGGCAAGGTGAATGTGGACCAAGGTCTATTAGTGACTGATGGATTCAAAGACTGGTAAAATGCTGGGCGTTCCGTAGACAGTCATGAAAAATAAAAAGTCCACTGTGATGAAACGTAGAAATAAATGACAAAACTAATGAAAACCAATGGGAGGATTGATAAGCAATTGTTATAACAAGTTCACGAATTAGCAAATTATTAGGAAAATATACTTCAAAGAGTACTGTACTAAGTGTAATCAGGTTCCTTGGCGAGCTCACTTAGAGCTATTAAATATTTGGAAGCTGATGATCCTCTTGAAAGATTTTTAACATTCATGGACAGTCGTGGTCAAACAGGTCAGAAGTTAGCGTCATTATTTTTTTATTTCTTTGAAATTGATAGAGAAACCTGCCGTGGTCAGTCCGATGATAATGCAACCAACATGAGTGGGTGATACAATGGGATGCAAACTCTTGTTACACCGAAAAGTCCGCTGGCGACATTCATTCCTTGTTCTGCATTAAATCTTGTTGGGCACACTGCTGATTGTTGTGGTGTAGTGGCTTTTTTCAATTTTGTGCAGAGGCTTTACACCTTTTCAAAATCAACAGGCCGTTGACAACTTTTGAAAGATAAACTTAAAAGTTAAAGGCCTCCTGATGCCAAAGGAGTTATGAAATACTAGATGGGCTGCTCATGCAGATGTCACAAAAGCATTACAGGCTGGCTATGCTGGCATTATGGATGTTCTTGAGGATATTTACAGCGATGAGGATGAGAAAGGTGAGAATAGAAACAGCATCAGGTCTGGTGGATATAACGTGTATATTGGAAACTAGGAGATTCATTGGTCTGTGGCACACCATTCTCGAAAGGTTCAATGTGACTAGCAAGCAACTACAAGACGGAAAAATGTATCTCAATACAGCTGTCATTCTGCTGAAATCATTGGTGACATTTATACAAGCGCTGCGAGATCGTTTCGATGATTTTGAACAATCTGGAATTGAAAAATGTGGGACATCAGAATACACTGCACAACAGAATCTTGTTCGGCGTAGGAATGTGAGATTAGATCCATTAGATTATGGCAGAGGTAAAGAAGTGCAACAGAATCCAAAAGACCACTTCTGAACTTCCAGTTTCATACTCGTCATCGATCGTCTTATGCAAGAACTTGAAAAGAGAATTGAGGCTTATTCTCATGTGTCTGAAAAATTTGGTTTCTCGAATAATCTGGTTTCTCTAAGTCAGTGGTTCTCAAACTCTTTTTTCTTCTGTACCCCTTGAATTCTTTCACGAGATTTTCTGGATTTTCGAGAGAGATAGAGGATTTTTACTTTCTTTACGACCGTGTGATTTGTGGCCGTTTGTTAATCGTATATAAAATTAAAAGTGTTATATTTTCAGGACCCCTTCGCGTACCCCCTAAGATCCCCTCGCGTACCCCAGTTTCAGAACCACTGCTCTAAGTGGTAAAATTCAGGAAATATCACCGAGATTAGTTCAAATTTATTTTGCTGATCTGGAAAAGTGTCTCGGTAATGAACTTGTTCAATTCTGCACAGTTATGGAATTATTTTTGGGAGAAGAATGATCATGATGACCTCAGCAATGCACACTTCATTTATCTTCTTATTCAGAACAAGAATCTCAGATCAACCTTTTCAAATGTGGAAATTCCTTCTTCAGATGTACCTGTCACTTATGATATCCAGTTGTTCATGTGAAAGGTCTTTTTCAAAGTTGAAGTATATCAAGAACGATTTGCGCACAACAATGACCCCAAAAAGACTGAATTGACTTTCTTTAATGTGTATTGAAAGTGATGTACTTCGTACCCTTGACTTCTCAGACATAATAAATACACGAATTCGCAATTATGAAAGCATGAGAAGCTTACATTGTTTATTTTATTTTACTATTGTAAAGTAAACATGCATAATAAAGTATGTATCTAAAACTATTTTTTTCAAGATATTCTAGGTTTGAACAAAGATAGGGGCCCACAGTCTGAGATGCCTCAGGACCTCCACAGGTCTAAATCCGGCATTGGCCCAGTCTCTTCTGGGCATGAGTTTGATGCTTTTTGAGTTTGATGCTTTTGTATTACAAAAAGATATTAGTAAAAATCATTCAATACTAAATCTAAATGGCCAGAGTTTTCCTAAGAAATACTGTATGTCTACTTACTGGCCTTTTCACAAACTTCTACAGTCAGATTTAGAACTATAACACTATAGAACTATTTAGTGTTATAGTTCTCACTGAGTGTCGCGGCACAGGGGCTGATATCCACTTGTGCAAGAATCTGTGTAACTTTGTTGAGGCGCGACTGCTTAAGCCAACAGATTTCCTACTTGGTTCTAATATGAGTAGAACTGTAACCTTCGGGAAGCAAGTCGATGGTGGTTTAACCCTTGCTCAAGAACAACGCAGAGAGCCTCTGAACGGACGGATCTTAACTAGACAATTGACCCTGGAACAACACGGACAATGGCTAAAGACTATTCTTTTATTGGAACCTTAAATACAGGAACACTAAATAACAAATGTGAAGAGATTATTCAACTGATGAAAAGGAAGAACCTTGAAGTTCTGGCCCTATCTGAGACAAGGTGGAAGGAAAAAGGCCGTAAAAGACTGCACAATGAAAACGAAATTGTATGGACTGATGTTTGAACTGGACATTGCACACCACATAGAAAATATTAAATACGTAAACGAACGAGTAATGGCCGTAACATTGAAAATGAGAAGCTACCGATTGCCAGTTGTTCAAGCATATGCCCCTCAACAAGGTAGAACCTATGAAGAAAAGCAGGAGTTCTATGAATATCTACAGGACACTTTCGATACATTGTCCAACGACAGTGACATCATTATGGGAAACTTGAATGGCCATATAGGCAGTGACAGTTTCGAAGAGGTTGTAAGACACTTTGGAACAGGACCAAGAAACGAAGAGGGAGAGATGTTGATGGATTTCTGCCTTAAAAACAGATTATCGATAATGAATACCTTCTTTCACATCAAGAGTCGCATAAATACACTTGGTATAGATACAATAGTCAAATTGGAAGATATGACCAAAAAACACAAATAGACTTTATCATCACAAATGGAAAATCTATAATGAAAGACTTAAAAGCTATCCCCTCAATCTCATTTGACTCGGACCATCGGGTACCTAAAGGCACGAAAACCCGAACGTCAGAGAGTGCAAGTGGAAAATATAGATGTCAAGGCAGACATTGAATGGAAGAGAAACGCCAAAAGTGAAAATACCAGGGGCAACACTTTGGAGGATGAATGGAATGCTTTCAGAACCCTCATCCAACAAATTCAGACAGAAGTAATAGGTGTGGTGAAAAGAAGGAAAAACTGTGTAAAGGAGGTAAAGACTGCGGTGGAAGCAAAAGAAAAGGCTTTCCGTACCTGGATGAAACTCAGAACCCCACAAAGTAGAAGAGAATATGAGGTAAAGAGAAGAGTAAACCAAACGAAAAGGCAGGCGAAAAGAGAAATATGGAAGAGGATTGGTGAAGATCTCGAAACTGATTTTCAAAATACTAGCAAATTGATGTACATCATGGCAAAGGGAGATAGAAGTAGAGAACATGAAAGATCCTCAGCAAGCATAAAAGATAAGGAAGGCAATATTTTAACTGACATTAAAAATATCAACGACAGATGGAATTAATATTTTGTGGAGCTCCTGAATGCAGACCAAGAAATAGAACTTAATCACATACAACAGGTTCAAGCGGACCATGTAGCAGAACAATAATAATACAGGAAATATGATAGATGCAGCACTAAAATCGATGAAGAACAATAAATCCCCAGGTCCTGATTTCATACCAATAAAGACCATAAAAGCAGGAGGCCCCAGCACTGAGATTATATCTTGAGAAAAACTGGGGATACAACAGGTAACAACACCTGTGCTTCCTTGATTTAGAAAAGCTTTTGACAGAGTCCCCAGAAGACAGATGTGGAATGTTTTAAATAATGCAGGTGTACCTCAGAGGTTTCTCAGTGCGATCAAAAGTACATCCAAAAACCAAAAGAGTACCGTCATAGGAGGAGAGAATTACTTTGATATAAATGCTGGCATCAGGCAGGGAATTGTCTTGTCTTCAGTCCTTTTTGTCATATATGTGGATAAAGTGATCCGAGAAGTGGATCAAAGGGATGGAATGACTGAGCGGTTTGCATACGCAGATGATGCAGCCCAGACAGCAAGTAGTAGATTGATGCTAGAGAACGTGATGACACACGGTCTAAAGCTGAATTATGACATGACAGAGTGTATAGTATCATAGTTGGACGAAATGTAGTAGATGAAGGAATAACTATAAATGGAAACAACTGAAAGAGAATTAACAATTTAACTACTTGAAGTGTAATAGCGTTAGACGGAACTATGAAACCTGAAATTACTAACAGAATCTCTAAATTTAGTAAGAATGTTGGTGCCCTTTATCCTCTCCTAAAGGATACAAATATTCCTAGAAAAATAAAAGTTTACATTTACAACACCATTCTCAAACCGATACTCATCTATGGCAGTGAAACGGGTTTTAACTGAAAAATTAAAGAGTAAACTGCAAGCAGCAGAAATGAGGGTCCTTAGACTCATTCTTGGAGTGACAAAAAGAGAGAAAATTAGAAATACCAGCATAAGAAACACCTTAAATATAGAACCAATTGTGATCCAAGTTGAACGAAACCAATTAAGATGGTATAGTTACTTAAGAAGAATGTCGCCAACAAGAGACCTGAAGCGAATACATGATTGGTATTCACAAGGTAGAAGACCTGTTGGCAGACCCGAAATTAGATGGATCAACGGAATTAAGAAGATTGTTTCAAGAACAGGAACGGAGTTGAGAGCCGCGGAAAAGCTTTGCCAAGATCGTGATGTATGAAGAAAATTCGTCAAGAGGCTCCCAACCGACAGACAAATTTAGTCTACCGGGCGTCTGGGTGAGCAGGTGAGCAGTTCTCACTGAAACCTGGTTAAAAAGTAAGATTAAGACCTATATAATATAGAACATTGCATTGTTTATCATACTGTAAGCGATGTTCAGGTTTGGTTACCTCTGTTTATGCACATAAAATTTACGATTCCAACGAAGTATTTTCTTTGTGTAATAGTGATACTGAAAACCTAATTGTTAATATAAAAGATAAGAGTAATTTGCATTCTGTTCATGCAATATGTAGACCATCTAATACTTATTTTAATAACTTTTTAATTAATTTAGGTAACACTGTGCAACTTCCACAAATCGAACACCATAGTTGCGTGTAATTTTAATATCAATATGCGATCTGAGGCAAAGCCTTCGCCAGTTACTCATAAATTTTAAAACAATGAATTCTTCATGTCTCAATCATGTTGTTTACTAAATTCACTTGAGTCTTCAACTATGGTAATTAAATAACAATTGGTAAATTAATAATTGAGTCTACAATGATATATTTGTAAATAGTAATGTCCTCGTAAATTTTGGAATTATAACCAGTCATTACTTACATTATATAGGCTACACTAACAACTATTGATAATAAAAACCCACTCTAATAGACAGAGTTTCTTTCCACAACAGTTTCGATGCCCACTGGCATCCTCTTCGGGTGGAAATAGAGGATAGAGTCGTGTTAGTTAGCTCTCTGTGCCTTGACCAATTCCTAGGTGGTGAACATGATATCTGACGTTCCAAACGGGTTTGAAGCACACAAGTTGATAAATATATCGCTCGGTAAAATTGCATCCAGCCGTTCCAGAAGAGCTGGTGCAGCTTTGCATAAATCATTATTAGTTGCCACTGTGTTACATAAAGCCCGTTTTGTTTACTTAGAAGCAGCACATAATTACCTCCACACAATATTTTCCCCGACACAAGGGCAACCTGAGGAGATTGTCCCCGACCCACCTCAAGCGCCCGCACCATTACCTGAAGTGTCCGTTACCCCAGTGAGCCCTCTCGATTGTGGTGTCAATAATATCAACCAAGATGATTATTCACCCATTGAATGCATTAGTGAAGAGTGTAAATCTAGATTAGAAGACAACGACTGTGAAGTAGACTCGAGCAGTGAATATGGTTGCAACGAAACCTTGCACCATACCAGAAAAAGACGGAGAGTTTCTGATCAGGAAACAAAGGCTGCAGTTTACTCAATTTTACCAAAACGAATCAAAGATAATTTAGAACATGAACAATGCTCAGGCTGTTATTTTAGCGACTAAAATTTTGTGTTGATGTGGATTCGATCTTACCTCTTGTCGGTGTTCTGAGCAGACAGGCAAACGACGAGATTTTGCAGCATGGAAGATGACTACATAACTTCTCTCGTGATCAACTTGGAATCCTTGAATTTCTATTAAATCAGTCCAGACGGTCTTCGTCTCGAATCTATTTTAAAACCGGTATTAATTCGTGAACATAGGCTAAAAGTATTTAATAGAATGCTTTCTTTAAAGTATTAGGTTACTGTTGTTTGTGATCACCAAATCTATGCATTTGTTTTTTCTTGTGTTTTCTGTTATTTCTTGTGTTAACATAATTTCAATTGTTAACTTATTTATCACGTGTTTTTAAATATATATGTCTTGAATATAATCATTGATGTGTCTATTGTTAACTCGTACACTTCGGTTGAAAATGTAAATGTCGTCATCATGGACAATCTTAAGTATTTTTATCACTATATTAATGTATATCATGATGAGGCTCGTAGTGAGGTTGTGGCTAGTGCCCTGCGTGAGATTTTAGCAGACTTTAGAGACGAGTATCGTTTGCTGGGCAGAAAGGAAAAATATGAGCATATGTTCCTCTCAAACAGTGCGCCGGAGTGTGAAGATGTTTAGTAAAACATTATGAAATGTGCCTAGTTCGTGAAAATTATCCTGAGGGAAACTGTCTGGTGCGTAGTCTGGTAGTGATAAAACCGAAATTAATTCTTGTACCGGAAAAACACCTACCCAATATGTACAACAATTCGCCGCACACGGTGATTATGGTGCGACTCGCTGATCATACGAGTTCGAACAAACCCATTCACGTATCATCGAGTCAGCCGCCCATCGAACCGTTCCTGCCTACCTGCGTGCCTCACACGGCTCATAGTTATCTCAGAGCTTGAACCGAGTGGACGCGCGCTCCTCGAATACGATGGAACTTCCTTTGAGCAGCATTCTCAACGCCTCGTACGATGTGTCCGTGACGAAATCGTTGCGCGTGTTCAGGCGTAAATCCGGTACCGTTAGCTATGTACTGGAAACGGAATGTAGACAAACAAACAAACGGGTTTATTTAAGTGTCAAGGAGATGAATAGAATCTTCGTGATAGTTGAGAAGTGGAGTGAAGATCGTTATAAAATACCTGCTAACGTAGGTACAAGAAGAGAGCAGATTAGTGACGCACCCTCATACGCCGTTGTATGTACGTTGTGTATAAATAACGATCGGCCATGCATTGATATACGGCTGATGTGGAAGAATGCTTCTGATAATAACGCTCTTGTTCCTACGCGAAACCGTTTCATCCTCGACAGAATGTTTGAAATCGTCGGATTCCGCAAGCTGAAACCTATATTAGACGCGCGTGTTACGGATATGCTTTATTTTGATACAGTACTTGAATACGCATACACCGCTCTGCTCGATGGGTTTACCGAGTGTAGGGCTGAACAAGGTGAGAATGGTCTAGAGCTGGACGTTTATTTAAAAAGTTTAGACTCTTTGAAATACCATGAACTTTGGTACAAAGCAATTGATCGGTACAAGGCTGAGCTCACCTACACCGTTCACCCTGAAGAACTATTTCTTTATATAACGAGCAGTTGTCGTAACGATTTAGAAGATTATTTCAATTGCCGCTATGTTGAGTGAAGACGAGTTCACGATTGAAAAGCTCGGGTCGGTAGAAATAAACCCTCGATTGGAAAAGCGTGTTTATAAACTTGTGTTTAATAATGTAGCTAACGATGAACTCTTTGTGCGTGCTTTTGATTGTATTCTAGACGTATTTAAAGATGACTTACCAACCGGTTGTAAAGTGGGAACAAAAATAGTACTGAACGATATGAAAGCCCTTCATATCGAATACAGGTTTCCCTATACTTTAAGCGGTGAAATATTATTAAACCGCATATACTGCGTAATGCAGAGCAATAATGATGTAATTGTAGACTCGATTAAGTGTGAGTTTAGTATTTTGAAAAAAAAAAAGTGAAATGTATTTAACATATTTGTGTGATATTTCTCCTGTACTGTTATATTGAAGGATTATATGCATATTCCTCGTTCATATTTCTATTATTATTGATCATTCAAATGTATATTTATTTCTATATATCTCCATAATTGTGTGTGTGTGTGTGTGTGTGTGTGTGTGTGTGTATTTCTCCTGTACTGTTATATTGACGGATATATGATTATATGCATATTCCTCGTTCATATTTCTATTATTATTGATCATTCAAATGTATATTTATTTT
Source organism: Bathynomus jamesi (assembly GCA_023014485.1). Taxonomy (NCBI): domain Eukaryota; kingdom Metazoa; phylum Arthropoda; class Malacostraca; order Isopoda; family Cirolanidae; genus Bathynomus; species Bathynomus jamesi. The sequence continues at coordinate 44,212 of JAJOZX010005587.1, forward strand.
CTATATATTTATAATAAACAGAATGATGCAATGTTGTTTTACTTAATTCTTTTGGTTAATTATATCATGTTACGCCTTCTAAACCTACTAGCGGAATTCTAAACCAACTTTTAAGAAAATAAATGGTACAATCTGGCAACTGTGTACCTGAGCAATGGTATCTGGCAACTCTCCATAATAATGTATACAATTAAAACGGTATCTGGCACCTCTCCATAATAATGTATACAATAAAAAGTGGTATCTGGCAACTCAAAACGATTCCCTGACGAGATGTATTTCTTGAACTGATCCACAGAACAGATGTTCACATCTTCTGAAGGCTCCACGCGCCACAGATCTTATAGACAATGCAGGTCCTGTATATGAGCTTTAATTATCTCGATGAAATAGTGAGCAATCATTCCCTGACGAAATGTATTTCTGAATCCATGTTAAACTGTAGGTCTAAGGTCGGGTGAAAAGCTTTCCAATTCGGCGAGAAAGAGTTAATTACACTAGGGAACAACATTTTTTTTTCTTGAAAACTATTAGGTATTTCTTATAGAACTTTTGATGCTGATTCCAAATATGGTTTCAGAATGTTTCTATCACCCATAGTTTTCGAGAAAATAATATTTCCATTTACTCAGAGTTTTCCCAAAATATTAGTTAAAATTAAGTGTACTAATTTAATTTTACTTTCTTTTTTTTCCAGGTTAACTATATTTAATAGTATTTTTTGCAGTATAAAAATATAGCTATTTAAACAAACAGATTTTTAATAAAAATAATTTTTTTTTCAAGTTTTGCTCAAATTTTAAAATTTTTCATAGTAGAAAAAATTGGCTTTTCATTCCAAAAAGTTTTCCGTGATTTCAATAATTTTCCGCCAGCATGAATCGAAACTGTATTAATCCCAGAGATACATTTTGCTACGTATGTGGAGAACTGACCATAATGGCACAGAGGAAGACGATGACCACACTCGTGAAGAAGGCTTACGAACTTTATTTTGGATGTAAGGTAGGCGACCAAGACAAATCCTGGGCACCTCATATCTCATGCATTTCCTGTGCCGTCACTCTTAGGGGTTGGATTAAAGGTACCCGCAAATCTATGCCATTTGCCATACCAATGATTTGGAGAGAGCCCAAGGATCACCTAACGGATTGCTATTTTTGTATGACTAACGTTTCAGGATTCTCTGCCAAAAATAAACATAAAATTCAATACCCAAATCTTGCATCTGCCATGAGACCAGTACTACATGACGATGATAACCCAATTCCAACCCCCCCAAAGTCATGGACACTGGATGAAGAGTCTGAAGTTGAACCAATGGAAATTGATGACACTAAAGATACAGACTTTCAGCAACCTGAATCAAATAAACAACGTATGATAACGCAGGTTATGCTGAATGATCTCGTGAGAGATTTGGACCTTCCGAAAAAGAAAGCGGAATTATTGGGCTCCAGGTTACGTGAATGGAATTTGCTGGCAAAAGATACAAGCATATCGGCGTTCCGCACTCGCCAAAAAGATCTGATGTAGTATTTCTCCTCGTCAGGTGGTTTATGCTACTGTAATAATGTAAATGGACTGCTGTTAGTTCTCGGTCATGAGAACAAATCTGAAGATTGGCGTTTATTTATTGACTCTTCGAAGCTAAGCCTCAAGGTTGTACTACTTCACAATGGAAATAAATACCCTTCCATTCCTGTAGGGCACGCTGTCCACATGAAGGAATCTTACGAAAATATGAAACTCATCCTTCAGCAGATTAATTATGACCAGTTTCGTTGGTATATATGTGGGGATTTAAAAGTCGTCGCGCTTCTTCTGGGAATGCAGCTCGGCTATACGAAGTTCTGCTGCTTCCTTTGTGAATGGGACAGCAGAGCCAGAGATTCGCATTATTTTGCAAAGGATTGGCCACTTCGTCAAAAATGTATCCCAGGACTGAAGAATGTGTCTCATGAACTCTTAGTTGACCCCAAGAAAATATACTTACCGCCACTTCACATCAAACTTGGCATCATGAAAATTTTTGTCAAAGCAATGAACAAGGAAGATGAGGCATTCAAATATTTGAAGAAAAAGTTTTCACGACTTAGCGATGCAAAGATAAAAGAAGGGATCTTTTTTGTCCCCCAGATCAGAGAGCTCATGAAAGATCAAAAGTTTGATGATGCCTTGAGAGGAAAAGAAAAGGTGGCATGGGAGGCCATGAAGAATGTTGTCACAAATTTTCTAGGGAACATCAAAGCCTCTAACTATGAAAAAATAGTGCAGGACATGATTGAAGCATATAGGTTATTGGGATGTAATATGTCACTAAAAATCCATTTCTTGCACTCCCATTTAGATTTCTTCCCTGAAAACCTCGGCGACGTAAGCGATCAGCATGGAGAAAGGTTCCACCAAGATATAGCTACTATGGAGAAACGCTACCAAGGGAAGTGGGATCCGGCAATGTTAGCTGATTACTGCTGGACATTGATGCGAGAAGCTCCTAATGAAAACTACAAGAGAAAATCAGTGACAAAGAAGTTTTAAGAAGAATATTTTAAATGCCAATCTGCCACTAATATAATTTTTATGAAGTATTTTTACTAACTTCTATACACTTTTTTAATAAATATTAAAATACAAATTTCTCAGTAACCTTGGGTGATAGAGAAATTCTACGGCTATATTCGGAATCAGCGGAAAAAATTCTATAATACCGACCTGTTCACGTCCAAGAAACAAAAAAAAAGTTAAAATTTGTTCCCCAGTGTTATTATTACTACTGTAATTTGTACCACCCTATATATATATATATATATATATATATATATATATATATCCATTCCTTTATTTATTTTAAAAGAACGAACAAAACTCTCTCTCTCTCTCTCTTTCTTTCTATATATATATATATATATATATATATATATATATATATTATAAATAATTATTAGTACTTTCAGGTTTGCCCACCTTGTTTCTTTCGCTGATTATTATTTAATATAATTGTGTGTATATCTTTCAATAACAGAGATGTTATCTAAGAATATGACACCATACAAATTACGCGTAAATAAAAATACAACAGCAAAATTAAGAATCGGAGTGAAGCGATGTTTACCCCGAGTAGACTGGAAGAAAGGTCAAATTGTGGTCATTTCAAAAAGGCCTCTGGGCAAACAGGTGTGATTCGAGTCGGGAAAGGATTCCTCGTGTGTGTGTGTGTGTTTGTGTGTGCACGATTTGTTCATTCGTGTATTATATATACAATCACCTATCTTCGTAAGGTTTCTTTTAATTGTTTAGTGATTTTTTAATGTTTTAATTCACTTTAAGGTGAAATTCCATTTATATATATATATATATATATATATACAAACACAGATGGGGTGAGAGGTTTGGGGGGAATGAGGGAGGAGGGGGGACGACCGTGTGTTTGGTTTATTTCAACTTTCTTCGTAAGTTTCCTTTCCCACTGTTATTCAATTGTGATATTTATAATAAAAATAGGAATTAAGTAAAGTTAATGTTTTAATTCACTTTAAGGTGAAAATCCACACACAGAGGCGTGTGTGTGTGCGTGTGCGTGTGTGCACGAGTTGTTCATTCGTTTATATATACAAACACAGATGGGGTGAAGAGTTTGGGGGGAATGAGGGAGGAGGGGGGACGACCGTGTGTTTTGGTTTATTTTCACCAATCTTCGCAAGGTTTCTTTTCCTTTCGTTTTTCCCACTGTTATTCAATTGTGATATTTATAATAAAAATAGGAATTAAGTAATAACGTTAATGTTTTAATTCACTTTAAGGTGAAAATCCATTTATATATATATATATTATATATAATATAATATATATATATATAAGGAATGACAAAATTAATAGACACGGTTATTATGATTCTTTCTATATATATATATATATATATATATATATATATTATATATATATATACACACACAAACACAGATGGTGTAAGGAGATTGGGGGGAATGGACGACCGTGTGTTTTGGTTTATTTCAACTTTCTTCGTAAGGTTTCTTTTCCTTTCGTTTTTCCCACTGTTATTCAATTGTGGTATTTATAATAAAATAGGAATTAAGTGATTTATTGTGTAAAGAGCGTGTGTTTAAATTATTTATTTAATAAACAGATGAATCTTCTTAATTCCAACAATTAAAAGAAATTCTGTATTGATTAACTACCATCATATAATATATTGTGGTATTTTGATTAATATATGGTTTTAAATATTACTATCTGGCAACTCAGCATTCTATTGAATACTTGGCGCTATCTGGCAACTCAGCCGGATTAAAGGTCTATAAAAGAGTGAGAAGCTGATGACGGAGTCATTCAAGCTCGGCTCCCAGCCGAGCAAGGACCTCTGGTCCTTTCTCTTTCTGGCCCTTTGTGAAAACTCCTTAGAGGCCTCTTAGGTTAGGTATACGAAAATAGCTTGGGGGAGAACTCCGCCTCCAAGCCCTTGCAATCGGCAACAAAGGCCGATACTCTCTCTCTCTCTCTCTCTCTCTCTCCCTACCCCTTCAGGTGCACCCCTCCTCCCTTGGCTCCTTCTAAGCCAACTGGCTGATTAGGAGCCTATAAGACAACGCCTACTCGGTTGAAGTCTTAATATGCACTTGGCTCCTGCCAGGTGAACACCTCTCCTCCTTTCTCTCCTTTCTCTTGGGGGATAACGCCGCCTCCAAGTTTCATGACCCCTTGTTGCACCTGCAGCATCCCCCACCCCCCTTTGCAGGGATGTTTTTCGCAACACCCCACCCCCCTTTGCAACATGTTGCATAACATCCCCACCTCCTTTTGCAACATGTTGCATAACACCCCCACCCCCTTTGCGACACCCCACTCCCTTTGCAGCATTGCAACATTACGTAATAAATTGTAACATTCCTGCACTCTACACTTTTGCGGCTATACTACTTACATTATAACATTTTTAAAGGTTAACAAAAGAAAATTTATTGAAGTTGCAGAAAATACTCTATTTGACTATGATGAACTTACGAACGACTCAGACCATATATTTAAGATCGTCACTGACTCCTTTTTTTTTATGCAAGAAGGAGGGCCACAAAAACGCTCCCCCCCATTAAAGAAGAAGAGAGCCAAAATCAAGGTCCGGGGTTTTCGAGATGCCTAGACACTCTGCGTTTGAAAGATGGGAAGTCATAGACAGGAGGAAAGATGGATTGAGGAAGATTGTTCCAGAGTTCACCGGCTGAGTAAATGAAAGATTGAAAATACAGATTAACTCTTGCGTTAGATAGTTGAACAGAAAAGGAATGAGAATGTGTAGAAAGTTTGGTGTTGCGTGCTCTCCTTAAAGGAGGAGGCATGCAGCTGGAGAGTTCAGAAGAGCGGTGTCCGTTATAATAGCGATAGTAAAGAGAGAGTGAGGAAACATTTCGGCGAGAGAGAGAGAGAGAGAGAGAGAGAGAGAGAGAGATTGAAAACAACCAGTAAGAGGAAGGGAATTTCATATTTCATATGTTTAATACTTTCCCTTAAAGAGGAAAAAGTTTTACTCATAATCCATGGATCATTCCGGAATTATCAATTCAAAAGGAGACACGAATAACACATGGACAACTATAAGCAGTCTTATCGGAAACCGAATTAAGAAAACTTCAATACTAAATGTTGGTAATAATGTAATTAGTGATGATATTTATATAGCAAACTCTTTAAATAATCACTTTACATCCATTGCTGATAAACTTCGTTCACAATTACTAAATAATGATTATTTACCGTTAGACTACATACCACCCAGTCCACTAAATTCATTTTCTTTTGTTCCTACTACCTCTACCGAGGTTTGGAATATTACTGGTAAATTAAAAAACAAAATATAACATTTATAACATTCCTGTACATACACTATATTGAAACTTGTTACGGCAAAATATTCGTAACTTTGGCTAAAATTATCAACCAAAGTATTTTCCAAGGAATATTCCCATCATTATAAAAAAGTAGAATGCAGAAAATTTTAGAATCATACAATTTTTATTTCCAAATCAGTGTACGAGCTTCCATTGAAATGAAACAACGGAAATGACTATTTTAAATTTTATGGAAAGCGCCAGTGTCGCTAAAGAGAAGAAAGAAATTATGATTTCCATATTTATGGATTTCAGTAAGCCCTTTGATGTGATAGCCTACAATAATCTATTTAACAACTGCTCTACCGTATATTGTTACGGCTGCTTTAGAGCAGTTATCAGTGATTGGCTTAAAAGTTTTTGTCGAATAGAAATCAATTTGTATCTAAAAAATGTTTAAATAAATGGTTGTAAAACATGACGTACTCGAGGGTTTTGGGTCTGCTGTTATTTTTATTTTATATAAATACTCTCCACGTCCTTCTAATATATTTAACTTCATAATGTTTGCGGATGATACGAGTGTGTCTTTTTCTTACAAAGATGTTAATACAACTAAATGACGAAAATTGCGCGAAAATGGATATGGATTCGAATATTTTTTGGATGAACTACGAATGAAAGCCTCGTCAGTACACTGACTCCCTGTTTGCTTGACAATGCTGCTACGAGCTGCTCGTACCCCGAAATGTGCGTATGAGCGGAATGATACTGTATGAAAATGTTAAACTTTTGATCTGGCTCGCATTTAAGTTATAATTACGAGTGCTACTAATTTTCTAATAATAACAAAGGTAGTTTCATCGTTACATTCTCATATGCAAATGTAACTTGCCTCAGTTACATCCGTCCTTTATAAATATTCTTATAGTATTTAGTGGACTGCGAGGGATACGTACAGTTTTTAAAAAGCGCTATAAAATGTCAGCAATAAACTGATTAGCGACAGTACGTGTACAGTATATTAAGAGACTTGCAGGTCTAGGAAATGCTTTATAATTAACGTGGGAAAGCATTCCTAATTTAGCATCATGAGGAATTTGGTGAACAACATGAATGACGATAAATAACATTGCTAAAACGTTTGAAGGGAGTAATTTTAAAAATATTTCAAACATTAGATTCGTTCGATCCACGAACCAAAACAATTTTATGTTTAAAATTGTTGGTTTACGTCGTCGTCGTCGGCCTAGGCAAGCTACGGCTTGGGACCGTAGCGCATCTATCCGGTATAGGTTAACCTGGATGATGTAGCCATAAGCACTGCCGCTAGTTAAGTGCCAACCAGTGATTATCTCACTAGCCGTATTGAGTCCGTTAGGCGAAACTGCGACAGTACCAAAGGTGGAAAATATAACCCTTGGTTTTCTATTATTTATTTGTAAAATGGACATGGTATTAGATTAAAATAATTATTTGAATATAAATAATTAACTGACAATTGTGATATATAATTAATTATGTTTACATACAATAAAATAATATAGTATACATAAAATTAGTATTAATGTGGTTCACAATTGAATTATGAGGGGTAACTAATTTAAAATGAATTTATAGCTATTCCGAAATTCAAGACGGTAAAATTAACATTTAACTTGAAACTAAAATAAGAGTATTCACTACACACTCCCCCACCAGAGAGGAAGTTCAAAGAGTTCCGAACGACACAGATTTCCGCTGGACCTTTTTGGTAGCTACTTGTACCTCACTTAAGGTTGATTCCAAAAACGCAGGCTTAAGACGATCGATAGAAACCTTGTCGACCTTGGAACCGCGCTGGATGAGAAATGATTTGCGCGTACGTCGGAGAACTTCATAGGGCCCGTCATATGGACATTGGAGAGGCCGTTTTGGGAGAGGTCACGAACGAAAACGTGGGTGCAAGATTGGAGGGCTGGGGAAACAAAGATGTTCTGTTGGCTAGTCAATCGAGGGGGAACAGGCTGAAGGGACTGCATGTGAGAGGAAAGTGTTTGAGCGAATTCCGTAGGATCACATGACTTATCCCCTGCAGTGAAGTAGCCACCTGGTAGCCGCAGTGTTGTTCCATAGACTAGTTCAGCCGCTGTAGTCTTCAGATCACTCTTAAATGCAGAGCGAATACCAAGCAAAACGAGTGGAAGCTTATCCATCCAATGGGATCTTCGTGACACATAAGGGATGACTTCAGCTGGCGATGGAAGCGTTCGACGAGGCCGTTAGCTTGCGGATGATACGCACAGGTATGCGCATGTACTGTACCCAACAAGCTGGTAAACTTCTTCCAAAGCGAAGACTCAAATTGGCGACCTTGGTCAGTGATGACTTTTGTCGGCAATCCAAATCTTGATACCCATCCATGAAGAAAGGCTCTTGCAACAGTGTCCGCTTGGATATCAGGAAGTGGGATGGCTTCAGGCCATCTGGAAAAGCGGTCGAGACAGGTGAGCAGATAACGTTGGCCTTGAATCACTGGAAGAGGGCCAACAATGTCTACATGAATTACCTCAAATCGCTGGGATGGGGGCGGAAATGCGTCAAAGGGGGACCTGGTGTGCCTTTGGACTTTGGCACGCTGGCAGGCAAGGCACGTTTTGGTCCAATGTTTGACATCCTTCCGCATCGAGGGCCAAACAAAGCGAGAGGTAACCAGGTGTTGCGAAGCACGGATACCAGGATGGGAGGGCTTATGAAGATCCGTGAAGACTGCTTGTCTGTGACATGGAGGGACATAAGGGCGAATAGCAGCTGTTGATACGTCGCAATAGAGGGGCACAGACAATCCTGGCATACTCATTTTCTTGAGGGAAAGTGAGTGAGTGGAGTCTTCTCTGAGCAGGTCTTGTAGTTCCGTATCCTTATCTTGATCCTGTGCAATAGCATTCCACAGTGTAGAGCTGAAGGTAACAGAAGTAATCTCTATTCTTGAAAGTGCATCCGCTGGAGTGTTCAAGACACCTTTGATGTGGCGGATATCTGTGGTAAATTGCGAGATATAATCGAGTTGCCTGATGACTCTGGGAGAGTGGTTACAGCTGTTTTTATTGAAGACAGTGACCAAGGTTTGTGGTCGGTAAAAACACAAAACTCTCGGCCTTCAAGGAAATGTTGAAAATGCTTCACGTTTAAGTAAATAGCAAGAAGTTCACGTCCGAAAGCACTATAACGCGTTTGGGCTGGCTGCAGCTTTTTCGAGTAAAACGCGATGGGTGCTTGTTGACCGTTAATGGTTTGTTCCAACACCCCACCGATCGCAACATCTGAGGCATCGACCGTCAGAGTTAGGGGGGCATCACTGATAGGAAATGACAGAGACAATGCACTATTGATAGCATTTTTGGCATTGTCGAACGCCTGTAAACTATCGCTACACCATAACAATTTCGTTACCTTGCGTTTGTGTGTGATCATAGCGTGTAGAGGAGCAAGAACACTAGCACAGTTTTTAATGAACTTGTGGTAATAATTTACCAAACCTAGAAACCGACGTAACTCACGCTGATTATTTGGCATAGGTAATTTTTTATCACTTCACACTTGTCCTGAAGGGGGTAATTCCGTGCTGCGAAATCGTGTGACCAAGAAATTCCAAGGTTGGCTGTGCAAACACACACTTAGATGCATTAATAGTAACACCGTATTGTTCTAAGCGTTGAAAGAGGAGTGAAAGATGTTCCTTATGTTCCTCTTCCGTTGAGCTGGCCACAAGCAAATCATCGATGTAGGCATAAACAAAGTCTAAGCCTCTGGTGACCTCATCTATAAACCTCTGAAAGGTTTGCGCAGCATTCCGTAGCCCGAACGGCATCTTCACAAATTCGAATAACCCAAATGGTGTACAAACTGCAGTCTTGGGAATATCCGAAGGCTCTACGGGAATGTGGTGGAAAGCCTTAACGAGATCTATTTTACTGAAGATAGATTTGCCGTGGAGAAGAGAAGTAAAGTCTTGGACATTTGGTACCGGATATCGGTCCGGGATGGTTGTCGAATTCAAAAACCGGTAATCCCCATGGTCTCCAGTCTCCTGACTTCTTCTGGACCAGGTGTAGGGGAGAGGACCAACTGCTTTTGGAAGGTCTTATTATCCCTAGATCCATCATAAGCTGGAATTCCGATTTGGCAGCTTTCAGTTTGTCCGGGGCAAGACGTCTGGGTTTTGCAAACACAGGGGGACCTTTTGTTGTAATGTGAGGTAATGGTGTGCTTAAGGTATCACCCATCTGCATCGGTTGAAGAATTCCTGGATATCGCTGGAAAAGGCACTGGTACATGGAATTAGGGGGAACGAGGGAAAGTGCAGAGTTCGAGGCGTCCGGAAGGGCAACCTGTTTGGCAAGAACAGAAAGCAGTGTGGCCTGGTCGCATAAGCGTCGCTTGTCAAGATCCACCAGAGTTTGAAATGCTGGAGGAAGTCAGCGCCGATTATGGGATGCTGCACTTGAGCACAGATGAAAATCCACTTGAAGGATCGGTGAAGGCCCAAGTTTAGTTCACGCGACTGAGTACCGTACGTGGGTATGCGTGAACCGTTAGCAGCGTATAGAGGCGGAGATTCCGAGTGCTTATGACCAGATTTTTGAGGGAATACACTGACTGACGCTCCGGTATCGACCAAGAAATTGACACCAGAGTTCCTGTCCTTTATGAATAACAGGTTGGCAGTGCGAGTACTAGACGCCATTAGGACTCGCTGCTGGGGTTTTCCGACGAAAAATTGCAAGGGGAGATGCACTTCCTAGCCTTCTTTCCAAATTTCGAGTGGTAGAAGCAGATCTTCCCGGAACTCGAACGATGCTCCTCGTAAATCTTGACCGAGAATGGCTTCTTTGCCGTTGATTTTGTAGCAGAGAACAAACGTGGTTGAGTTGTTGACTTAACTCTTCCACTTTCAACTCCAGTTCCGATTGTGTGTTCACGTTGTTGACCGGAGCTGTGTCAATCTCCACTACTTTGTCGGCAGTTTCTGCTAGTTTATCAACTGGAGTAGCAGGATCCATAGTGGCCAAGGCACGCTGAGCTGATGGAGGAAGTTTCTGCAAGAACAACTGTCTAAAGATGTCCTTATCGAAGGTTTGTGCGCGTTCGCCTAGAGCGCACTGCATAGCCCTCAGCATTTTAGTGGGCTTACGGTCTCCAAGTTCTTCTTTTGAGATTAACTGATGTAGTTTCTCACGCTCGGAGACAGTGGTGCGGCACAGGATGGCAGACTTCAGATCGTTGTATGGGTCCTCACTCGTGGAAGTAGATACGATGACGTCACGGACTTCAGAGATGATGCTCGCTGGTAGAGAGGACAAAACATGATCGTATTTCGTCCTGCTAGCGGTGATCCTTCCCAAGTTGAATTGTGATTCCACTTGGTGGAACCAAATAAATGGATCACCCGGCCAGAAGACGGGGAGCTTTACGCTCAGTGGGAGATGGCACCAGCGTCGTCAGGCATCTTCTCCTATGCTTGCTGACGTACAAGCAAGACGACAAGTTACCAACGAAGGAGTGGAGATTGACGAGCGCAGGCACAGAGCGCACGGGCAGGGGTGAGGGGCAGAGGGCACGAGCGACATTACAGTCTGATCCTAGTCGCTCGGGTGAAGGGGGTGATGGGCAGAGGGCACGAGCGACGTTACAGTCTGGTCCTAGTCGCTCGGGTGAAAGGGGTGATGGGCACGAACGACGTTACAGTCTAGTCCTAGTCGTTCGGGTAAAAGGGGTAATCCAGCTCCGGGGTCACCAATTGTTGGTTTACGTCGTCGTCGTCGGCCTAGGCAAGCTACGGCTTGGGACCGTAGCGCATCTATCCGGTATAGGTTAACCTGGATGATGTAGCCATAAGCACTGCCGCTAGTTAAGTGCCAACCAGTGATTATCTCACTAGCCGTATTGAGTCCGTTAGGCGAAACTGCGACAGTACCAAAGGTGGAAAATATAACCCTTGGTTTTCTATTATTTATTTGTAAAATGGACATGGTATTAGATTAAAATAATTATTTGAATATAAATAATTAACTGACAATTGTGATATATAATTAATTATGTTTACATACAATAAAATAATATAGTATACATAAAATTAGTATTAATGTGGTTCACAATTGAATTATGAGGGGTAACTAATTTAAAATGAATTTATAGCTATTCCGAAATTCAAGACGGTAAAATTAACATTTAACTTGAAACTAAAATAAGAGTATTCACTACAAAATTATTTGTAATAGATAAGAAAAACATAATCCCGTTAATTTCCTTTAACACATTCGTAATTTCATAATATTTCGGTTATAAATCAGTCCTTTCTGTACTTAAAATTTTCTTCCCCGACCCATTCTATCGAAGGATTATTTATTTTTATACCAAAATTTCTCGCTTCTTCAATGTATCTTAATTAAGACGATGATAAATCAATATGAAATATGTTGGCACTTAATGGGGATTCACATAAGCTAATCTCGTACCGATCACGTCTATGATGTATTACTTTTTGATATTCTGTTATATGTCGCGCGCATTTTAGTAGGAAATATTTTTAATGACGCGGAAGATGAAGGGGTTAAGTACGAGGGGTTTGACGTCATTTTGTTTAATGTTGAGTTTTTATACTCCGCTTCTATATAAGAGTTGAAAGAATGAGGGTAACGAAGCCATTGTACTAAATAAATTTTCTTCCTTACCTTCACTACCAAGCATCTTTTGAATTTTTATTTTCATTTATTTATTTATTTATTTATTTTTGCATTTCATCCGTGTTAAGTCCAACTTCAATTTCTTTTATATATTCACTTATTTTTGCCATTCTAGTCCTCGAGATAATCATAGAAACATTCTCTTTATTTAGCTATCATGAATATATGTTAAATCTTGTTCAAATCCCTTTTAGAAATATTTCCATTTTTTTTGGTTCTTTGAATTTTATTTTTTTAAAGATTTATAACCTTCGCGGGAGTCGTGCGAATCACTATGACGTGAATGGTTATGGCTTTCAGCAAGATACTGCTATGTATCTATGTAGTTTTATATATTATATTGATTCATTCTTTTATTGTACGCATTGCGCTCTTTCTGATGTTTTATTTTGCTAGCTAGTTATAAGTCAACATTAAGTTGTCACATTTTCTAGCTGGAAATGCGTCCATATAAATTTCTTGCTTAAATCAGTCACGAAATAGGAAAATATGATTTTAATCTTTAAGAAAAATTTGTTGCTATGGCAACGCCACTGAGTGTTTTATTTTTAAAAGGTGTTCACGAACGGTATTTTGAAAATACATCTATACATTTTGCTCTTGTAAAAGCCTCTCTCTTCCCGTTAATTTCATCTTTCACAGATTTATGGAGTCGTTTTAATTTTATCAAACGGAGAATGTTTGTTTACAGTAGAATATACGCTAAAATAAACATTTTTGTATTTTATATTTGATTGAAAGTCTGATGAATAATATACTTCCACTATACTTTATATTAAATAGCAAAATAAACCAATTTTACACTTCACATTTATTTATGGCTAATACGTATAGTTTAGTAAAGTTTAGTAAAGATCTTCAAACATTGTCTCTAGCGATCCACTAAAAAATATGATTCAGGGAACGGAAAAAACAGAATACTTGCTTCTTGTTTCTCGCAATAATGAGTTCATTGCTCTTCTCTACCTGTGCATCACTCATTACGGTGCGCATTAATATGATATAATCAGCGAATTTGCTAAAGCAAAGTTTTCTAGTCTATTGGAATAGTTTTTGTCTTTATATTATGCGTAAATGTCTTGACTGTTTTTTCTGGACCAGTTTTCCATAAAAAATGTAACGTTTGTAGTGGCAGAATATCTAAATAGGCTTTAAAACATACTATGTTCTTCATTCTTTTCATTCTTCTTCAAATTTTCGATATTATTCAGCTAACAGCGATTATGCCATAACTATAAATTAACGCATGTTGTGAAAACAATGAACGAGTTTATAGCGGACAGGTTTAATTGATGTATCGGGGAAGTTTCTCGTATAAGGACATATGGTCAAAGTAAGAAGATAGTTCTGTTTGGAAGTTCACTTATGAGTACTTTCTCACTAGGGTGGTCCTTAGCTATATAGGGAAAAATTCAAGTTACGAAATTTAACTGTGCTACCCCCGGATTTCATTAGAAATATCGAAAAAGGGTCGCAGACAAAATTTCACATGAATCGGAGAATATTTACTGATGCCACATTAGGGTGATCCTTATTTTTGAACTTTCGAAATTCACTGCGGCTACCCCTGGATATTGTTACTAGTCTCATAAAAGTGCTATAAGCAAAGTTTTAGCTCAATCGGCTTATATTACCTGCTATATTATCGCAATGTTTCCCCCATAAGGGGGAAAATTCAACGACCTTCATAACTCATCGACAAGTGCACGTATTTGCACTTCCGGTGTTTGTTTGTCTCCTCCTGCACATTTGGGTTCAGAACATTATATCTCTAATATTATCTCTTGGTTGTTGCTGTTGTGTGTTAAGGGAGTGTTCCTTCTTCCTCAGGTGAATCTTGAGAATGGCATCGACAAGGACGTCTACTGAAGTGTGGTTAGTTGGCCAGCCAAGAAATAAATTGATTGGAGGGAATCTTCCTTCTTCGGGAGAAGTACTCCAGCGCCTGTTCCACCAGCTCCGAAAGAGAAAATGCCCCTCCGTGAGGCTGCAACGACTGTTTGCCAAGATGTGGGGGGCTTTTGGGAGAGGGCCAGGATTCCGACCACGGCAAAGAGAAACATCATCCTGAAGATCGAAGGTCTGTATGAAGAGTGTCGGGGTCTTGGAAAGACGAAGAGTAGGAAGTCGGAGGCGGAAAAAAGGAAGAGGGAGGCTTTCCTTCAGAAATTGGGGGAACTCTTCGACGTCGTCCATGCCGATGCCAGCAACTTGATCAAAAATGAAGAGGACAAGGAGTTCCTGATGGCGCAGAGGGAGAAAGAAAGGCGGGGCTGCATGATGGGAATGAATAAGAAGCTGACGGAGAAGGAATCCCAGAAGTTGAGCCGAAGCCGCGCTGAGACAGCACGTCAGGAACAGGGCATGAAACGCCGCCAAGAAGAAACCAACGTGGTGGAGCTAGAGAGCTCTTCCAGTAACAGTACCCATGAGACGGCGATCGATGAGGACTACAGCAGCGGGTCCTTCTACCTCCATGGCGCCACCTCCGAAGCGACGACGAGCCTCCGGAGCCCCGTTGACTCCAGCGATAGTTGCAGCATTGGATCGGACCAAGACCACCGATCGCAATGCTGCATACATCCTGACGGCGGCTGCTTCTGCGTATGGACGAAACCCATCGACGGTGGCCTTGAACCAGCAGAGTATCTGGCGAGCCCGCATGAAGTTGCGTCAGGAGACGGCTGAGGTCTTGAGGGAGTCCTTCGATCCAACTGTGCCCCTCATTATCCACTGGGATGGTAAGATCTTTCCAGATCTCACTGGTGGCGATGCCGCTGAGCGTCTTCCGATCCTTGTTTCTGGCGAAGGAGTGTTGAAGCTGCTGTGTGTGCCCAAACTGCCTTCCAATACAGGCGAAGCCATAGCGAATGCCGCCATCGAGGCTCTGGATGAGTGGGGTATTTCAGATAGTGTCAGAGGTATGTCCTTCGATACGACGGCAAGCAACACGGGAGTTCGCAGAGGAGCTTGCACACTCATCCAGCAAAGGCTCAACATTAACCTCCTCCATCTTGTCTGCCGTCACCACATGCTGGAAATTGTGGTCGAGCAAGTCTTCACTCTCCGCTTCAGGCTTTCTTCTGGTTCAGACATCCTCCTCTTCGAGAGGTTCAGTCAGAGGTGGTTTTTTTTTTTTTACTTGAATGACTTCGAACCGATGAAAGATGATTCCGGGGCTGATGACATCATCGACTTCTGCAAGCGCCAACTCCAGGAGGCACAGCCACGGGATGACTACCGTGAGTTGCTGGAACTCAACCCAGTCATGGGGGGCGTTCCCCCTCGTGGTATGCGGTTCATCCGTTCCGGTACTTACCACCGCGCGCGATGGATGGCTCGGGTCATATACGCCATCAAGATCTTCCTCTTCCGCAACCAGTTCGAGCTCATTTCATTGCATTGTGTTGGCAAGCTTCGATGTCAAATCTCTGTTTACCAACATTCCTCTTAAGGAAACTATTGACATTTGTGTCGATGGGTTGTTTGCTGATTGTGAGGTGGTTCAATCTCACAAACCGCAAGCTACACAAGTTGTTAACTCTGGCAGCCCATGATTGTTATTTTCTGTTTAACAACTGTGCTTACACTCAGGTAGATGGTGTTGCCATGGGCAGTATCTTGGGTCCCACTTTGGCTAATGCATTTTTGGCACATTATGAGGTCCTTTGGCTTGATGATTGCTCTTCAGACTTTAAGTCCCTACTCTACCGTCGATACGTGGATGACACTTTCCTTGTTTTTAGATCTCAAGCACATATTCTTAAATTTTTAAATTATTCAATTCTAAACATCCTAACATAGAATTCACGTCTGAGACTGAAACTGATGGTAAACTGCCTTTCCTTGATATTTTGATTGATCACTCTAAAGGTTCATTCTCAACTTCAGTATATAGGAAACCTACATTTACAGGCTTGACCCCAAAGTTTTCCTCATTTATTCCAGACAGTTATAAGAGAAATCTAGATACAACTTTAGTCACTAGAGCATATAAAATTTGTTCAAACTTTGTTGCACTTCATTTGGAATTTCAGTTTTTGAAACATAACCTATATTTATATGGTTTTAGTTTTAAGTACTTTGACACATATTTTGGTATTAAAGCAGGTTACTAAGCTAATTCAGTCTAAACAACAAAGAGCAAGTGTTAAAAAACCCCTCGTGTGTGTGTTTTCCCATAACCTTTACCTGACACAGCAGTTTTTCACTAAAACTACTCAATGACTTTTACCCACAGTTACAGATTAGAGTTGTATTTAGGCCAGGTCGCACTATTGGCGGCTTCTTCGGGTTCAAGGATGTCATTCCTAAAGAGTTACAGGCATCGTTGGTCTATAAGTACCAGTGCCATTGTTGTAATGCAGTGTATATTGACCAATCAAAACACCAATTGAAGGTACGATCTTTGAGCATAAGGGCAAGTCAATTAGGACAGATCGACCACTAACTAATCCTTCATTTAGCGCCATTCGTGCGCATGCTCATAGTGCTCATCATCCCATACAATCTGACTCGTTCTCAGTCATCACCTCTCGGTTCAACAGTGTGTAGTTCCTAATAATGGAGTTTCCGGTGACTATTAAGGAGAAGCCCTCGCTATCAAGCAATGTAACTTCTCTGAACCTTTTATGTTTTCAGAGTGTTTTTTATCCTTAATTTTTATTAGTTTGCCGTTGGATAGTTTCTCTTACGTTGCTATAAATTGTTTTATCTATTTTGTGTTTTAAAGTAATTTTTTTTTTTACTTTTTTTAGTTAACTTTTCAACTTTTATTATTTCGATATTTTCCTAAGATGCTTTAAATCGTTTACTGATGTCATACTTTGATTTTATGTGCGTCTTAGAACAGGATTTTTATGGCAAGTTTAATTTTATTTTGTCACACCTTGATTTTATGAGTTTAAGTATATATGAGGTTCTTATGTTAACTTAGGTTTTGCTTCTTCATGCTTACTTTTGGCACACATTGTTATTAATCAGAATTACACATAACTTAGTTTGTGTACCTTGTATGAAATGTTTTTCTTTTAGATTGCCTGATGATGGAGAAAGTCTGCTCCGAAACTTTCGCGATTGAATAAACAAGATGTTTTACAAAGTGCTCGTTTTATTATTTATTATTATATATATATATATATATATATATATATATTATATATATATACATTTAAGCTGCAAACACGCAGTATAATTAACGTAAAGAACGGCGCTTGTATAGGAGAATATCCCGCTCAAGATGAGAGAACGAAACAAATGAAAAAATGAGGTAACCACCCGGGAATCGAACCCGGGATCTTCCGATTGCCGGTCAGATATGATAACCATTACACCATGGGCCTCACTCAATCAAATGCCGTAATTCTTCTACATACGCGCAGAAACCAATGCCCCCAAGGGGGCACCTCCCGCATGCCGTACATTATATACATTTAAACTGCAAACACGCAGTATAATTAACGTAAAGAACGACGCTTGTATAGGAGAATAAACCGCGCAAGATGAGAGAGAGAGAATGAAACAAATGGTGTAATGGTTATTATATCTGACCGGCAATCGGAAGATCCCGGGTTCGATTCCCGGGTGGTTACCTCATTTTTTTCATTTGTTTCGTTCTCTCTCTCTCATCTTGCGCGGAATATTCTCCTATATAAGCGTCGTTCTTTACGTTATATATATATATTATATATATATATATATATATATATATATATATATATATATATACACAGTGTGTCCGTAAAGTCATGGTGGGATTTTAAATAGCTATATTATTGCAACGAAACATGATAATGAGATGAAACAATGCCAAATTGAAGAACAACTTCAAAGTTGTATCTTGTAGTTAGTCTAGGCTAAGCTTAACCTTTATCTCGTAGTTAGTCTAGGCTGTCCACATGCCTATGTTGAACATGAGCGTAATAGCCCGAAAGTTAATGTGTGGTGTGCTCTAGCACGAGATCGAGTGATTGGCCCATTTTTCTTCGCGGAACCCACTGTGACGTCACACAACTACCTCGCTACGTTGGAACATTTTGCAGTAGGCCCTACCCCAATTTATTGACAATAATGTCATCTTTCAGCAAGATGGTGCTCCTCCGCACTATGGCAACGTTGTTCGAGAATTCCTTAATGAAAAATTTCCACAGAGATGGATAGGAAGAGGAGGATGGAAGCCATGGCCTCCACGCTCTCCGGACCTGACACCTTTGGACTTTTATTTGTGGGGTTACGTCAAGCAAAGCGTGTACAGTGTACCCATTAGGGATATTCATCACTTGCACGAGCGAATCACGGAAGCTATCGCATCCGTCACTCCTGATGTTCTTGGGCGTGTGTGGCTGGAATTGAATCACCGCCTAGATGTCTGCAGGGCTACCAGAGGAGCCCATATCGAACTACGTTAAATAAAGTTATTCTTTTAGAGTTGTTCTTCAATTTGCCTTTTTTTCATCTCATTATCATGTTTCGTTGCAATAATATAGCTATTTAAAATCCCACCATGACTTTACGGACACACTGTATATATGTCAAGTATAAATGCGAATTTCTGGAACGGATTTAATTCACAATAAGAAGATAATGGTAAGAACATAATTTTAAATACAGTAGTCACAAAATGAGAGAGGTTGCGTGGATGAAGGCAAAGTCAAAGCAAAGAAGACGTTAAACGACGTTCCTCGATCTTTTATTGCTTTGGGGCCACGTATGTTGAGGAGAAGTTTGACGCCGATGTGCCTATAAAAATGAATTTCGTCAAGGTTGGGTGGAGGATTACATAAATTTTCAACTTTGATTGTGAGGATCGAAGCAAGGATTTTACGGGTGACGTCTAATGAAAAGTAAAATATTTGAAATAACATTCTGATGTTTATGGAAAACTTAGGGCTGGAAAGCGCCGACATGTCGGCGAAGGGGGAGAGTGATATTGGGATCTTTGGAAATGTTTAGTTGTAAGGTGAAACAGGGTCGTGAAAGGGAATTTAAAGGCAGAGGGCACATTTTTGTTAAATTCAACAAAAGTTTGAAAAATGGTCGGGTAAGATTGAAACTTATATTGTAGAAAAAGCAATATAAAGGGAAATTAATGGTATAAGGGTGTAGTTAATTAACCTTTATCAACGGGAGTTACGAGAAAGTTTATTATAATACATTAAAAAAGATTCATTTTCATAAGTGCTAAATCGGTGGTGGTGTGATGCTGAGCCAGAGGAATGAACTTCCGGTGGCGCAGTTAGATTTCAAACATAGATGGAGGCCGAACGAATTTGTGATATGTGGCAGGGGTAGGGGTGGGTCACATGAATTAGGTGCAAACCTCGTGAAAAGGAAAGCTGCTACGCTCTGAGACGAGAGGTTTATTGAATTAAACTTGTACAAAGAAAAATCATTTCGTCATGGACGAACTCATTTGTAATATAGGATTTATAACCGTGGTGTGTGTATATATATATATATATATAATATATATATATTAGGGTTGGGTCTCACCAGAAGAATGGTCCATGATAATCGCCAGAAAATGGATAGCGATTATCGCGATTAATCAGAAGCCAATTTTTATAAAACGACGAAAGTTGTAGTAAAGAAAATCTTAGTCATACGATAGATAGTAGATTTAATCCAAACCTGTAATGAACTTAATTTTATAAAACCACCATTTACATTAATGGCGCACTGCGACAAATACGATTTCTGCTTTTGTTACGATATTATATATACACACTACTTTTTTGTTTCTCAGGCTTCCAATTTTTGTTCATTGAAAAGTTGTATATGTAATTAAGTATCTTTCAGTGAATTAGTCTGTAATAGGTCAATAGCATTTTACTCGATAATGGTTTGTACATCAGAATCGGGTGAAGAAAAACACAAGTTAGTTAAAAAAAAATGTAAAAAGCAACGTATGGGAACATTTCCGCATATACGCACTTGCTGATGGCAAAACTCTTGATAAAAGTTGATAAAAGTCGTGCGTATTGTGTCTGGCTTTAAGAGACACGAAGTAAACTGTAAAGGAGGAAATACGACGGGGATCATGCTTCATCGCATCAAATGTGCGCAGCTTACTAATTCCAAGAACTGGGAAGATGTTCATGTTTCTAAACGCAAATTACAACATCAGAGAGGAAGATAAGTATGAGTAAGCTTTGTAAGAAACTGAACTGAACGTGGCAATATATATTCTGTAAATATATAAAATTGTAGAATTTTTAAGAAAACGTTGTTTAATTGGTTTGTTGTTTTACTCTTGTAGCCTTTATATAATTCTCAAAATTTAGCTGCTCTACCCATTTTTGGTTGAAAAATGCGTGTTGTCGATTATCACCAAGCCTAAATTGCCCGATGATAATAGTCATTTAAAAACTGGCGAGCGATTATCGTGATTCTCGCGATTATCACACAACCCTAAAATTATATATATATATATATATATATATATATTATATATATATATATATATAAAATAAATAAATATATTTATTTATGTATTTATTATAACTCGTTACAACTCAGAATATAGTTTCCCTTACCAGCTATCTGCCAAACAGATAGGATTCAGCTTTGGGACAGAGAACCCTAAATCCTGTCCCAAAGCTGGATCCTATCTGCTTAGCAGATATCTTGGTGAAGGAAGCTATACTTTGGGGCCTCTTTGCGAGTTACCCGTTGCCCACGCTAATCCTTCCATTATGAAAAAGAAAAACTATAGTATTTGTCATTTACCATTACTTACTCGAACTATAGTAGATTTAATTTTCCCAGAAGTGTTCCTCGTTCTATGCACGGTCTATATGTAACATACCGGGTGTCCGAGAATTATCTGTACAATTTTTGGCTGTTATTAAAAGTCAACCATGAAGTGTAGAAATTCCAGTTTGTCCCATTTTACAGAGAATCTCATTAAGTTTTTCTGATATCACGTTTTGACAAGTTTTTCAGAAATGTACGCGGGTGACAGACATTGATGATTTAAAAGCAAGAATCACAGCTGCTATTGAGCGAATTGATGTGGATATGCTGCAGCGTACATGGCAACATTTGGAGTATCGATTGGATGTTTTGCGAATCACTAATGGTGCACATATCGAATGTTTGTAACAACGTTACTTTAATAAAAGAAACTTTTGAAAATACAGATTCTAAATAATCTTGTTTAAGAATTTTACGTGTGTTATCAAGAATTTTATTAAAAGATGAAATTGTACAGATAATGTTCGGACACACTGGAATTTCTAAAAAACTTGTCAAAACGTGATATCAGAAAAAACTTAATGAGATTCTCTGTAAAATGGGACAACACTGGAATTTCTACACTTTATGGTTGACTTTTAATAACAGCCAAAAATTGTACAGATAATTCTCGGACACCCTGTATATTATCTGCCTCCGCTAAATATTTTTCTCATCCTTTAGCTATATTCTACATCTCTTATCTTTCTTATGAATCGTGAAATATTATCTGTACTTGATTAAAATCTTAAAAGAAAATATTTTGAATCTATTTCTCGAGAATGAGAGCCGTCTCTACCAAAATTTATATTTCTTTCATAAGTGGATACGGAATCCAGAATTCTTTAGTATATTATTTGTTTATATTAAATCTTAATGTCATTAATTTCCTTAAACCCTCTAACGCCGACTGGGTCGAATACGTACCGTTTCAAATACACGCATTTAGACTTAACCCTACAAAAACGTTCGGCGTTAAAGGGTTAAAGGAAAGAAAAACATATCAATATTAAATGTCATTCATAAATAGTAATCTTTATCACGTTTAACAGTTTCATAGAAAAGTTAAAATTAACGAGATTCATCTTAATTTTATTTGAGAACATTTTTAAGTGATATTTTTATGTCCGCCATATTTTATAGTTTCATTCTGAAGGTTTTTACTTTACTAGACTCTTTTATCGTTAGTGAGTTTCTCTCGTGATATTATGCATTAATAGAATGAAGGATGGAAGTTAAAAAAAATAAAAATCAGCAGCCTTCGGATTCCGCTGAAGTTGTCTTCTTAAGTTCGTTTGCTACCTACCCTATCAAAAATGGTCATTTATTACTTCTATTACTATAGTAGTATGTTCGCGAGGAGGGAGAGTGTACACGGTGCAAACGTACATACAAGACGAGGGGGTGGAAGTGTCAATGAGAGAAATCGGTGGGAGAAAAAAAAGCAAGGGAGGGAAATCTCACGTAAGCGGATGGATATACTAATCAAGATTATTCGATAGGGTTCTAATCCGTTGTTGATGTTATTTCTACTCGGGTGGATGATTCATTCTTATTGTGTGTGTATATATATATATATATATATATAT
The DNA here is from genome assembly GCA_023014485.1 of Bathynomus jamesi. Taxonomy (NCBI): domain Eukaryota; kingdom Metazoa; phylum Arthropoda; class Malacostraca; order Isopoda; family Cirolanidae; genus Bathynomus; species Bathynomus jamesi. The sequence goes on from JAJOZX010005587.1 coordinate 67,102, forward strand.
ATATATATAAAGATATAACCTTTGGTTTGCTTCCGCCCGAATTACTCATTATGACGAAGGTCAAACTTTTCACTCTACCTTAGACCTACAGTTTAACGTGGAATCCGAACCACGCCCCACCATCAGCCCAGCGTCTAGGCCACCCAGGGTACCCATTTATCTACCAACCACTTTCTTTATTGTGTGGAAGGATGAACAGCTGGGTCTTGCTGCACGCCGACTGCAGTCACCGAGTGTCGAACCCGGGGCCGATGGATTCGTAGTCAGCGACGCTAACCACTACACCACCGAGGCGCATATATATATATATATATAACGTAAAGAACGACGCTTGTATAGGAGATATTCCGCGCAAGACGAGAGAGAGAGAACGAAACAAATGAAAAATGAGGTAACCACCCGGGAATCGAACCCGGGATCTTCCGATTGCCGGTCAGATGCGATACCATTACACCATGGGCCTCACTCTTCCAAATGCCGTAATTCTTCTACATACTCGCAGAAACCAATGCCCCAAGGGGGCACCTCCCGCATGCCGTAACATTATATACATTCAACTGCAAAGAACACGCAGTATAAATAACGTAAAGAACGACGCTTGTATAGGAGATATTCCGCGCAAGACGAGAGAGAGAGAGAACGAAACAAATGAAAAAATGAGGTAACCACCCGGGAATCGAACCCGGGATCTTCCGATTGCCCATGGTGTAATGGTATCGCATCTGACCGGCAATCGGAAGATCCCGGGTTCGATTCCCGGGTGGTTACCTCATTTTTTCATTTGTTTCGTTCTCTCTCTCTCGTCTTGCGCGGAATATCTCCTATACAAGCGTCGTTCTTTACGTTATTTATACTGCGTGTTCTTTGCAGTTGAATGTATATATATATAATAATGATATATGACAAACACAAGTTTTTTTTTTGGGGGCCTCTTTTCGAGTGACCCATTGGGCTATTGCTCACGTCGGGCTAATATAAAGAAAAAAACTATATTGTTTGTAATTTACCATTACTTATTCGGACTATAGTGGATTTAATTTTCCCAGAAGAGTTCCTTGTTCCATGCACGGTCTGTGTGTATCATAAAAAACCTCAGGGGACCATTCTGAGTTCAATCCCATAGATGAGAGAGAGAGAACGAAACAAATGAAAAAATGAGGTAACCACCCGGGAATCGAACCCAGGATCTTCCGATTGCCGGTCAGATATGATAACCATTACACCATGGGCCTCACTCATTCAATGTTACGGCATGCGGGAGGTGCCCCCTTGGGGCATTGGTTTCTGCGCGTATGTAGAAGAATTACGGCATTTGAATGAGTGAGGCCCATGGTGTAGTGGTTATCATATCTGACCGGCAATCGGAAGATCCAGGGTTCGATTCCCGGGTGGTTACCTCATTTTTTCATTTGTTTCGTTCTCTCTCTCTCATCTTGCGCGGAATATCTCCTATACAAGCGTCGTTCTTTACGTTAATTATACTGCGTGTTTGCAGTTAAATGTATATAATGTTACGGCATGCAGGAGGTGCCCCCTTGGGGCATTGGTTTCTGCGTGTATGTAGAAGAATTACGGCATTTGAATGAGTGAGGCCCATGGTGTAATGGTTATCATATCTGACCGGCAATCGGAAGATCCCGGGTTCGATTCTCGGGTGGTTACCTCATTTTTTCATTTGTTTCGTTCTCTCTCATCTTGCGCGGAATATCTCCTATACAAGCGTCGTTCTTTAAGTTAATTATACTGCGTGTTTGTAGTTAAATGTATATAATGTTACGGCATGTGGGAGGTGCCCCCTTGGGGCATTGGTTTCTGCGCATATGTAGAAGAATTACGGCATTTGAATGAGTGAGGCCCATGGTGTAATGGTTATCATATCTGACCGGCAATCGGAAGATCCCGGGTTCGATTCCCGGGTGGTTACCTCATTTTTTAATTTGTTTCGTTCTCTCTCTCTCATCTTGCGCGGAATATCTCCTATACAAGCGTCGTTCTTTACGTTAATTATACTGCGTGTTTGCAGTTAAATGTATATAATGTTACGGCATGCGGGAGGTGCCCCCTTGGGGCATTGGTTTCTGCGCATATGTAGAAGAATTACGGCATTTGAATGAGTGAGGCCCATGGTGTAATGGTTATCATATCTGACCGGCAATCGGAAGATCCCGGGTTCGATTCCCGGGTGGTTACCTCATTTTTTCATTTGTTTCGTTCTCTCTCTCTCTCTCATCTTGCGCGGTATATCTCCTATACAAGCGTCGTTCTTTATGTTAATTATACTGCGTGTTTGCAGTTATATATATATATATATTAGTGATGGGACGATTGTCATATTTCATACAATCGCTGTTGCGATTGCGATTGCGATTGTCAGAATTTGAAAATCGCGCGATTGCGATTGCGATTGCGATGTTTTAGCTTTAGCCTCACATAACGATCATTTATGCTTTAAATATACCTAAACGCGTTACCTACCATAGGGTTAGCTTGATTTTTTAACATTCCAATTTTACATAGAGCAATAAAGAGGTGTACTTATTGTTATTATTAAACCAATTTTTTATTCTGTTTTCAACTAATTCGCAACCCGTTTTCATTTCTGTTTTTGACTTATTTATTATTTATTTATTATTCCGTATTGTTGTTAGCTAAACTTTCCTTTAAGTACGCATGAAAGAGCAGCTTTCATAGCAACTTTTGTAGAGATTTAAATCTTTTGTTCACAATCGCAACAATCGCACTCATTAAATGCGATTGCAATTGCGATTGCGATTGTAAAAAATGTGCGATTGTATCGCGATTGCGATTGCGATGCATCGTCCCATCACTAATATATTATATATATGGGAATGAACTCAGAATGGTCCCCTGAGTTTTTTATGATACACACAGACAGTGCATGGAACAAGGAACTCTTCTGGGATAATTAAATCCACTATAGTCCGAATAAGTAATGGTAAATGACAAATACCATAGTTGTTTCTTTTTCATGATGCTAGCCCGACGTGGGCAACGGGTCACTCGCAAAGAGGTCCCATAAATATAGCTTCCCTCACCAGCTATCTGCAAAGCAGACAGGATCCAGCTTTGGGACATGGATCTAGGGTTTAAAGCAGCCTAGCCTGCTACATTTAGAACCTCAATATAAGCAAAAGACTCGCTGCCTTCACGTCAGATTGAATACATCAAAGAAAAAGGGGTAACTATTATATTTTAGCCAAAAACCAAAACTTAATGTATTCAATCTGACGTGAAGGCAGCGAGTCTTTTGCTTATATTGAGGTTCTAAATGTAGCAGGGCTAGGCTGCTTTAAACCCTAGATCCATGTCCCAAAGCTGGATCCTGTCTGCTTTGCAGATAGCTAGTGAGGGAAGCTATATTTATGGGACCTCTTTGCGAGTGACCCGTTGCCCACGTCGGGCTAGCATCATGAAAAAGAAAAAACTATGGTATTTGTCATTTACCATTACTTATTCGGACTGTAGTGGATTTAATTATCCCAGAAGAGTTCCTTGTTCCATGCACTGTCTGTGTATATATATATATATATATATATATTCACAAATAGTGCGAAGGGGTGTAGGTGCCTGTGCCAAGTGAGGGAAAAACGGGAAAAAAGTGAAAAAAAAAAATCTCTCAAAGGGGTGTGTGGGGTTTGGGGGTGATAAAATAAATGATAGTGACCTAACATAATGTGGGGAAGGGGAGAGGGTGAGGGGAAAAGCAAAATATTTTAGTCTTGATGGAGAGTGGGGATGATAAAGGGGTGAGGGAGTTCCAAGAGGTAGCCTGACAATAAAAAAATGTGTGACGTCATCCTATGAACTTTAGCGGCCACAATTTATGGGCGGAGCCTAAATATACACGTATATACTTTGTGTGGGTTCGAACGACGATTCAGGATCGACCTGTGGTCGACCCCTCTGCAGTATCCCGCCTCATTTGTGCGATTTTGTGAAGGAAGGAATTGCTGTCTGATCTCCTCTTGCCCTCGTAGCCAGCCACGCATGACTGGTCAGGGACTTTGCACAGGAATCTGTCCAGCTCGTTCTTGAAGTTTATTCAGGTCAGTGTGCTGGAGATTCCTTATTTCTCTCGAGGCCCACTCAATATATTTTGCCCCACCTTTTTTTTCTTTCCAAGTTTCCTTGTAAGTTCCAGAAATTTTGTACACAAGAAGTTACATACCTTTTTTACAAGTTTTTATTTTTACACATAGTCTCCAGCCTTTTCTACGGCTTTCTTCCACCTCGAAACAAGGGCCTTTATTCCTTGCTGGTAAAAGTCCGCTCGGTTCCGCTGAGCCACCTCTTAACTCCTCAACAACCTTATCGTCACTCTGAAACTTTCTTCGACGAAGAGCGTCCTTCATTGGCCCAAACAAATGGAAGTCTGAAGGTGCCAGATCCAGGCTGTATGGAGGGGGGTAACACAGTCAAACACATTTTTGTGATGGCCTCTCTTCTTTGCAAACTCTTGTGTGGTCTTGCGTTAACGTGCAAAAGAAGGACGTCTTCCAGTTTTCTCTCCGGTCGAACTCGCTTTATACGTTTCTGGAGTCTCTGTAGGGTAGAAATATATGCTTCTGAGTTGATTGTTTGTCCTTTCTTCATAATGTCCACCAGAATCACCACTTTCATTGTCCCAGAAGATGGTGGCCATAACCTTTCCTGCAGAGGAGCCATTTTGAACTTTTTCTTTCGCGGAGAGTCTGCGTGATGCCACTCCATAGATTGGCGTTTTGTTTCAGGTTCAAAGTGGTGTACCCAAGTCTCATCCCCAGTCAAAATGCGTGAAAGGAAGTCATCCCTTCTGTCTCGTATCGAACCAACGACTTGGAAGCAATTTCTTTTCTTTGGGCTTTGTGATTTTCAGTCAGTTCGCGAGGAACAAACCGTGAACACATTTTTTAGTATCCCAGTTGCTGAATTATCGTATTCACACTTCCTTCACTAATTCCTAGCTCCAGTGATAACTCCTTGTATGTGACGCGCCGATTTGATCGAATGATGCTGTTAGCACGTTGCACAGTGTGAGATGTGACAGCCGATGCCGTGCGACCGCTGCGTGGCTCATCATCGAGGCTGGCTCTCCCTCTCTCCGATGATCTCACACGTTTAGACCATCGTCCAACTGTGCTTCGATCAAAAATAGCATCTCCGTAAACGTTTTGTAGACGTTTGTGAATATTTGCAACCGTTTCCTTCTCTGCGGTTAAGAACTCGATAACAGCTCTGTTTACGACGCACATCAGTGCCTTAGTATATTAATGTGTACCGCTCTCGCGTATATATATATATATATTAGTGATAAAGTGAGTCATCCACAAACCTCTCTCTTTCTTCATTTCTCTTTCGACAGTTACACAGATATAAGCCTTACTCAGATACGAGTATGGACCTCACACACACACATACACACAGCTCATCGTAAATGCATTTTGTGAGGGGTGGCTTAGCCCATTCGGCATTCCTCGTTTTAAAGCGCGGAGACCATCAAACCTATGTAAACATACTCCATACCAGTGGGGGCTCGTGGTGAGTTTTTATCACTGTTTATCCTCTGTTTTTATCACTAAAAACTATGAAAGAGGATTTTATTTCATAGTATTAATTCTATACGATCGTAACATGCAGAAGTAGTGCATCTAACACTTTGCAATCTATTTTATTTATTTAGCATATATTATAGACAATTTTGGGCCTCCCTTTGTGCCTCCCTACTCTCCCTCATCACGAGCCGCCACTGCAGTCCATACCCTGATAAGGAGTCACTACACAAAATGAGTCAATGAAATATAATATAATAAATTCTCTCTCTCTCTCTCTCTCTCTCTCTCTCCTCTCTCTCTCTCTCTCTCTCGCCGAACAAATATCATTATTATTTTCCCGTTAGGAGGTGGTCAGTGGTGAATATTATTATTATTTCTTCCATCCCCCATCCCCAAGGTCAGCTACTTCCAATCAGGTGGCAGACATACACACACACACACACACACACACACATGGGATATAAGGGTATCTCAAAGATATCCAAAATTACAAATTTCATCTACTCATTTTGCGTGAGTTGGAATGGCGTAAACCAACTACAAAATATAAAAAAATAGCCTATTGTCAAATACAGAATATAATGAATAACTTTGTTTTTAATTCTTTAGATTCTGTAACGTTAGGTATTTACCGATTTAAGCGAGTTTGGGTCTGGATAGCACCTGCATGTTAGATTGACCTCAGTGAAAAGTAAGTAAGTGTGTGTGTGTGTGTGTGTGTGTGTGTAAGGCCCTATACTCGTATCTGAGCAAGCCTTACATTTGTACAACTGTCGAAAAAGAGATAAGAGGGAATGACAATCAGAGGTTTCTTGGAAGACTCACCTTATCATTAGCATATATATATATATATATATATATATATATATATATATATGTGTGTGTGTGTGTGTGTGTGTGTGTTTAGGCTCCGCCCACAAATGGTGACCGCTAAAGTTATAATATAATGTCACATTTTTTTTTTTCTTACCAGGCTACCCATTGGTACTTCCCCTACCTACTTATCATTCCTCACTCCCCTTTGAGAAATTAAAGTTTTTGCTTTTTCACCCCATTTCCTCCCTTTCCTCTCCCCCTCTCCTTCCCCAACTGTAAGTAGCTTACACCGTTGAGTGAAGGTTTATATTGTTCAACGAGAAAAACACGAGGATCACATAACTGACAGCAGACTGATTACGTGGAATATGACACATCTATACTGTACAATGAAGTTGATTGAGCGACCTCTAAAACCTAATAATGTAAAGACAACTATTAAATAACTAATGGGAAAACATCGGAAGCTACAAAGTTTTTACCTTGATGTATTTGAACACCCTAATATACACAGGGTGTTTATAAAGTCCTATTTATTTCAGCGAAAAGGGTAAAATTCAATAGCACTATAATAGAAGGCATACATTTAATGAATACTTAAGCATTTGATTCTACATGAGCACCATCAGTATCTCTACAGAGTTCGAATCTGTCAGCAGCATTGCGGAACACATTTTGGAGCATGACAGGGGTTATTTTTGTAACTGCTGTTACGATACGACCACGTAAATGTCCCAGCTTCATTAAGATGGCATTTTAAACACCGTCGTCTTTCAACAAGATGAGGCACCTTGTCATTACGGAAACGTTGTTCGGGAGTACCTAAATGAACGATTTCCAACTCGGTGGATTGGACGTGGAGGCAACAGGCCCTGGGCGGCTCGATCTCCTGACCTAACGCCCTTGGATTTCTTTGCATGGGGCTTTATCAAATCAAACGTTTGTCAAACGAGGGTTACAGATCTGCAAGACTTACGTGCCCGTATCGTAACAGCAGTTACAAAAATAAACCCTGCAATGCTCCAAAATGTGTTCCGCAATGCTGCTGACAGATTCGAACTCTGTAGAGATACTGATGGTGCTCATGTAGAATCATATGCTTAAGTATTCATTAAATGTATGCCTTCCATTATAGTGTTATTGAATTTTACCCTGTTTGCTACGTTTTCACTGAAATAGATAGGGACTTTATAAACACCTTGTATATAGTAAAATCCCCAATAGAAAATTTAAAAGAATTAAAATTAAATTAAGAGGCAACAGCAAAGCTTTTCGAAGGTACTTCTTCCTTCCGGCAGGAATAAAAATTAAAGCGAAAGAAAGGGCACACAGAAGAAATTCAAAAAAGTTATGCCTCTGGCAACTGGAAAAGTCTGGTTACAGACCGTGTAGAAGATTATTTGGATAAATAAAAGTTGGTTCAAATCTAAGGAAAATAGACCGTTTTCACAGTAAAATTGGTGTTTTTTATCGAACAGGATTCAACCAATTTTCTCCTATCATTAGGGCGCTATTATCGAAATTAAAAAGATAGGAAGGTACTTGTAGGTTATCTCCCCCCACCAATTTTGACAGAATATTTTCGTTAAAACTAACGAAAATATCACGACTTAACCTAACCAATTATCAAGGGTACAGTTGATCTATTAGTAATAGTAAATACTATTCCAGAAACAAACAATGTTATAATTAATAATTAATAGATCAACTGTACGCCCTTGATAATTGGTTCGGTTAAGTCGTGATATTTTCGTTAGTTTTAACGAAAATATTCTGTCAAAATTGGTGGAGGGGGAGATAACCTACAAGTACCGACAGGAATGATTAATATTTATATTATGGCCGCATTCTAAGCGATATTTATGTAAGGGTGAGTTATCATCAGCATATTTAGATTATAATTTTGTGCTGATAAGGACGACATTTAAAGTCGATGGTCTCACCAGTATAACAGAGCAATTAAAATATGGAATTTTGTAAATCCCAGTGTTAGAGCCCCACTCCGGTAGTTGGTCCCTTCGTAAAAAAGTACGGATAGTTCAAGGTACTTTAGAAACCATGGTTTCGGATTCTATGTTAAGCTGTAGGTCCAAGGTCGAGCAACAAGTTTGACTTTCGTCAGAATGAACAATTCGTCCGGAAGCAAAACCAAGGTTAAGGTAACCAAGGTGTGTGTGTGTGCATAATATATATATATATATATATATATATATACATATACACACACAGTTCTTAATTTGTGACGGAACGCTCCGGAACGCCGTTCCGGTACTTTTATTTTAAAACCTAATTGAAAAAAAAAGGTTTTTATTTTAATAAAAAGGTCAGCAACGTAATTTCGTAATTTAAAATCCAACGAAATACAGACAGTAGAAAGCGAAAACTAGTCGATCAAGCAGAAAGAAGTTTGGAGTGTGTGTGGAAATTAATGTGATTATTCTATCAACTTCCTATATATAGCAATAGCATGTAAGTAAAGCAATTTTATTTTGTTTCAAATACATATAATATTTTGTTTCACTTAGATGAAATAACATTTCACTTAGATGTTGCAATCATAGTCCAACTTTTTCTTTAAAATAATACTGTATTCGAAGAACTTTCATTTGCATGTTGCGCAGTTTTCGCAGAAAAAGCGCTTAAAATGGTTTCCGGGGCGCCGCCCCGGACTCCGCTGAGGGAGCTTACAGCGCTCCCCCAGACCCCTCAATTGTGAGGGCTTCACCTGCGTTCCACTTCTTTTTCATTTACAAATTAAGCACTGTGTATATATATATATATATATATATTATATACAGTATTTTTTATGTAGAAAGGATGGGGCTAAGGGCCAGCACCCGCAAAATTGACCCTCCACAGAAGACGGAGAGAGCCAAAAACAAGGTCTCCAAGGCTCAATGATGCCATTTTTCCTAATATAAATTTTGAAAAGGTTGTGTAGTGAGGAATAGAGGGAGAAGTGTATGTTTGAGAGCATGCTGGACTGCTCACAGGGTAGGTAGACACGGAAAAAGATCAGCTAAGGAGGACAGTGACAGGAGAAACGGAAGTTCCAGCACTCCCTGTCTCCTGCCTAACATCCACCCCGGAATACTTCCCTGGCCAATTGGTGGCTACCATCTCCTCTTTCGAAATACAGTATACAGTAAGCCCTTATATATATATATATATATATATATATATATATATATATATACACAAGGTCTGTTCAAAACGTATCCGGACAGGGTGTTTATTTTTAGAACAAGGTCACGCTTGGAGTTGTGACTGTGCTAAACATGTCTCTGCATATCGAGACAAATTGACTGATACGGTTGCACTTCATTGTGTAGCGTCAGTCCACTGTGATGAGCCGATAAAGTTAAACGTGCTTTGTTTCGCGGCGATTTCTCACGATGGGGTCATGTTACTTTTTTTTTTTTTTTTTACTGTGAAGGTGTTATACATCATGAATATGCTCCACAGGGACAAACAATCAATAAGGAATTTTACATTGAAGTTTTGAGATGTCTACGTAAAGCAGTTCGGAGGAAACGGCCGCAGAAGTGGGAGTCTGGAGACTGGATGCTTCATCACAATAATGTGCAATTTCACTCGTCGCAACTTGCCCAGCAATTTTTGCCAAAAACGCTACCCCACAAGTACAGCAGCCTCCATATTCACCGGATTTGGTTCCATCCACTTTTTTTTGTTTTCGAAGTCCAAACAAACCCTGAAAGGACACCGATTCGATGATGTTGAGACCATTAAAAGAAATTCGAAGGAGCAGCTTTTGGCCATTCCGAAAAGTGCTTTCGAAAAATGTTTCAACAGTGGTAGGATCGTTGGCCAAATGTGTGGCTTCAGAAGGAGCGTACTTTGAGGGAAGTTAAGCCCCACACTATAGACTCCAAATTCTAGACCATATTCTGTCTATAATCGCATCATTCCGGATACGTTTTGAACAAACCTCGTATATATTTATTTTTTTTATATTTTGGGTGAATTTCTCAATTAAATATGTAAAATAAATAAATGATGCGGAGCAAGTGTAGTTTACGTCCCCCTGACGCAAAAGGGGACACAAACTACACTAGGTCAAAGTTGGAGAACGTAACTACACTAGGAGTTTTAGGAGACATTTTTCAAATGAATCCATCAAATATAACGTAAAACCTAACGAAAATATTACGACTTAACCTAACCAATCGTCAATATATATATATATATATATATATATATATATATATATATATATATATAAAACTCGCTCCTCCTCCTCTGAAACTAATTCTGATTCCATCCTTAAAAAGGGCTCTGGAATCGGGATTCCAATTCCAATTTCCCCCCAAAATCTTCATTTCCATTTCTGACACAAAACCGACTATTCTACTCGCGTTCTGATATTTGGTATCGATTCGAATACTGTAAATAAATTATACAGGGTGTCTCAAAAGTCACTATCTATTTCGGTGACATTAGATGTTTTTTAAAAAAATGCTATGCTGGCATAAAGATATGTACTTCTGGTGCAAATTTGTGTATTTAAAAAAAGTTAATTGTTTATTATCTTGACATGCTTGAACAATTCCTCGAACCTCAACTTCTTACAGATGGCATTCTTGACACAGTAGTTTTTCAGCAGGATGGAGCACCGTGCCATTATGCAATAATTGTACGTGATTATCTTGACAGACGCTTCCCCGTCGCTGGATTGGTCGTGGAGGAACAGAACCATGGGCAGCACGTTCACCCGATTTAACACCATTAGATTTTTTCGCCTGGGGTTTCATTAAGTCTAAGGTGTACACTGGTAGAAGAATTAGTGATGTAGCCGAACTTCGAAATCGTACTAACGTATATGCAGTTCAGAAAATAACACCTCAAATGCTGGAAAGTGTGTTCCGGGAAACAACTTATCGCTTTGAGCTCTGTAGAGACACTGATGGTCGCCATGTGGAGACAGATAAATAAATAGCACTAATTCTTTGTGGCACTTACTTTGAAATAAATATATTTTTCATGTATTAAACCAGTTTTTCGTAATTCCCATTATTTTTCAAAATAGATAGTGACTTTTGAGACACCCTGTATTATGTATATTTTGTATGAAAAGTACACATTGAAAGTTAATGATTACTTTGGTCTAAATATAGAGTATGGTGTAACTGTTGAAGATAAAAGTATTTACTAACTCTTTGTTTCAAGTTGGCAAAAAATATTTTAAACAAAAAACATGGACCCATTCAAGTTCATTTCCGTTCTTGTACCTCTTAAAGAAGAAATTTCTATACCTACTATATTTGCTGAAATTTCTATATCTATACCTAAAATACATCAATTTATAATAAAACGATAATGTATGATATTAGTAAAGTGACCAGATTTTTTTTTAAGTTAAAAGCGGGACACATCCTGAAACCCCAATTGGGGGTTCCAGTTGGGGGAAGGGGTGTCCCCTGCCGCGGTTGAGAAAATTTTGAAATTGCAATACTCAAAAAACACGTTTTGGTGCCATCGTAAGCAGATATTTCAATGTTAATTTCAACAAAAAACAAGCCCCCATAGACCATATGACATACATGTATGCTCCATTCTCTGTTGTACCAAATATATATACAATACTAACAATAAAAATCAAAGAAGAGACAATAACGAAACAGAGTCAGAGTCAAATTACCACTTTTCCACCAGTGCAAACTGACAACTTTCGTCTTGTATTACGTAATGCTTGGAAACACCAATAAAAACATTAATTAGCAAATTTGCTGAATAACCATAACACTACGAAATTATATATTTTTTCAGCAACTCAAAAAAATCGAAGTATGTCAATAACCATTCATGAAATAGCTTATTGGTAGTAATTTTAATAAAGCGGGACATTTTTGCTCAATATCTCCAAAAGCGGGACAATTTCAGGACACCATACGTCAGCGGGACACACTTCTCCAAAGCGGGACTGTCCCGCCGAAAATCAGGACTCTGGTCACCTTAGATATTAGTAATACTCAAAGTTTTGTTATTCGAATCATTATTATTATCTAATTAACTACATTTTCAAAAGTAAAATGGAAGATGGAAAACCATTTTTTTTTTTTAAAGCATCCTTATTTTTAGGCTATTAGCCTATTTGTGAACGTTTTATTTCTCATTGTCAAACTAATGTGAAATCATGAACGATCAACTACGTTGGAATAGTAACAGGGTTTAGAATAACTCACAAAATTCCTAGAATTTTTCCTTTTTGCGTCACAATTCTGCATTCTATATAATTTAAAGTTAGAAAGTGACGCTTGTTCTGAAATAGAACTTGCCTCCTGAATTAAAACACGTTAAAATATGTGAAATTCATAGATTTTTTTTCCTTGTAGTTAAAGACAAGAGTAAAAAGCCGTAGGCCGATTTGGGAAAGGTAGAATTTAGGCATTATTCTGCAGTTGTTGACAGTTTTTGATAACGGTATAAAATATAAAGCTTGTACATTTCATTCTACATAAATCTCTTTGTTTTAATAATTGTAATTAGTACCTTTATTTAATATTAATTTTATGTATATCTTCCCCAGATATCGGATTCGGATCTTTTCCGTTCTACCCCAGCAACAATTTCTAGTGTAGTTTTACTTGCTGAATTCATAATATATATTTTATTTTGGAGAAAGTATTCGTGCTTTTAATTAGTTATGGTTAGTAGTTATTAATTTTTTTCTCTCTTTTGTAGATATTGTTATGGATGATAAATGGAATTTCATAAACTAGTTAAGGAAATAACGTTCTACCCCATCCTTCTTTAGTTTAACATTATAAGGCTAACTAACGAAAATATCACGACCTAACCTAACCAATCGTCAAGGGCGTACAGTTGATTTAGCTAAACAAAGGAACGAGAGACATTGGGGAACATCTAGAATATGATAGATTCTTATTTATGTGAATTTCTGTGGAGGAGAAAACAAAAAGGAAAGGACATTTTTATTGAAATCTTAAATGCAATCTCTACTTTTAATAAATAAACGAACTTAACTCTTTGTTATTAATTTCTCCAAAATAAGATATATATTATTGAATTCAGCAAGTAAAACTACAGTAGAAAATAATATATAATTTCATTTTTTGTTGCTGGGGTAGAACGGAAAGGGCCTCGGATTCTAAGTTAATAGGCCTACTCTTAAATTTATTGCAGTTTGGACAAATAGAATTATAATTTACATTAATAAACAGTTTCCTGTTGATGTCACAACGATTTTAACATTATTTTTTCTGGCGGGCCCGAGAAAAGGCTATAAATTTATAATCATTCCTTTAACTCGCGTGAATCACCTCTGAATTCCTAATTTACAGAAGTTAAAAATAGGCAAAAAACTGGAAAGTTTGCCAGAGAAGTAGTGCCAGGTGTAGTACTTATAAAAAAGCTACACAGTCTTAGGAAGATAAACTGCCGACTTCAAATATCTCTAACAGTAAGATCAGAGTGCGATTTTCGTGGATAGAGAAAATAAGGCAAAAGCAAGATCCGGCAGGAGAAGAACAACGATTAGTGCACTGATAATGCGATCAGAATGAACACAAAACTCAACCCCTTCGTAACCGGTGGCGAGATGAGACTTCTTACTCAATTCAATAGAAGAACCACTGACGGAGGCTTCAGAATGAGAGTAATTTAGTTTAAAGAAGAGCCAGATTATGTAGTTTGGGCAAGATCATCTGTATGTTAGGCGTTCATCCAATCAACCACATTATTCCAAATACTGTACTGTCCCCATAAAACACCAATCAAAGGTTATGGTTTAAGAATATTTTTGGCCCGGGGTACAGGGAACTCTAGTTGTGCTCAAAGAATACGACCCTGAATCTCCTCGTCCACTTAAACATCCTTCAACAACATCCTTTGAGAACAATACAAAAGGCCGGTATTTCTGGTTCCAACTGGATGATGCAACTGTCACACAGGTAAAACTAGGGAGAATGGTTTATGAAAAATCTCATTTCAGTATGGAATAGCTTGGTAACTCTCTGGGCCCAGTAGCATGAATGCAAAACCCCAGAGTTTTCCGGGTGAGGGTAGTGGATCTTTTATCCGGCAGAAACCAACGATAGTATTGGTCAACTCACCATCCCGGAACAACCAAATGGAACCGATTGTCCCTCTTCCTAGTATCGTAGTGAATAGTCCACGACCGTCTAGGACGGTGACGCGAGTCTGTTTTCACCAAATACCTACCAGAACAAACCCTGTCTACTTAAACGTTCCAGCCCACGATTTGGCGACAGAATAAACTGAACAAACCTCCTTCATTCCAATGATGTCTTCTCCGTACGAGCAACCGCCCGATAATAATGCGTAGAAGTAAAAATAAGAACACTCATACACTAAATATAACTCAATATTGCCAACTCTTTAATTTACTCTGTAATCTGTTCATGTGTTTTGTTTTGACTTGATTTATTTTGTAATAACCTCTTAAGTTTAAAACACTGGCTATATTATATATTGATTATTTGATTATGTGATTGACTCTTATATAATAACGAATAATGCGCTTTATCTTAAACACTTAATAAGTGCTTGTCGCGGGATTTGATTTGTTATTGTTGCTAGTAAATACCTTTTTAAAGGGATTTCTACTATTTGGGTATACTGTTACTTACGATTCCAATTCCATAATTAAAATAGAAGTGCAGTGTTTTCTTATCTAGTATTTCTTCTCCGTACTTTTTTTTATGCAGGAAGGAGGGGGGGCCAAGGGCAAATGCCCGCAAAAAGCGCCCTTTCCATAGAAGAAGAAGAGAGCCAAAATCAAGGTCCAGGGTTTTCGAGATGCCTAGACACTCTGCGTTTGAAAGATGGGAGGTCATAGACAGGAGGAAAGATGGATTGAGGAAGATTGTTCCAGGGTCGTCCGGTTGAGTAGATGAAAGACTGAAAATACCGATTAACCCTTGCATTAGATAGTCGAACAAAAAAGGAATGGGAAAGTGTAGAAAGTCTGGTACTGCGTGCTCTCCTTAAAGGAGGAGGCAGGTAGTTAGAGTTCAGAAGAGCAATGTCCGTTATAATAGCGATAGTAAAGAGAGAGTGAGGTAACATTGCGGCGAAGAGAGAGAGATTGAAGAGAGAGAGAGATTGAAGACATGGTTTTCTCTGCCCCAATCAGATATAGCAGAAAGATCAGAGGTCAGGTGTCCCATAGCCGTCCTACGCAAATCATAGAGGGAATGCTGTGAGGGACGCTTTGGGAAGCGGGTGGAGAAGTGAAGAGTGGAATCATCGGCATAGGAGTGAATAGGACAGGAAGTGTGAATTAAAAGATCATTAATAAATAAAAGGAAAAGAGTGGGTGACAGGACAGAACCCTGAGGGACACCACTGTTAATAGCTTTAGGAGAAGAACAGTGGCCATCTACAACTGCAGCTATAGATTGACCAGAAAGGAAACTAGAGATGAACTAGAGATAAAATGATAGAAACCGGAGGAGGGCAGTTTGGAAATTAAAGATTTGTGCCAGACTCTATCAAAAGCTTTTGATATGTCTAGCGCAATAGCAAGAGTTTCACCGAAACCCCGAAAGGATGATGACCAAGAGTCAGAGAGATAGGCAAAAGTTCGCCAGTAGAGCGTCCCTTGCGGAATCCATACTGATGATCTGAAAGAAGATTGTGAGAAGAAAGGTGTTTAAGAATCTTCCTATTAAGGATAGAGTCAAACATTTTAGAAAGGCAAGAAATCAAAGCAATTGGACGATAGTTGGAGGGTTGAGAGCGGTCACCCTTTTTTGGGACAGGCTGAATGAAAGCGAACTTCCAGCAGGAAGGAAACGTACCAGATGAGAGACAAAGACGAAAGAGTTTGCCCCGGCAGGATGTCAGCCCAGAAGCACAGTTCTTAAGAACAACAGGAGGAACACCATCAGGACCATACGCCTTCCTAGAGTTGAGCCCACAATGGGCAGAAAAAACATCTTTAGAAGAGATTCTAATTTCAGACATAAAGTCAGAGGGAGAAGGAGATGGAGGAACGCCACCGGAATTGTTCAGGGTTGAATTGTAAGCTAAAGTTTGAGCGAAGGGTTCAGCTTTGTCAGGAGAAGAGACGGCAACTATGCCGTCGGAATGGAAAAGAGATAAATTTGTTGAAGAGTTCTTAGCTAGATGCCAAAAAGAGCGAGAAGAATTAAAATTGGATAGATTTTCACATTTTTGTCGGATGAAGGCATTTTGGCGAATTGAAGAACAGATTTTGCACAATTCTGGGCAGGAATATAAGCTGAGTGAGAATCAGGAGTTGGGTGGCGACGGTACCTTCTGAAAGTCTCCTCTCTGTTGCGGATAGCATTAGAACAAGTAAAGTTAAACCAAGGTTTTTTTTGCATGAGTAGTAGGAATAGAATATGGAATGTACATCTCCATGCCCGAGAGAATCACCTCGTTGATGCGCTCAGCACACCCAGAAGGGCTCCGGCCACGGAAACAGTAATCATTCCATGGGAAATCACAGAAGTACTGCCCAAGCGCCTCCCAATCAGCCAAAGGCGCCTCCTCTTGGGAGGATCCAAAGGCCGAATTGGAGCGATAGGATAGGGAACAGATATAAGATTGTGATCGGAGGAGCCCAACGGAGAAAACAGTTTGACAGAGTAAGAAGAAGGATGAGAGGTAAGAAATAAATCCACAATGTTGGGCCTATCTCCAAGGCGATCAGGGATACGAGTAGGGTGCTGTACAATCTGCTCTACGTCATTTATGATAGAAAAGTTGTAAGCTAGTTCATCAGGGATGTCAGTAAAATGGGAGGAAAACCAAAGGTGGTGGTGAACATTGAAATCTCCTAAAATGGAGATTTCAGCAAAGGGAGAGCGGAAAGGAATGCATTCCATTTTGGAAGTGAGGTAGTCAAATAATTTTGCATAGTCAGTAGAATTAGGAGAAAAGTAAACAGCGCAGATGTATTTAGTTTGAGATTGGGATGTAACCCGTAGCCAGAGGGTATAGAATTCGGAAGATTCGAGTTCGGGAATACGAGAACAAGTTAGGTCATTGCGTACATATACGCAACATCCACCTTCGGAGTGAAATTGAGTATAGAGAAAGTAAGAGGGTACGGAAAAGGGGTTGCTGTCAGTCGTCCCAGACACCTGAGTTTCAGTGAGGAAAAGAGGAGGAGATTTAGAGGAGGAGAGGTGGTGTTCAACAGATTGAAAATTTGAGAAAAGGCTACGAATGTTGCGGAAGTTTAAGAAACGTGAATCGACAGAGGTCTAGAAAATCTCGAATGGGCGGTAGCAGATCCAGCCCCACTGCCCGGGTCTGCGTTCCCGGTATCGGCAGGGGAGGGGGGAGTCCAGAAGTGGGAACATTTATGGTCCCCTCCCCAGGGGACTCCGAGGCTCTTGAATTTGATGCCACTATAACTGTTCTTCGTATGTAGTTCTTTTTCTGTGTTTCATTTCCATTCTATAACTCTTCAAGTTGATGCTACTATAACTATACTTTGTATAGGGTTCTTTTTCTGTGTTTTACTTCCATTCTATAACTTTCCTTTACACGTTCAGTAAAATTGGATAAAAGGGAAAACAATCTATCATCTTTTAGTGTTTAACTTAAATTTCCCTTACTACAGAATTCATTGAGATTACAGCTGACTTATTTATCATTCATTGATTGATTTGATATATATTTCTGTTTGTCTTACACCTACTTTATGTGTTCCTGTTTTGACTATTTCTTTCCGTGTACGTAACTTCTTCCACTATGTGTTTCCTATTCAGGTACTTTCCTTTACTGTAGAAACATATTTACCTGCTTGAAGTTTATTTTAACTGATGTGTTCACATCATGCTTAGAGCTTCATATGGTTTTTATTTTATTTTATATACGAGTGTATATATATATATATATATATACACACACAATTTGGCACATTAATTATGTTTATTTGTGGTTGATGCCATTGGTCGTAATATACTACGTATGTCTATTAACGTGTCTCTTGTATTAATTTACGATTCTTTTTATAATAATTCTTTTATAATAGTATATTTAAATTATGCATACCTACTTGCGTCCCTATAACTTCCATTATTATTATTTGTCTCTGTGTTTCAACTTCAGTCTTTGCTTTTCTATGAAATTTATGTATATTCGTCTTATATTGTTTTTTTTTTCTGTTCTATGTTGCATTTCTTAATAAGCAAAGTGTTTTATGCATAGGTCATGTTGTCTAATTCGTTATTGTTTATAAGTGGTATAGGCTATGAGGTGTTGTATACTTACTAAATTATGTCACTGTTAGTTTTCCTTTCCCAAGTTGCACTTGTAAGTTTGAATTATCGCATGAGGATAATTCTTTTGTTATTGTTTTTTGGAACAGTTAGGAATTTGTTAACGCCTTATAAGGCATTGGATAGATTCCTAAATCATAAGGCCTCAGGCGATAATTTAGTATTTCCCTCGCATTACTTAATTCACCCCCCACTCATCCCCACGGCTTACGTATCCATATATAAAGCCACACGTATGTTCAGAGTTTTTGGAACCAGGACGGTTGACTCTCCGAGATTGGCTCACATGAGGTATCGTATTAATCGTCTTCTAGGGTCGGAAGTGACCTGGTAGACAGTAATGGTTATAGGACACAAGTACTAAAAAATTAGATTAAGGTTCAGGCACAACCACATAACTCAGTGAATCACATTAAACGTTGTAATGTTTAAATGCATAGCATTTCTAATCTCCCCTCCAAGCATAAAGTGTTAACAATACCAACTAAGAAAGTATCCGTCAGTGACTACCTAACATTATCAAGGAACACTCCCCCAGCAGCCGGAAGACCGGACACACAGTCATTGTGTTTATCATATTTTTTTTATTATTTGTTAGTGTGTGTGTGTGTGTGTGTTTCGGAGTTCTGCAATCTTGTGCCGTTGAGTGGCCACTAAACTTTATATTATTATTTATATGCATTATAAACTTTGAAAATTTTTCCCGTTAAAACGGTAGCCCCTAAACCTCATATCATGACATTACATTTTTCTTTTCCAAAGCCCATTAACGGATTATGATCTTATCAGGGATTAAAAGACTTTTTCAGAATAAAAGTTTTTGCTCCAGAGTGCCATCCCTCTTTTCTCCGCTTTCCCCTCAGTGCCACCCTTACTCCCATCTGACACTAGCACTCCCCTCTGACACTGGTTTCCCCCACTCTGGCACTTTGCATCCATACTACTGAGAAGTAGCCTATGGGAGGAATGTGTATGGTTGACCTTAACTAGCGTAGCAACAGCCTATGGGAGTCCAAACGGTAGAGGTTGCAACATAGCGAAATTTAATATAGAAAGAATATAAACAACTAGTTGAATTTATGCGTTTTACATATATTCAAATGAGATCGAATGAAAACTCTCCCTATATGAATGAGTAAGATAATAAAAATATTGAAGATTATAGAAAATTAATGAAATGTAGTCGGGAGACATAGATGAAGAATAATGCTATGTAAAAGTTGGTGTAACTTGGTTTAATGTTAAAAAGAAGAACATCGGGAAAACAACCACATAATAAATAAAGAAAAGGGCGTAGAGAGCAATACAATAAAAATGGTATGCAGAAGTTGTTGTTTTTAAAATTACTCGGAGAAAATAGTTAATCATGAATGTGTGACCTACTTTCCGGAAATCTTAGTTGATTTTCTGTTTACATTTGGTGGATGAATATGAAAGAATGAGGATTACTGAAAACTTCGTTTTTTCGTTCACGTATCACCTTATTAAAAATCGTTGGTGCATATATACATACATATATAATAAGAATGAAAAATAAAAAAGATAAAATGCAGACAAACATTTTGACAATTTGATAAAAAGAACTTGGTAAATAAAGAAACAGTTGATAGATGACTGTTTATCCGTTCACTGTGATCGACAGACAGGTAGGCAAACATGTACAAATGGAGAAAGAGAGAGCGAGAAACCTTATCGAGGGCAAGAGTGTTTGAGTGTTTTGAGGCCGATTATGAATATACGAAAAAGTGGAAAATGTTTTATATGAAGAAAGAAAAAAAAATTCAGCCCACAATTCAGAGGGTTATGAAGACGCGAAAAACCTTTATAGGTACATGCGCAAAAGATGAAGTGTTGGGGCTGCTCGACAAAAAAGATTTCGTTGTTTTATATTTAATACCCGGAATTCAGTGGATGGGTGTGTATTACAAAAGGAGACATCAAATACACAGTACTACTATGACTCGTTTGGGACGTCGCCGTTTGATGACCCAAGTATCGCGAAATTTCTAAAACAATTGCATACAATTTGGCGTGCTCTGTGAGCAGGGGCTCCATCTTGTTAGAAAGTTTATCTTTCACTCTATCTAACTGATATTCGACGAATTAGTGGTGAAAGATATACTTTCCAACAAGATGGAACCCCTGTTCACAGAGCACGCCAAATTGTCACATTCCTTGAGAACGAAACACCGGATTTTATCGAACCCAATGTGGCTGGCTAGTAGCCCCGATCTTTCACCACTAGATTATGGTGTTTGGGAAGCCCTGAAGTCCAAAGTTTGCATCCCTGGTACCAATAAAAGAGACAGATGAACTACGCGAAAGAATTCTGCTCGACTGGGAGAAGGTGTCTCAACGATATGTAAACAGTTGTATTGATCAGTGGCGTCCACGTTTGGAGGCCGGCGTGAAGGGGAACACATCGAGGTACTTCTTAATTAAGACGAACAACATGCTAAGGTAAGCATCTATGAAGTTTGGGAGCTCTAGTCCCCTTACTTTTTTTAATATGACAGTTTACCTCTAAGGGGTAACTTTTTCTACCCACCCTGTATAATATATATATATATATATATATATATACACAGGGCGTCCCAAAAAAATGTATACACACTTTAAATAATTATAAAGGCAGTGTTTATTAAAATACATTTCATTTTCAAAATGTAATAGAATCTACAGACATTATTTAATTGTTTTGTCAACGCCTGTTTTCAAACTGACGTCCGTTCTGGTCCAGGCACTGCTGATAACGCGAAGCAATGGAATCGCAAACATCACGAAACATTTCGTTTGGTATTTGTGTGCATTCTCGTTCAATGGCTGCTCTCAATTCAGCGACTGTTGCAGGTTTTATAGCGTAGACTTTGTCTTTTAAGTATCCCCATAAAAAAAAGTCTAGTGGTGTGAGGTCTGGTGAACGCGGAGGGTATTCTACGAAACCCCTTCGTCCAATCCACATCCACATCGTGCCAAGTACCACTCGCAATACTCCACTCTTCGGTCCGGATCATCTTCATTAATAGCATGGACTAATCTTGGAATGTAACTTTTCCATTGACAGCGCTTCAAAATGCGTTGGACAGACGATTCTGAAATTCCTACCTCACGACTCGCTTGCCGCACAGATTTTCTTGGACTTTGGTGATACGTTTCCAGTACTCTTTCTTGCTTTGTGGGGCTTGTCGACGTCCGTGGTCTTCCGGAACGCTTCTTGTGGACATTCTGAACAGTTCCATCGGCTTCAAACTTATCTCTAATTCGAGTGATGGTAAGTCGCGTTGGTGGATCTGTTTGAAACTCCCTCCTAAACTGTCTTTGCACTTCAACTGCATTTTCACACTTCCAGTAGCATTTTAGAATGAATTTCCTTTGTTCAAAGCTTAGTCTGACTGCCATTATTAATTCTAATGGGTTTAACTTGGAAAGAAAGAAACATCAATTGAGCTATCAGCTGTTAAAACGTGTATACATTTTTTTGGGACGCCCTGTATATATCAAAATACGAATTCGTTGTAGCCAGCAAAAACCTGCGCCTATATAAACATATGCGGAAAAACTTACATGGAATCAGGGTTCAAATTTGTGTTTGCAGGGTTTGATGAGCGTTCAATTCCTGCATCGAAAATGTCACATCCGAACTGGTTTAGCTCACTATAAACGAATAAAAATCACATAGTATTCGGAAAAGTCGGGGGATTTAAATAAATTATTAAAAAACAATCAGTGTGTAAATAAATAGAACTCCTACTCTCATCTTATTATTAAGATATACAGGGTGGGCCGTAAGTTTCCATACATAGGAAAAATAAACATTTTTTTATGGACAACCATTTTTATTTATATAATATGCTCTACATGGTTGCCATTGTTTTGAAAACACATTTCAATACGTGTTCCCCACTGTTGATGAACACGCATTAGCACAGTTGACGTTATGCTTGTAATGGCGTTGGTGATACGTTCCTTTAGATGATTTATGTCTCGTATCTTTTCCTGATACACCATGGCCTTCAAGTGCCCCCAAAGATAATCAAGGGGGGTGAGATCTGGGGATCTGGGAGGCCACTCCACAGGACCACGCCGACCAATCCAAGCATCCGGAAACTGCTGATCCAAATACCGACGCACGTGAAGACCATAATGAGGTGGAGCTCCATCTTGCTGGAAGTAAACTGGGAAGTTACCTTCCTCGTTTAGCAGGGATGGGAAAATCTCTTCTTGCAACATGTTAAGATACCTTTCGGCATTAAAATTTCCACTGACAAAAATTGGTCCAATAATTCTGTCACCCCATATCCCGCCCACACCATCACTTTACCGGCACCTTGCATCTTCGTCGGACTCAGCCAGTTAGGGTTAGCATTACTCCAATAACGTATGTTTTGCCGATTAACCTCTCCATTGACGTAAAAATTTGCTTCATCAGTAAACAAGATCTTACGTCAAACGCATATTCTTAGGGTATCTGAAACATAAAAACAAACGTTTAATTTTTCCTATGTATGGAAACTTACGGCCCACCCTGTATATATATATATATATATATATATATATTATATATATATATAGCATCGGTGCATTTGAGGAGAGGGAGGTGAGGTTAATGGGGGAGGGGGAGGGGAAGAGCCAAGCGGCAGTGCCAGTTGAATATGGAGTATAATTATCTAATCTTATCTCACACAACACCTAACCTAGCTAACCTATCTTATTCTGAATATATATATATATATGTAAATGTAACGTCATACTATGAACTTTAGCAACCACTATTTTAATAGATAAAAAATACAAAATTTGAAATAAAGGTTTAGAGACCACCTGATGCGATACAGCACACTGACCCAGTACTGCTATGAATATATAGTGGTCACCGGTATCACTGTCTTAGGCATAACACTGATATTAATAAGAAGAAAATATACGTGTTATTGAATGAGGTCGAGTGCTTCTGTGTACCCATTACCACCGGCCGCGATTGCGCCCACAAGCCAACCTGGCTGGCCTGTTCCACCTAAGTGACACACACACACACACACACACACACACACACACACACAAAACAATAGTGTTTAAGAAAATAAATAAATCTTCTTCCCTTTATCTTATCAAGACGCATACATAGACATAATTTAAAAGTGAGTGAGGAGTAAATAGAAACACAGATGTATACAATATGTATTAATTGTCAATACATTATTTTTTTAATCAATATGGTAAACTCACAAATAATGGTGGAAATAGTTACATTCTCATTGCTTTGTATAATAAATCCAGTTCATTTTAGAAATAATACTCCGTTTAATGTATGAGATAATCTATACTCGAAATCCAGAGCCTTAATGTAATTTAGGATTATTTTTGTTCCTACTTTACAAGTGGTTGTAACACTTTCATAATTCTTAATCTTTGAACAAATAGATTCAAAAACTTGCTCGAGTACACAGTCAGTTATTACAATATTATTATGAAAAGTTAATGTATACAGAACACGTTCTAAGTGAGCGTTTATTCTCTTTTCATCAGTTTTTTTTAAATTCAAAACTGTTCAGAGCTCATTGCGATGTGTGAGGAAATCTTCTAAATCGCAGCGAGTTACAATGTATATAAAGAAAAAGTTCTTGCGGATGAACGGTGAAGTCAAGGGATGTTTGTAACGCTCTAGACCAGCGTCCCAAAGCGAATGGTACTTCTCGGAGACGTGTCTTCTAAATATTCTATAAGCTGCAATGCGTTCTCACCTTCTTGATCTCTATACTTCACAAAATCGTTAGTTAAAAAATATATAGGCATGCTCAAAAACGGTGTAATATAACGCATATCATCAACTCGCACATTTAATAAAGGTTTTAGGTTGAGGAAGGCAGTTATTTTATACAACCTATCGAGGATGAATCGATAACGATAGGTGCTAGTCCGTTATTACCACTGTTTTTACTAAAGGTTTTTAGATTAGATTTTCACAGCATTCGTCTTTCAACGCACGGTTGACACGTATTGCGACTCACAGTTAACGCACAAATAATACGATATGAGGGGTGTCACTGATCGTCTCTTGTTCCACTCGCGGTAACTGGTGCTTTATAATTCTCACTTGACCGCTTCTCAACCAACACAGAGATATTCAACATCTCAACATTCAAATAAATAATTCAAATAAATAACATAACGTTTGGGAGTGTCTGCACGTTTGTAATTTGTCTCAGGCGCATAATTAATCGCACCACCGCTGCGTTTAAATACCGTCACTGATTTAGAAAACATCACGGCGTATTGAGCGTTAAGGATATTGCTTACCGGTAGTTCCATCTTTCTTTGTTACTGAAGGGCAGGTGTTTCTTGATAATGCAGCGAGGATGCTTCTGGATAGCATGTCACGACACTTACGCACAGACGTTGATGTGAAGTGGGTTGCTTGCTTCAGTTTGTGACGCTGACTTGGTGGTGAGTTATGCGTCTTGGATGGAGGCGCCCCTTGTTATTGGCTCGGCGACTCGGCCGCACTGGGCGAAACACTTAAGGATATGAACCAACATGAAAATGCAGTTTCTGGTGGCAAGACCCGGATTTACCTTTTCTATCGCCGCTAAGCTAATTTTCAGAACCGCCGTACCCATACTCACACTCTCCCTTACTCACTTCAAACTGGATCAGATCGAATTTTGGGTGATGATGGTGTGAGTTTACCAGCTTTACTGACTTGCCAGTTTCACGCATGAAAATGATTCACAAACACAAAATTATATTGAGTTAACAGGTATACTGAAATATACAGAATATATATCAATATTATTAATACAAAGCAATTTTAGTCACAGTTTCAGGTATAACAGAATCATCTCACACACTTTTGGAGCAACCTTTTCTATTGGTGAAGTCATCAATAACATTATCATATAGAAATGTGTTCAAAAGTTCAGACTCAATGGCGAGCAAAGCTAAGTTATTCAATCTTTCTTAACATAATGATGATCTTAAATAATTTTTTACGCGCTTTAGACAAGAAAAAATCTTTCAGCACTACAACTGGTAACTAGAGTGCAAAGAAAATTCGCAAGGCTATGTCTACGTTCGGATAAATCACTTGCAATTTATCAGCTCTGATTAATTTGTGAAGTTCTGGAATGGGTTGTCAAGCTTATCAATACTCGTTAAACGAGATCAAAGGTACATGCATTTATCAGATCAGCTAGGGCCTCTTCCAAATCGTCAGGGTACCGATTTCAGAGATTCATAGCTTCACTTTCAAATCATTAGCGCTAAAACTAGTGATTTTCTCAAAGAAACTGAACTTGTTATGCACCAGTTGATAAGCTTCTGCTTTCCGTTGAAGCTCACAAGACAACTTATCCAGGACTGAGAGAAATATGTTTACTCTAAACTGTTCTCTGGTATTCAGCTCTGTTTGTCCTTGCTGGCTGACGTCAAACGAGCAGTTTCCTTCTACGTCTAGCTATAGCTAGCTATAGCTCTTTGGCGTCTCTTTCAAACTTGTCGAAATCTCGAGACGAGAGAGGTTGGACGACTACTGCTACACGCTTAAGAACATTTCTCCAGTACTCTTTTTCTTTGTGATGCTGCTAGGTTAGCTTGCAATCAATTCTACCACACATATTAGATCTATTTTTCAAGCTCAAAACACAGGTTTTATGAGATTCCGAGACTTCGTGTTCTCTCAGTCGAATATAAGCGTTCTTCCAGTCCCACCAAAGGGACGGCAAGGTACGCAAAAGACTGCCCCCGTCTTTCGGAATATACAAGCCAAGTTCGGTCAGAGAATTCCCCATTCTGTAGCTTGCGCCTGAGAAAGATATGGACCTGGTTCTGTCAGGATAGTGGCAGACTGACAGAGAAAAGTTGGTGTCCATATTTTGGTTGACGTCGCTTAGAGCTATATAGTCTTTCAACTACTCGTTGTTTCTCTCTCAGTCCACAGGATCTTTATAAAACGAACATTCAGTCTTTGGGTCTTCACTAGCAGTCACTGGATCTCATTTTGGAAATGTTGCAGGACCAGGTGACTCAGTAGAAGCCTCTCTTTCTTGATGTTGCTACTCTTCCACAGGAATTACTTCAGGAGCTTCGGGTTTAACGTCTCTTTGAGATTTGGAGATAAAAGTGTCTAGCTTTGCTATTTGCTCGAGCTCTTCATTGCGGCACTTGGCTTTTTGCTTTGCAATCTGACGATAAGTATTACCATTCAGTTTTTTCCGTTTCTCGGACATGACGGGTGAATATACTCAGAAAAAAAAAAATAGGACTACCTTAAATACTGTACAATAACAGCGACAAAAAAACTCATTAAAATATATAAAAATATAAAATAGGTAATAAATCTTCAAAATAGCAATGAAAAACAAAATAGGGACAAGCATAAATTATTTAGTTGAAAATTTTAAATTTTAAATTTTAAATGTCTAAGATAGAGGAAACGGAAGGTGAAGACTACTGATCTCGACTACAATCCTTGAAACTCTACTCTCGGAAAGAAGACACGAGCGGTACACAATAATATACATATGGAAAATACTTGAGGGCTCTGTCCCTAACCTTATTAAATAGAAACAAACTGGAATGAGAAAAGAGGCAGATTTTGTACGGTCCCAGCTGCGGTTGGACAAAGGGCCATGAAAACGAGGATGGAAAATACCCTCAAAATACGAGGCCCAAAGCTTTTCAATGTCCTTCCAAAAGAAGTGAGGAACCTCCAGCACACCGACCTGAATAACTTCAAGAACAAGCTGGACAGATTCTTGTGCAAAGTCCCTGACCAGCCATGCGTGGCTGGCTACGAGGGCAGGAGGAGATCAGACAGCAATTCCCTCCTTCACCAATCCCACAAATGAGGCGGGATGCTGCAGAGGGACCGTAGGTCGATCCTGAACCGGCGTTCGAACTCACATTAAGTAACATAAAGTAAGTATATATTTACATACATCGTACTTGTAAGATAAAGTTAATTGTTAAGCTGTTGATGATAAGTGGGGAAACATGTAGGATTTATAAAAGTCACAACTATCAGGAAGGTGATTTTTGGGAAGTGCATCCTTCATATAAGCATTTATAAATAAATTTTCCCTATATTTTTCTTTTTCGAGTACTGTATATGTATCATAATAATGTAAACTACAATTCATTATCAATAAAAGATAAATTTACGCTGCATACGTGCTTTCAGGTTTATAACACATGAAAAGCACGAAGATAATGTCCTCGTGGTGGCTCAGCTAATGAAATTTCACCGTTATCCGATCGAAAAATGCACTAAATCATCTATGTCTTGTCATGGTACGTATATATAACTATCCTCCAATGCTTCTTCTAAATGATACGAAGGAATCATACTCGTATATCAACGATAACATCCTGCAAAAAATGTATAAATCTACGGAACACACGTCCTCTTTCAGATCTCAAGCGAAGAACACAAACGTTAGTAAAAAATTACTTTGTTATTTGTTACTATCATTGGATATTATACCTGGTGCTGGGGAGAAGCCAGCCAAGAGAAGTCTGGAAACAGAACTGGGAGAAGAAGCCTTGCCCGTATACTTGCTTAGTTCAATCATGATTTACCTCTTTAGGGGCACTACTTGAACTACGTGTCTGCATTCCATTCGACTCTCAAGAATTTGGCTCAGCACTGTCCATTCACATTCTTATCTGCCTTTACTTGAGTTGCCGCCCTAGGCATGGGCCTCGTTGGCCTATGCGGAAATCCGGCCCTGTCTGGTGGAGAAAAAGGATATACACAAAATTACTTAACATATTAAATGATTGGAGAGTAAATCAATTGACATGAGGGGCTCTATTCGAGAATAGGCGTGTCCATATCGTTCCACTCTGGAGAAAAAAGTACTCATCACTAAGTTCTATTAAAAAGGTATACAAGCCTTTAGCTATGATCTCACTAGACATCTCATCGTGGTAAACGTTTATGTGGTAGTAAAAATATTTTAAATTGTCCATAATCTCTAGGTTAGCATTTGTAACATGGTGATCTGTAACAAGACAATAAGTTTTGTCGTACCATTCGTCAACGAGTTTCTTAATCCAGAGTCTTTGTTTTCTTCACTGAGCGTCAGGTTCTTCACTTTTTGGTAGTTATATTCTTTGACGCAACTTAAATTCGACCATACTCCAAGACATCTTTAGCATTACGAATCCCTGTGACACTCTCATTAGAATAACCATAAAGCGCTTGAGTATCCTGGTCGTCAACCTTGCATAAATTAAGTCCGATTTAAAAACTTTAAGAGACGCGTGAAAGGCGGACGTCGGGTATTCTCTACACATTTAGGTTTTACAGCAATCATTGTTAAAAAGTTAAATTTGGGAAAGGTGTATAAGCACACACACACGCGCGCGCGCGCGCAGGTAGTTATGATAAAAGTTCACTAGCTGAGGCGTGTTCATGACAACGATGTCTGCGAAAGAGTGATAAAATAACCCGCTGTTTTTTCATTATAGGTAATTGTGAGCTGAACCTATACATCATGTCCAGTCAGGAAATCCAAACTAAGTACAGGTGTATTGCGACACACCTTAGTCCCTTTAAGGTTTGTCGCTCGAAAGTTGTGAGTCCCCACAACCAGATGAGGAGGCGCGACATCGTCATCATCTCCTGGTTCTTCTAAACTTACCAGATCTTTAAGAGAGGCGAAGTTGACGACTTGGCGGTTTGCTGGGTTTAAAGTTATACCCTTAGCCTTCACGATGTACTTGAAATCTTCCCTGATCCTTACACGTATTCCGTAAGGTTTTGGCCTTGTTTAAGCAAAAGAGACTGCGTAAGCTCTGTCACCATACTCGTCCTTACTTCGCTGTAAACACTACACTCTCGGTATCGGCGTATAGAACCTGTCGACCCCGACAATGCATTAAGCTCCAAAGATTGATGCGCCTGTAAGCTGTTGTGAAGCTAGCCAAAGTGATGTTTGTGACGCGGGGTGTGTCTATAACCAACTCAGTCCTGTTGTTACGTATTATGTACGTACTACCTACGTGCACAGTTTCAAGAAACTATCATCAGCTTTGAAATACCTAAAACCTTTATTAAATGTACGAGATGATGATGTGCGTTATTTTGACACCGTTTTCGAGCATGCCTATATATTTTTAATTGAAGGTTTTATGGAGTGCAGAGATGAACAAGGCGAGAACGGATTGAAACTTAAGGGATATTTAGAAGACACTACCCCGAGAAGTACCACTTTGTGACGCTGGTCTAGAGCACTACAAACCATTCCTCGACTTCCCTACAAACCATCCCTCGAAATTTTGAAGTCATGATTGTACCACCTATGTCCTCTTCAGAAACAGTGTATCATTTTGTGTCACGCTCTTAAGAAAATACTTAGATTGGACAGGTTTTAGAGTGTACTACTGCGCTAATTTTTAAATTATTTTTTCTCAGAACGAAAATCGTGTAGAATACTGCTACGCTATGTTAAATCCTATACTTTTCATATAAAACAACATTCGGCTAGAAAGGAGTACCGCAGGGACCGATTTTTTTTATGTAATTCTCGTTAATTTCAATGATTTTCGTCTAATTTATTTCCGCGGAGGTGACATCATAGAACGCGGCATTAGGCCTCGATTATCTCCTGAAGGAACCTATTTACGTTGTAAAATTCATTAATTTTCACAATTTTCGTCGAACTTTTTTCCGCGGTGGTGAAGCTGTAGAAATAGGCATTGGCTTCATATATTTCTTGCTGGAACATCATTTTTTGAGAATATTCATTAAATTTAGTGATTTTTGTCGAAATTTATTTCCCTAGAGTTGAGGTCATTAAAAGGGACATTAAGCCTCGAATACATAACTTTATGGATGCATAGTATTTTGTACGGTAAAATTCAACGAATTCAATAATTTTCGTGGAATTTAAAATTAAATAAAAAATTCACTTTTGAGTGCCATCCCTTCCCCTCTCAGTGCAAGATTTTAGAATATTACTACTATAATTCATCGAAAATGTGTCTGTCTGTCTGTCTGTCCACAGAAAAAACTTTTACGTTTCTGAACCGATTTCGACCAAACTTCGTATGGTGGATGGGGGTGATGAGTAATGAAAGAGATATGTGACTAGACCCCCCACCACCACCAATTACTGAGCCAGAAGGCCCCAGCACCGCGATTAAACTATAGAAAAGAACGCAGCCATGAAAATCTTGAGCTTCACATTGTGTCAAAATTTGTGAAGCTGAAGATTTTCATGACTATAATTTTATTGACCAAATATTATAATTGAACCCCCAGTAATTGGTGGACCTGCAAAAACACTTACATTTTAAATGCAGCTTCACAGATTTTACTTGAAGCTCACGAAGCAGTTAAATTTCAAATACAACTGGTCACATTTTATTTTTACTTATCATGGCTTCCGATACCCAATTACTGGGGCTTCAATTATTTGGTCAGTAAAACTATAGAAAAGAACGCAGTCATGAAAATCTTGAGCTTCACATTGCCGCCCGTAATAATAATAATCCTTAACTATTAAAAAAAAAACCTGCGTTTTCTTCCATTTCCTTTCAGCCTTACTTAAAATATAAAAAATATGAAAACAATATTATACAAACTTCCAACTATTTTTAACAGAAAAAGGGGGTAGGGGTAATGGGGGAGGGTGGTTATGCAACAAGGGGGTTCGGAGTTAGTCCCCCCAAGTTGCATGAAGGGGGAGAGGGGGTTTTGGGGGGAGAGGGAGAATGACCTCCACCCCAAAGGGGATAAAAATCTGAGTTTGATATTCTTTTTTTGCATCCTGTTAATTTTATTAAGGTTTTTTCGCAAAGAGAGCAGAGTCCAGGTGGTAAAATCTAGGGCGAAGTCCAGGCCCTCGCCTAGGCGAGTTTGCGAAGCACAAGCACTGCTTGTAAAAAGGAAAATTTGTTGCTACAGTTTTCAAAGACCCCAGCACCGCGGTCTGGCGGGTATGCTATGTAAGGGATTATAATTCTATGTATCGGCATATTTACCTAAAAAAAAACCCGGAATGTCTGTCCATCTGTCCGCAGAAAAAACTTTTACGTTTCTGAACTGATTTCGACCAAACTTTGTATGGTGGATGGGGGTGATGAGTAATTAACGAAAATATATGTGTGACCAGGCCCCCCCCCCCAATTACTGGGCCCGAAGGCTCCATCACCGCAATAAAACTACAGAAAAGAACGCAGTCAGGAAAATCTTAAGCTTCACATTGCCGCCCGTAATAATAATAATAATAATAATAAAATTGTTGCTACAGTCTTTCATCATAGTCAAGGATCATGGTATGTAAAATGAAATAAGTTACATCAGTGTCCAGAGGAAAAGAAATAAGCGACAAGATCCAGAATTCAGAAATCGGGAACGTGAGAGAGATGCTCAAGCACATAGGTCAATGCGTGAAGATGATGATTATCGGGCTCAAGAACGACAGAGAGATGCTGAAGCACACCATGTTTATCGGTTAGATCTGCTGAAGCGCTCCTTGGCTAAAAAACAAAAGATTGGTATAATTTTTGACCCATCCATTTTCAGAGAACATGAATATCCAGAAGAAGAAAAACCTCATGTTCTCCCTAGTCTGTACAGTTCTGGCCGTGTTTGCCCAGTGTTGGAAAGAAGAAAGACCTGGCTTCTGTTGTGAAAAGGGACTCATCGCAGGACTAGCTAAATGGGCCCGTAGGGCCCTCCTGTTCAGCTGGTATTGATAATACTATCAATAATATTTTGAGATAATAGAAATAGCTTGTGCTTCTAGCAGATTTTTTAAAATTCCATCACATTTGCTTGCGCGCAAATTATTTTTCTAGTTGATACAATGACCTATGGTAAAAAATGGTGTTAATCAGCTGGTTCGGATAAATTTCAGAAATCAGTATAGTGACATCATTTCCACTGAGCTTCATGAAGATCAAATGACAACTCCAAATGCACAACCCAATGGAGAGGAAAAGTTACTGCACCTAGAACCCGGGACGTAAAATCAACTAAACAAGCTGGAAATACTTGGATCTTTAACTACGGGGCTATATCGTGGTCATGCGATGCATCTGTTAGAAACGTAACGTTTCCCCTTCAAAGTAGGTTTTCAGTGATAATCGTTTCATAGAAGATGGCAAATAGAACAATTAAGTCTTGGTTATTTACTTCATATAATAGATTTCCAATCGAATGAGAACTTAATGTATTAGTACTTAATATATGATATCAGGTCACCCAAAAAGTTTTTTCTTTTTAATTGAACTTACTTTAAATGAGATGAAATAAAATTGTTGGTATTTTTCATTCGGAAAAGTAGTCGCCATTACAATCTACAACCTTTTCCCAACGAGAAACGATACTGTAAATGCCGCGTCGGAAAAAATCATGGTCTTTAGAACCGAAGAAAGACTTCAATTCCTTTTCAAGACCCACTCGTATTTTCAGTTACTCATTCCGCATGTGGTTATCCAGCGAGAGGAAAAGGTGATAGTCGGAAGGGAAAAGGTCAGGTGAATACGGTGGATGTGGCAAAATCTCCCAGTCAAGGGTACTGATCTTTTCTATCGTCGTTTTTGCAGTATGTGGGCGCGCATTGTCCTGCAGGAACACAACACCTTTGCGATTGACCAATGATAGTTGCTGTTCGAGCAAAGTGTCCTGAACCCGTTGAAGTTGTGCCGAGTATACGTCCGCAGTAATCGTTTGGCCTGGGTTTAGAAGCTCATAATGGGTGACACCGGTTGTTGTCCACCATACGCAAAGCAAAACCTTCTTTTGGTGCAGGTTGGGCTTCGGCGTGTGTGGTGCATTCTCGTTAGGCGACAGCCATTGGTGTGATCGCTTAGTATTACCGTACATAACCCATTTTTCATCACACGTTAAAAAAAACTTGCTTAAAGTGATTATTTAAAAGACGAAAAAACTTTTTGGGGGACCTGATATTTTCATAACTAACAGTTAAAAAACAATGTAATTCTATTTAATATTGTTAATAAACCCATTAAAACTTGAGATGTGACGTAACAACTGATTATCTCTTGTGCTTGAGTGAAACTGAAAACTTTAAAGTATTGTGAAAACTAGTGAAATCATTAAACAGCGCCCTGCCAAAATAAAATGAACACCCTCCTAAACTAACGGAATGGACATGTGGCAGCGTCCTCTTGAAGCATGATGTCCTCCAGGGGAAGTCTCCATTCCGAAACAAAGGCAGGAAGTTCCCATCTAAGATGGATATGTAATCTTGTGAATTAAGACTTCCTTCCACGAACACAAGTTCAGTTTTTTTTAGTGTCAAATGCCTGTCCACACCCTAACAACACAACCACCGAATTTCACATCGGGTTGCACCAATTTGCAATTGACATATCTCCATACCCACGTCCGTCCTCTTGAAGCAAACTGCTGGAATGTGCCAAAACTGATCAGACTTGCCCTTCATCTGCATGGACCATCGTATCGTTTTCTCTTATTAGGCTCAGAGAGCGTTCTGCATAGACCGTCCTACACAGAGGTACAGAGGACATGTAGCTAGACGGAAGCCACCTTAGATGAGAACTACCTGCCTTTGTTTCGGAATGGAAACTTCATTTGAAGGACAGCATGTTTCAACAGGACAGTGCCACAACGGTGCCACATGCTCATTTCGTTGCTTTAGGAGGGTGTTCATTTTATTCTGACAGTGCGCTGTAATTCAGTATAAACAGAATTTAACACAATAAGATCAAAATTAATACATAAAGTTTATTACATATTTATTATAACTAAAATTATAACACTGAAAGCTTAAAAACTCGCAACAGATAGATGAACAGCATTATGGATTATTTATGGAAGGTTCAAGAAGAATCCTTCAAATTGCTATCATCCCGCACCTATCAGTCGTGACTAATGTAGAGAGGAAGAAATGGTGTCAAACTTCGAAAAGGAGACGAGTCCAGGAGAGAGTTCGTAACAGACTGTACGAAGACAACAGGCTGTGTCGAGATCTTCGGTTTGTTCTTTAGTTTTTCCATTAAATGAATTATTGTTCAGAAAATTTTGTGAGTGTTAAGAAAAACTTAAACTCCAGCTGTGTCGAAATTTAATTACAATCCACTAATTTTTTCAGTTTTCTCTCTCTCATGTCCTGAAACTTCTTGTGAATTTAATACTTGTAGAGTTTCAGTGGAAAAAGATTAAAACTGAAATCATAATTTAGTCACTGTGAAAAAGAAACATTTAACAAGAGGAACAGACAATGGGAATTAAACTTATAATTGCTTTCAAGGAAAAGTTAAGTTATTTGTTCAGTTACTTCATTGGTGGCATCGTTGGGATGGGAAGTAATATGGATGGATTTAGGGCGAGTCAATGCCAATGCCACTGAGGGGAGAGGGGGAGGGGAGTGCCTGAGAGGAACGAAGGGGCACTGTCAGAGGGGAAAAGGGAGTACCAGAGGGGAGTGCCAGTAGAACAAAATTTTAATCTTTCATAAGATCTCTTAATCCCTCATAAGGTCTCAATCTGTTAGTGGCGTTTGATTAAAAAGATAAGAATTTTTTTTAAAATTTAAAATAAGAACTGATGTCATACTGTGAACTTTAACGGCCACCATTTTAAAAGCTCAAAAAGTAAAAAAAATTAAAGGTTATAAGGTTTGCAGGCCACCTGATGTAATGCAACACGCTTGACACATGCACACACACACACACACACACACACACACACCTAAACTAACCTAACCTAGAGAGTACAACCTCGACAGTAATAACAATTCTAACCTAAGCTGACCTAACCTCGCCTAACTTAGATCGCACAACTTCGCCATCACACTGAGATCACACACAAGATCAATAGAACAACGACACACAAACACACACACACCGATGTAACGAGCTTGTGCATTGTTTTTCTTGGTAGGCAATTGTGGACGGAGCCTATTATTTGTGTATACATGTGAATCTTAGAGCGAGCTTAAGGATCTCTCTCTCTCTCTCTCTCTCTCTCTCTCTCTCTCTATATATATATATATATATATATAAAGGTATATGAAGGTATATATAGGCAGATTATTATTTCTACAGTCTTAAAAAGATTTAAAAGCCTACTTTAATAAAATTTAATTGTCTTTTAATCCTTAACGTATTTGGTGCCTTCTTTTGCGACACTAATCACTGAACGATGGTTCTCTAGAGACGATTGACCTTTCGTTTTAGGTCCACCTGTTCTAAACACAGATGTCTCCTCACATACACACACATAGACATAAACACACAATATATACAGTATATATATTATCGTAAAGAACGACGCTTTGTATAGGAGAATTATCCGCGCAAGATGAGAGCGAAAGAACGAAACAAATGAAAAAATGAGGTAACCACCCGGGAATCGAACCCGGGATCTTCCGATTGCCGGTCAGATATGATAACCATTACACCACGGGCCTCACTCAAACAAATGTCGTAATTCCTCTACATACGCGCAGAAACCAATGCCCCAAAGGGGCACCTCGCATGCCGTAACATTATATACATTATAACTGCAAACACGCAGTATAATTAACGTAAAGAACGACGCTTTGTATAGGAGAATTATCCGCGCAAGATGAGAGCGAAAGAACGAAACAAATGAAAAAATGAGGTAACTACCCGCGTTACATATATACTCGTGTATATATATTAATATATATATATATATATTATATATATATATATATATATTGTTGTAACGGTATGTGTGTATGCATAAATTTCATATAAAAATGAAATAAAAAATGGTAGAAAGAAAGAATGAAATGATTTTAAAATCGATTTAATTTTACTTGAAAATTTTTTATTTTTAAACTAGGATTGAAACTGACCAGAAAGTTATCGGAGAAAGAGCGTAAATCAAGCTCGCGTTGCCAGAAAACGAACTGTTGTTTTACACCCCCGGAGATGAATTATAGCCCGCATTCAAGATGGTGAGGGGAACTATAGCTTACGAAGGTTGTTTTTCATTAATGGAGCTTGTAAAAGTTTGGTTTTGTCTATTCTTTACTTTCGCTGAGGGAAATCATTGAGAGATTTTAAATTTTAATTTAAAAATTTCGTAAGTAAGGCGGAGCATAAGTTTAACGAAATTGAGATTAGAGCCAACGAATGATGTCATGGAATGAAAATGTTTTCTGATAGGCCCTTTATTCACTAAAGGCAGGAATCCATGTAAAGGTGTAACTTAGAGTTATAAGGCCAGTTGTAGTTCTGTTTTTCATAGTTGAAGTGGCTTTAAAACCTTGAACTTTGTGACACGATTGGAAATTTCTAAGCCGATTTAAAACTGTCTCACGTTGTTCGAAAATTTGTATTGCACTGTTCACTGTCCCGTATTGTTTTGCAAAAGCCTAATGTTAATTGTAGTCCAGTCATCAAGAGGTAAAGTGCGAAAAAGTTTCAAATCTGTGGCGCTGTTTGATTTTATAAAACCAACTGTAAAATTGTTTCTGTTATTCGAAAAATTTGAATCTCATTGTTTCACGTAAAACTTGGTTTCAAGAGTTTAATGTTTGTCGGCAGAAAAGAACTTTGTGAAGATTTCTTTGAATTAAATTATTGTTCACATGTCAAATTTTAACTTGTAAGTTTGGTGAATATTGTGTTTCCTTAGGGAATAATTTTACAGTTTTTGCGTTGAGCAAATAACTTGTGGTGACTTTGTTTCCCGAGGAAACCTGTGGAGTTCGCGCAGGACTTTTGAAAACGTTTAATTGGCAGGTTACATATATGTTACATATATAAAGTTACATATATAAAATCCCTCTGTATAAACCTTTTGAGACTTCATAAATACTAATGACCCAAACGTGAACAATTCCACTCACCTATCAGATTATGGAAAAAAAAATGAGATAAGAAAGAAGTTTTACACAATTTAGTCTGAATGTAATGCAAATTCATATTTACCATATTTACCAACCAGTCATTCGCAGAAACATTAGATCAGTTAAATGTATGGCAAACAGGAACACCTGGTATTACTCGAGACCTTACTTGTCGGCCTTTGGGCCAATCTTTAAAGACATTTTACAGATTTTTGCTACCTGTCTGGGCCCTAAGGTGTGTAAAACCAAATGAAAACCCATATTTACCCTCTAAGTTCCTTCACAGGTCAACAACAGAACAGTTAAATGTAGAATAAACAGGAAAATTTGACATTACCTTAGACTGTACTCGACGACCATTGGGTCCAATCTTTAAAGACCTTTTACATCGTTTTATTACCTGCCTGAACCATAGGGTGTGTAAATCTAAGGTAAACCTCAACAACAGGTCCTGACAATGTTTCGTGGAAACATTCGAGTATGGACACAAAGTATAGGCTCCACCCCCACAATTGCCTACCAAAAAAAACAAGTTCATCAATCTTTCGCAGAAATCGCTGTCGTGAGCACGTCTCAGCTGCTGAAGTTCTAATTCTAAGTTTTATCAAAACCTCCTGCGCGCGTGTGTGTGCTTATACTCCTCACCTAAATTTAACTTTTTAACAACGATGGCAGCCTCTGATATTGCGGGCAACACCTTTGTAAAGTGGTACTCCGTAAAATCTGAAGATGTAGTGAATACTCGACGTCCGTCCTTTCATGCGTCTACTGAAGTTTTTAAATCAGACTTAATTCATGCAAGGTTGACGACCAGGATACTCAACCGCTTTAGGATTATTCTGACAAGAATGTCACAGGATTTCTTAATGTTAAAGATGTCCTGGAGTATATGTCGAATTTAAGCTGCGTCATAGAATACAACTACAGCGAAGTGAAGAACCAGATGCTCGGCGAAGAAAAACAAAGACTCTGGATTATGAAATTCGTTGACGAATGGTGGGCAAAACTTATTACGTGATGTTAAACGTCACCGATTATGCTCCCGCAACAAAAACGCAAACTTCGTGATCTCGGACATTTTAAAATATTTTACCATTACATCAACGTTTACCACGATGAGGTGACTAATGAGGTCATAGCTAAAGGTCTGTATACTTTTATAATAGACCTTAGTAACGAGTAACTTTTGTTTTCTAGAGTAGAACGGTATGGGTATTGGGTACGCCTATTTCTCGAATGTTAATTGATTTACTATCGAATCATTTTACATATTCAGTAATTTAGTGTATATGCTTTTTCATCCAGCCAAACGTACATTTTCCTGTTGGTACATATCTCTACATGATTCCTCCAGCGCTATCGAGTCGTCGAGTCACCAACAGGGGGCACCCCGAACCTAAGACGCATGACTCACCACCACGTCAGCGTCACGAGCTGAAGCAAGCAGCCCACTTCACGCCAGCATCTGAGCTTGAAGCGTCGTGACGTGCTACCCAGAAGCATCCTCGCTGCATCACCAAGAAACACCTGCACCTACAGTAACAAAGAACGAACGAACTACAGATAAGTAGTATCCTTAACGCTCAATACGCCGTAACTTTTTCTAAATCAGTGAGAGTGTTCAAACATGGCAGAGGTGCGATTAATTATGTGCTCGAGACAAATTATAAACGTGTAAACTCCCCCAAACGTAATGTGATTTATTTGACTGTTGACGAGATGTCAAAATTTTTTGTGTTAGTTGAGAAGTGGTCGGTTGAGAATTATAAAGTGCCAGCGAGTGCATCAAGGGTAACGATTAGTGACACCCCCTCATGTTTTATTGTTTGTGCGTTAACTATGAGTCGAAATATGAAACAACCGCGCATTGATATAAAGGGTTCGGGGTTCTGATCAATTGTGGTTGAGGTCCAATTTTACATAGACTCATCTTTTCGTTCCGTTCGGGGGTTGGTGTGTGACTATATACCCACACTCAGGATGGTAACGCAACCAGTGATACTTTTCTATTAATTAAATGTTTAACCACTAAACCATGACTAAGTAAATTAATGCTTTTATCTTTATTATAATAATTTCATATTTTAACTTTAATTATTACTATCAATTGTTTTATTATGAAACACCAACATTTCTATACTTTTAATCTTATGATCACAGATTACTTTAATTTTACACTTACGCTATATAATTCAAGAGACAAGGTTAAGCCTTGATCGAAAATCAAGTAGGCCTTCAAAACCGATATAGCCTCGCACGTGCCATGAGTAAAAGCCTAGGGTCGCGGACAGAAGATTCCACATCACCGGCCCGAGTCGAAAATGAAGTTGACCCTCTGTTATCAACTCATCTTAATGTAGCCCCTACTTCTCACGGGCTCTGATCGAAATGTTGAAAACAAATTAACAAGGGAAGGCAAAACGATCTTAAGATGGACAAACATCTTCCAACGACTCTGACTCTTCTTGATTCAACTTTCTAACTCTGTCTGGTGATGCGTTGCCTGTTTCATGGAGCAGATTTCATTATTCCATTCGCGCTTTACATCTGATCTTGAGTTTATTTATTATTGCACCTACAACTTAAGAGACAGAAATTAATATATGATTTCGATAGGTTTTAGAATTTCCCACCTATTCTACAGTATTCAACTAACTTTATTGGCCTATTTTCTGATATTAAATCATATACTTATATAGATCAGGTATTATTTGAAAACTAATTTGTCTTTAAGACAATGATTGGGCAAGACTAGAGGTAGGTATCACGTGACAAATAAACTTATGCCTGATTGGATGAACGTGAATAGGAGTATGAACAAAACTAAGCCTGTTGTCCTGGCTTCATGGTTCATGTTACGTACTTTTGTTTAAATTCAGAATAGGCCTATTTCCTACCTTTTATAATTCAGTTATTAAACCTAACTTATATTTATACATTATGAATTGTTATTTTATATTTATTAATAAATCCCGATTTTACGATCCCAACAAATATACGTTTGTTGTAGAAAAGTAATCTAACCGCATTCAGTAAAAACAGTGGTAATAACGGACTAGTGTCAACTCGTTGCCGTTTCATCCTCGGTAGATTATTTGAAATAACTGCCTTTCTCAACCTGATGTTATGCGTTATTTTGATTTTGTTCTCGAGCATGCCTATACATTTTTAATTGACGATTGTAGATAGAGGCAAAGTGAGAACGGCTTGGAGTTTAGAGAATATTTAGAAGACACTCCCCCAAAAAGTACCACTCGCTTTGGGACGTTGGTCTAGAGCGTTACAACCATCCCTCGCCTTCACCGTTCATCCACAAGAACTCTTTCTTTATATAGCCTGTAACTGTCCTTACGATTTAGAAGACTTCCTCACACAAAGCTATGAGCTCTGAGCAGTTTTCAATTGAAAAACTGGCAAAAAAGAAAATAAACACCCATTTAGAACGTGTTGTGTATACATTAACTTTTCATAATAACATTGAAATATCCGACCGTATATTCTAGCAGTCTTTTGAAATTATACGTATATTCAAAGATTAAGAATTATGAAAATGTTACGCCAAATTGTAAAGTATGAACAAAAATAAACCTAAATAACCTTAAATCTATGTATAGCGAGTATAGGAAACGTCATACATTAAACGGGGCATTATTTCTAAAAAAAAATTGGATGTACAGTATTATACAAAGCAATGAGAATGTAATTATTTGCATGATTAATTACGAGTTTACTATACTAATAAAAAAAATGTCTTGACATGTTAATAAATATTGTATGCAACAGTTTTTCTATTTACTCCTCATTTTAAGTTGTGTCGAAATCAGTGATGCTGGTGATAGGTTCCACCCACTAACGTCTAGCAAAAGTAGCATCGCATAAGTTCGTCACTCTTTCGCAGACATCGGTGGTGGTGGTGGTGGTGGTGGTGTGTGTGTGTGTGTGGTCCTGATTGGAACTGGCCAGCCAGGTTGCCTTGTGGGCGCGGATGCGTCCGGCGGTAATTTTCTTATTATTATTAGTGTTATACTTAAGACAGTGCTGCCGGTGGAGACTATACTCGATATACTCTGTATTCCCTCTATACTCTTTACACTCCCTTTTGGAGGAGGGGCTACGTCGTAGCCAATGTCGTAACATCGCTTTCCGTTGATCAGCGAAGTTAAACGACATTGGGTCGGATAGTAGTTGGATTGGAGACGGTCCGCTGCGTTCAGACTATGTAGCGGCCCGTGGTTCGGATCCCACGTAAAGCTGTAGGTCCCCTCCGTCATATGACCTTAGATGTTGCTAAGGAGGTTAAACAAAACCAATAATAATTATTTTGGAGGAGGAGATTGTAGACACCAATCGACCAGAGAAGTACTCCGGGGGAGTAACGTTAGGTAGGAGACAGGGAGTGCTGGAACTCCCGATTCTCCTGTCACTATCCTCCTTAGCTGATCTTATACCGTGTCTCATCTACCCTGTGAGCGGTCCAACATGCTCTCAAACACACACTTCACCCTCTATTCCTCACTACACATACTTGCATTTTACAGCTCTTTAAAATTAAAAAAAAAAAAAAATGGCATCATTAAGCTTTGGAGACCTTGATTTCGGCTCTCTCCTTCTTCTTTGGGGGAGTGTTTTTGCGGGCGCTCGCCCTTGGCCACTCCTTCCTACATAAAAAGAAAATTCTTTAAATTTTTCTAACTTTTTTTTCTTTTAAAATCGTGACCACTAAAGTTTAATCTATGAATTCCATAATATTCTATGAATGAGAAAAGTCTTTTAAGCTTTCATTTTCACTACAATAAATATGCACTAATAATTTGATGTTTTATTTAGAACTTCTTATTGCGTTAAATTAGGTTTACAGACTTACGCTGAATTATAATGATTTCAGTAGTTTTAAGGTTTTCATTTTTGTTCAAGTACAAATGACAATCAGCTGCTGTGTTACAACCCAAGTTATATATATTATTAACGATACTGAATAGCTTTAGGTGATTTTTAACTATTAGTTATCAAGAATAAGAATATATTAAATGGTGACGTGTTTAATTATTATTTTACTGAATATTTATTCTATGGGATGAATATTTAATACTTCAGTGTTCTAACTAGGTCAATTTTTATAAAGGGGGAAATCAAAGAAAACGTACTTAAAGGGATAACTTTACGTTTCCAACACACTTCTTCCTGTTGATCACTGGAGTTAAGCGATACTGTATTGGGGGGTTTTAGGTCTGAGTAGTAGTTGGATTACTGACCGTTCTTTGTCGTATTATCTTGGCTGTTTGGACGGAGGAATATTATATTATTATATATATATATATATATATATATATATATATGATTAGGTTAGGTCGTGATATTTTCGTTAGTTAGCCTTATAAAGCTAACTAGAAAAGGCCGGGATGACGGATCTTCAGGTGATCCTATATATATACAGTGGAGCCCCATTTAACGATCGTAATTGGTGCAAAATAAACCATCGGTACACGAAAAAATCGTTACACGAACCCATTATAACATATAAATGGCCTAATTGGTGCAAATGTTTCGAAAATACACTCTTGCAAGACTTAAAAACACTAATTTTCCATGTTTAAAAGGATATTTTAACAATACATATTTTAACACCAAAAATGTGTTATAACTTATTTTGCTGTAAATAAATAATGAAAGCAATTAAATAAACATAATTAAAGAAATAAATTTAAAAATTATTTACCTTAGGTTGGTGGAGTGTAACATGGATGAAAATCGATGGTGCTAGTCGTGTGGTTGGAGGAGAAAATTATTGTTTGAAAGGAGAATCTGCTTCCATCGTGAATTTGGCGCGATCGTTCAAAAATCGTTACACGGAAATTAATCGTTACACGGGCAATATATTCTCAATGAAGCTTGATCGTAACACGATTTA
Source organism: Bathynomus jamesi (assembly GCA_023014485.1). Lineage (NCBI taxonomy): Eukaryota > Metazoa > Arthropoda > Malacostraca > Isopoda > Cirolanidae > Bathynomus > Bathynomus jamesi. Next base: position 110,459 of record JAJOZX010005587.1, read on the forward strand.
ATCGTAACACGAACCAATCGGTAAGCGGGGGTCCACTGTGTATATATATATATTTTTTTTTGTCCCGCACTATCCTTTTTTATCTTCTACTTCTTACTACCTCAAAATTTCGTGTATGTCTGCGTACGCCAGGTAATGTGTATGCATGGTGTGAAAATTATTGTTTCTGAGTGTGGATTTGCATGGTGTGAGAATCGTACTTGAAATTTTCTATAACTGTTCACTTCCTTATCTTTCCTAATTAATTCCTTCTTTGACTACCCTAGAGTGGATCCTTGGGTATTTGGTAGCCTATAACTTCTGATAAACTGATATATAGATATAAATAAATAAATATATATATATATATATATATATATATATATATATATATATATATATATATATATATATATAAAATATACGGACCTAGTATGTTTCATGGACTGATCTCGATTTTCCTACGAAATTGCAAACAAGGGCAGTCGATGACCCTGATTTTGTTTCGGCAATCGGTTTTCTTGAGAAACCTAACCTAACCTAGCCTAACCTGACCTAACCTAACCTTCCAGGGTCCACGGTCATGAGCGACATGTGGAAGGCGTACGAGGGCATTGATCAACTCGCTGGGTACAACTATTCGCATTACACTGTTAACCACAGCATGAACTTTATCGACTCATCTACCGGAGCTCACACTCAGTAGGTGGAAAGCTCGTGGAATTCACTGAAACAATCGAACAAACTGCGATGCGGAACAGATAGCGACCAACTTGACTCGTACCTTTGTGAATTTGTATGGCGTAAGCGCCACACCAGCTCGGACTTATTCAAAAAGATGTTGGAGTGTATTCCGTCATTTCAGTAAATAAATTTATTCAATATCCAATAACATTTTTCTTTATCATTTCTCAAGAAAACCGATTGCAGAAACAAAATCAGGGTCATCGACTGCCCTTGTTTGCAATTTTGTAGGAAAATCGAGAGCAGTCCATGAAACATACTGGTCCCAAATATACTGTGTGTGTGTGTGTGTGTGTGTGTGTGTGGTGTGTGTGTGTGTGTGTGTGTGTTCGGCATAAAGTTAATTATACCATGATACAACTTTGCCGATACATTAAGACATGAAAAGTTAGTGCACATTAATAGATCGACTTTTCTACTTCGTCTAAATTTAACTGCATTTTCATTTTCGTGATAATCATTCGAGAGAGGGACAAAAACTGATCCAGCGCTCAGACCAACTAACACGACCCCATTCTTCTAACTCCTGTATCATTATTGCCAGCATCAGCGGGATTCGATCCCCCGCCCTCAATATCTTCCTTTCGCTCATAGAGAAATGGTGTTACTCACTGAGTTACGAACGCTGACTTTTCACTTAGGTATTTACTTACTTAGTTCAGGGGTCACCAACCTGGGCGGTAGCGCCCACTAGTGGGCTCCCATTAAAGGCAATTAAACATTTATTTCATTATTTATTTTATCGATTATGTTGATTTATTCTTTTTGATCTAAGGTGGGCGATAAGCTTTTTTAATTTTCAAAAAATCGTAAAAGTGGGCGGTGAACAAAGAAAAAGGTTGGTGACCTCTGAGTCTTAGTTGAAGTAACCGTAAACCACAATTTCGGCGTGCATTTAATTTTTAATCAAAATTTCATGAACTTAAAGAAATAATTTATTTTCCTACATTAAAATACGAGTCTCTTTCTCCATTTTTTATAATTTTTTTATAAAGCAATTAATAAATATTATAAAATTTCTATGGCCTCTTGAATCACTTCCACATCTAGATTGTAAATTAGATCTTCTCTCACCTCGCACTTGGTACACCTCCGTTTTCACATTTTAGGGTTCCTTCCTCCCCTAAAAATGCTTGTGTTCTTTCGAAAATTGGCTTCTTATTTTCTTCCTTTTTCTTGAAATGAGAAAAAGAATGTGAAAAAAAGAATTTCACAATGTCGGGCTTCATTTCAATCATTCTCAAACCACTCATTTCACGTAATACCTAAAAGCTTCGGACATTTAGGGTAATTCGATTAAACTAGTAACGACTTCGTGAAGGTTGGGTTAGGTTAAGGTAGGGTGGTTAGGTTAGGTTAGGAATGCGTATTACCTATGTTTAAGGGTCACAGGTATTAAGCAAAATGCCTGAAATTTTGGGGCATTACGTGAAATAACTGGTTTCACACATTGACTGTAACATATATATATATATATTACGTCTAGGCTACTTATGAGTTCCTTAGTGAAAAATAGTTAAGTTTAGTCTATTCCACCATTTTCTCAAAACTACGAAAAAAGAAGAAGAAAATTGCACCAAGGATTTAATTATATTACTTGGAAAATTATTACCTTTAAGATAAATATTGTAATCAAACTTGAAATATTATTACAATGTAAATAATTATATACTATAAATGTATTAAAGTAAACATTTTAATTTGAAGTTCCAGAAAAAAATCAGTTTCCAATAATATAAACTAAATATTTTTGACGTTTAAAATTTAACTCTAAATTAGCAAAAATGAATCTTTGATCGAAATTGGCGAATAATAATTAGAAAAAATTTAGATAGGCATCTACAATTCTACATACGCTATATATTTCCTAAGAATTTTTTCATACACTTCAAAAGCACCGGTTTCGTTATAAATTGTGATCTAATTTTAATATGTAAAGAAAAACTAAAATTTAGATATTATGTATTTAAGTATAAAACATGGGATGTATCATATAATAAATTGTATTTAAAATTAAAATCTAAGGTACTAATATATTGTATAACTGTAATTATTATTTTGTAAAACCAAAAGTGAGTGTTAAAATTTTAAAATGATTTTCTGGCCCGAAGGAAATGTATCTTTTTTTTTTTAAGTCCTTCCAATTGCGAAACTTAAGGCTTTTTCCTAGGCCATAATTAGTGTCCTCTGACAGTCACTCTAATCGAGAAATTAGTGACTCGCTTTGAGATACACTGTAGTTTAGCTACCCACGATGAGCACGGGTCTTCCCGAACGTGGGTGTTGGCTGGTCGCGACGGCTATGACTGCTTCGGGTAATTGTCTAGCCGCAGTAGCCACGACCCTCCGGTATCAGAGTTACCGAAGCTGACCACGATAGTTTCAGCTCCTTCAGTTTCTTCGTCAGGTAAATGCTAAAGGCTCGAATTAGGACTTAATAATAGGTATTAATATTATAGTTATAAAATTTAGGTATTTACTCTTAATCATTCAGTTTAATCGATACATCTTTAGATTTAAATAGGATTTTAGACATTATTTAGACGTCATTTTAGATTTATTATTTATTATTTGCTTCAACTCGGTTGATCTATAGATCTAGAATATTTTCATTTTTTATTTTGAATTTTCTTACAGTATATACAAGGTGTTCCAAAAGTCCCCATCCAATTCTTGTAAGGAATGAAGAAGTAGATTGAGACTTTTGGGACACCCATTTTGGATCATCTGAAGATCCGTCACCCCAGCCTTTTTTAGTTAGCTTTATAAGGCTAACTAACGAAAATATCATGACCTAACCTAACCAATCGTCAAGGGCGTACAGTTGACCTAACGATTGGTTAGGTTAGGTCGTGATATTGTCGTTAGTTAACCTTATAAAGCTAACTAAAAAAGGCTGGGTGACGAATCTTCAGGTGATCTCCCATTTTATATATATATATATATATATATATATATATATATATATATATATATATTGTGGCTTGTTCTTTGGAAATATGAACTGTATTAGAAAGAGGAGAATTAAACTCCAAATGATGTTTTCAAATTTCTTTCAATTTAATTATGTGAAGACGTTTCGGAACATCTTCCCATAATCAGTGGTAAGCTAATTTCAGTTAATTTTAAATTCACTACTTATTAAATCTATAAACCTTCAAATAAAAATTAGGATACAAGTTTTTTTAAATAGGTTACTATACAAAAGAGGGGATCACCTGAAGATCAGGGCCCCCAACCTCAATTACCAAATGATATCTTCGTTAAAACTAACGAAAATATCACGACTTGACCTAACCAATCGTCGAGGGCGTACAGTTGACTTAACCGGGCATTCAATTTATATTTGGTACTGTAAAGCAAAAAACAAGACTACATGGGGGCCCTGATCTTCAGTTAAAACTGAATCTGTAAGTGATTAAAAAAAATACAATTTTGCACATTTAATTTCTTTTATGCAATTCACGAGTACACGATAACACAAATTCCTATAGATATACAAACGGCTCACTATGTCGAACAATTAGGTACTTATTAGGCTCCGTATACTGATAAAGTAATTTTTATTATTTTTTCACCAACAAATGCGAAAGTCAGAAATTGGAAATTTCATAAATCACTTTAACTTGCTAACTTATCGATGAGTGACAATTAAGCCTATTGAGTGCGTTTTTTTATGAAGTAAATGCAATGATTCTAGTGTGTGAATATCTTTTAGATTTGTACGTTTCATTTGTTTGTCACTTATACTCGAGGGATTGTACTACAACGGATGGTTATTTCTAAACGTGATCTGTGATGGCTGATTTGGTGGGTTTGTTTAGGTATTGGTTTGTTCAATATGAATACCTCGAATTTTGTGTTAGCGCGATGAACTGCAGACATAATTAGTTGAGCAGCTACTGTATTTCATTAAATAAACAATAAAGAACGATATCAAGGCTTGTGAAGTTTTAGAAACGTAATTTTTTTTATTGCTGTTTTATGCGTAGTCGTAATTAGGGGACAAACGTATTATAATCTTTGTTTCCCAGTTGTTGCGTCGTCAATCGATTCATTATTTTCCCTTAAAAAATTCATTTTTGGGAGCAATCCAAGAATAAGCACCCCAAAGTCCCCAATCCAAGAAAAAGCACCCCAGTTAGACCCCAATCCAAGAAATAGCACCCCAGTTAGACCCCAATCCAAGAAATAGCACCCCAGTTCGACCTCAATCCAAATTAAAGGATTTTAACATCATCATCATCATCAACATCCTCGAAAACTTTGTCCAGGTCATTGCTTGATCGCACTTAGCACAGGGCATCACTTTTTTAATAAGATTTTTTCCCTTACACCAATTTATTACTGGCAATGGATCTTCAACCAATAATGGTAACACTTTAGTTTGAACTGCTACCGTTATTATGGAGTGCTTATTCTTGGATTGCTCATATATATATATATATATATATATATATATATATATATATATATCGAAACCTGTATATGTATATCGAAACCTACGGTACAATTATTGAATGCCCGGTTAGGTTAACTGAATGCCAGGTTAGGTCAACTGTACGCCTTTGACGATTGGTTAGGTTAAGTCGTGATATTTTCGTTAGTTTTAACGAAAATATCACGACTTAACCTAACCAATCGTCAAGGGTGTACAATTAACCTAACTAGGCATTCAGTTAATTAACCATTTTAGAGCAATTAACTCCATTTTAACCCCATTTTAGAGCAATCCAAGAATAAGCACCCTCGTTCGACCCCAATCCAAGAAAAAGCACCCTAAACTGATTCGGGGTGCTTATTCTTGGATTGGGGTCGAACGAGGGTGCTTATTCTTGGATTGCTCCCATTTTTGTGCTGACGAAAATTTTTGTAAGATTTTGTGTGATTCAGAAGCGTTTCTATACTTTTGGTTTTATGATAAAGTTATGTAATTCGAGTACAATAGTTTTGCTTATTCAATATATGTGGTTTTCTGTAGGCTAATTTTTTTCCTGTTTTGAAATATACGACTGACTAGATATGCAAGAAAGGAAACTGTGCATTATCTTCATCTTATCCAGTGAATTTTGTAGTTTGATACTGACTACTAAGATTAAGAAATTGGTTGATGTCTCTATAATCTATATCGTGGGACAGCAACAAGAAAATATTGTTCATATAGGGTCTGTTCACAAGAAAATAGTGGCCAATATTGCATCTATTAGCTAACCAATAAGTAATGCGTTTATTTGATATAATTTATTGATAAAGAAGAAATGGGTGAATTTATACGACCTATAAACATTTCGTCGATAAGAAATTTCATCGACACCTTAATAATGAAGTTTAATTAAACTGTTTTAAAAAGAACCTAACATACACTAGTGTAACATCTTGATTTAACCTTAAAATACTTGTTGATATTATGTCAGATCGAGAAAATGTTTAGAGACAAGGTTTAAAATTCTGTTGTCAGGTTTTGTTTTGTACCATTATTATAACTGAAGAGACTTTTGATAAAAAATTCTATAAATTTATTTACGGAAATACCGGGTGTCCGAGAATTATCTGTACAATTTTTGGCTGTTATTAAAAGTCAACCATGAAGTGTAGAAATTCCAGTGTTGTCCCATTTTACAGAGAAACTCATTAAGTTTTTTCTGATACTACGTTTTGACAAGTGTTTTAGAAATGTACGCGGGTGACAGACATTAATGATTTAAAAGCAAGAATCACAGCTGCTATTGAGCGAATTGATGTGGCTATGCTGCATCGTACATGGCAACATTTGGATTATCGATTGGATGTTTTGCGAATCACTAATGGTGCACATATCGAATGTTTGTAACAACTTTACTTTAATAAAAGAAACTTTTGAAAATACAGATTCTAAATAATCTTGTTTAAGAATTTTACGTGTGTTATCAAGGATTTTATTAAAAGATGAAATTGTACAGATAATGTTCGGACACACTGGAATTTCTAAAAAACTTGTCAAAACTTGGTATCAGAAAAAACTTAATGAGATTCTCTGTAAAATGGGACAAACTGGAATTTCTACACTTCATGGTTGACTTTTAATAACAGCCAAAAATTGTACAGATAATTCTCGGACACCCTGTATTTGTATAGATATTCTATATGAAAATTAGGCATATAGAACTTTTTTATCATTTATGTTTAATAATGTTTACACAAATTTAAAAGAAATTAGTACTGTCGTTGCTGTCAGGAATAAAAAACTTATCTACATTATTACTTTTTAGTCACAAAAAACCAAATCTGTTTGTTGTCCAGGCGGGTAAAATCTGTCTGATTGATACACGAATAATTCGGAAATATGTTAGGAATCGTAGATTTCTTTAGCTAAATTGCCTTGGCTTAATGAATTCCTTAAAAATCTGTGAAATTTAACCTCTATTCGTAATAGAGTTTATGAATTTCAATCTAGTATTATCACAGAATATTAATAACCTCATAAAATTGGTTTAATTCCTTTGCCTTTGTTAGAACTGTGCGCTTTAACCCTCAATCGCTATCGTGGGGTCAGGGAGCGATATTGGTTGAGGGTTAAGGTTATTGAAATTGTCTTCTTTTACTAACAAGATTTGTTAGTTCTTATTTGTTAATTCTGAACGCAGAATGTCAAATTTCGAGATCCCTTTTTTTATTTGGTCTTTACGTCAGTGTCAGTTTTTCAGTGCCCAGAAACTAATTGAAAATTTGTATTTGATATGAGCAAAATCTTTTATTAAAGGTGAGTAAAGTAATTAACGAGCCAGAGAAGGTAAAATATGGAAATTACTTCACACAAAAGGTAATTATAATACGCTGAGCGATATGAGTGATATGATTCAAAAGAGTTGCATGAACACACATGAAGGTTTGGCATGACGTCGACAAAGGTTCGAAACGACCTAACGAAATTCTTCACGCCCCATCACTTATTCCGAGATTTTGCCAGACGCCGGATGTCTACATCAGGTAAACGGGGCCAACAGCTGGCCAATTCGGTGGTGAATAGAGTGTAAGTACCACGTACGTTTGAACGTAACGCCTCAATTTTTTTATGACTTTTCTTCCCATAATTTTTAAATTTATTTCTAAAATGTATATCAACATTAGATTATCATTATTAATTATTATTATTATTGTTAATAATAATAATAATTAGTATTATTAAACACTAGCCGGCCATGTTATATTTATAGAAATTTAAGAATTGTAAAGGTGATTTTCCTTTATCCCGATAAAACCACATGGTTGTTATTCCACGCAACCTCTTTCATCACACTGCAATATCGAGACTGCGCCACATTATGGAATTACATTATCTCATTCACCTCTTGATAAGAGAGCTAATTTCAGTATATGGACCTTTAAACGGAAACTGATAATACGGTTCACGTGATGAAAGATAATGAAACGCAAATATTTATCTATCCAGTTAATTTTCATTCACCTCAACGTTATTCTTTCTGTTTTGCGTTGAAAACTTTGTTTGTTTACGAGGCATTTTTCATTTATATATTCTTATTAATATAAAAATTTATGTATGAAGAGTGTTCTGCATATATCATACGCAAAAGTAACAGATGAATAATATTTATGATGAAATAGCCACGAAGCAAAAGGAAACACAAATGGTGCTCAACGCTTCCGTCTAATGACATCCTCAGGAACACTGAAATACGAGTAAATAACAAGTTCGAGACTATATATAGGTAACAAAAAATAAAATTGTAGGAGGAGCATACAAATTTATAAGGAAAAGCTACCAGAGTTTTAGTACTTTGCCCCTCTTGTCGAAATCCGTTCTGAACGAATTCAAAACAGCAGGATCAGAACGTTCAAAACGGATTTAGACAAGAGGGGCAAAGTGCTAAAAGTCGGATAGTTTTCCTATAAATTTGTATGCTCCTCCTACAATTTTTATTTTTTTGTTACCTTTATATAGTCTCGAACTTGTTATTTATTTCAGTGTTCCTGAGGAAGTCATTAGACGAAAGCGCTTGAGCACCATTAGTTTTCCTTTTCCTTCGTGGTTATTTTCATCATATATATATATATATATATATATATATATATATAAATGAAACATCAAAATGTTTCGGTCTGACCCTCTAGAAATGTGATAGGGGATACAAAAACACTGTTTATGAAGTTTATGAGAAAATATTAATATTTAGAGGTCGCTCAAGGCCATCAAAATTGTGCAATATAATGCGTCATTACTTGCCATACAATTCCTTGCTATACCCGCTCCATGTGTTTGTATTAAACAGGTGCATACAGTGTTTTGTTTGTAAACTTTTTATTTGTTTTGTAAATTTCTTAAATTTTGTGCCTAATATAACATTGATGTTCAATTTTCATGTGTGGATTTATGGATCAAAATATATAGTGATGGAGACGCGAAATAAATCCAAGGTTTACTTGATTGATAAGTGTGAGAACGATATTAGAGATGCTAAATTGCCATCGAATAGGCAATGCATTTGGCAATTGTTTATATTCCTACTTTATGAGAATCTTATAATCCAATATTATGAAGCCGTTAAGCGACCTCTAAATATTAATATATCTCAATAAAATTTTGCATACTGTTTTTACATCAAATGGCATAGTTTGATGGGGTCAGATCACGGAAATTTGAAAGTTGAAAAATAAGGACCACCCATATATATATATATATATATATATATATAAAGAAACCAAAGGATATAGGATCTCTACAAACAGACATGAACAGAATCTACAATTGGTCTGAAGGCAACAATATGAAATTTAACACTGAGAAATTTCAACTGTTAAGGTACGGAAGAAGGGAGGACCTAAAATCCATAGAATACTATACCCCAGATGGACAGGAAATTCAGAGAAATTCTAAAGCAAAAGATTTAGGTGTTGTAACTTGTAAGGCCTGATGACGTGAAATTTGAACCACTAAATAAGATAGCAGTAAACAGAGCAAAACGAATAACGGGACAGATGCTGAGAACCTTTAAACGAAGGGATACGAATATAATGATTCCTCTATTGAAAACACTGGTCATACCCAAGCTGGAATACTGGTCGTTCCTAACATTCCCATATAAAAAAGAAGGCATTAATCAGTTAGAAGGGATTCAGAGAAGCTTCACAGCCATGATCAATGGATGCAAAGAACTAAATTACTGGGAAAGGTTACGTGAATTAAACTAATATTCACTGGAAAGAAGAAGAGAGAGGTACACCATTATTTACACTTGGAAAATAATGGAGGAACTAGCCCCTAATCTTACTCTGAACCCTATAACCCTCAAACAACAGTGGAAAGTAGAAAAGGAAGAATGTGTCGTATTTTCAAATGAAAGGCTGGACAGGGAACATCCTAAACTCCGAAGGAAAATAGTTTTGTTGTGAGAGGACCAAGACTGTTTAACCAGCTGCCTAAGGAACTAAGGAACACGAGTGGTGTTGCGGTGGGTATCTTTAAAAGAAGATTAGACGCCTGTCTCAGAACAATCCCAGATGAGCTTGGCGTACCTGCCTATGTGAGGTGGAAAGCACGAGAAATCAACTCTATATCACCAGGCCAGCTCGAGAGGAGGGGCGACAAGCTTGACCTTCGTGAAATGAGGAAACATCACACGAAACATTTGAAAGTTTGAAATGTATACATATATATAATCGAGGGGTCGCGGGATTCAGTTCAGGCTAGGACTTTGTGATTTTAGACTTTTTGGAGGGTTGTGGTTCGGATTGCATGATCACTAAGGTGCCCCATTTTTGACCAACTTTTTTTTTCCCGGGTTCAACCTCCTAATATCATTTTTCCTGTCGCTCTAAGTAATAAAATAGCAATTATTTTACATTTGATGAAAATTTCGGACCACCTATGCCTACAAAACCAATTTTCCCCTTTTCTTTATAAAAAATTGTCGATTTTCGGATGTCTTTCGGTTATAAATTTCTTGCATTTTATTAGAACCTCAGACTATATACATTTTTGGATAGAAAATTAAAATAGCTATCGATTGATACCTAATTTACTATGCTTTTATACCAAAATAGAAAATTAAAAGGCAAAAATGTTCATTTTTTAACATTTTATTCTCCATTTCTAACCCTAAAGCCATGTAAAACCATATATATATATTATAATATATATATATATATATATATATATATGTGTGTGTGTGTGTGTGTATACTAACTGTACTTCTATTTACTTTCAGATTTATGATTATGATATGATTTATGATATGATTATGATACAAATTTCAGATTAGATTAGTTAAACTAAAATGGCTTGTGCAAAAGTTGAAACTCATACCACTTATAACCAGAAGATTGGCTTTCATAAACTTAATTCACAATTTGGAACCTCAGAAAGGGTCTCCTTTGTCATCTAATGGTGACGTCTTATGTCACTCTCTATTTTTATCAAGAGGACCTATGAAAAAGAAATCAGTCATATGTGATCCAAAAAGTACTAAGAAAAGTTAAAAAATTTTGGGATTGGGCCGGTATCATATGCCAAGATACTTCAAAAAGCCGCCATCCGAGAAAAAAAGTAAAACAATTGATAAAGCAATATGAATAGGTACTTCTCGAAGAACAAAACACAGGAAGAAAGAATAAATAAGAAGAGACCATCTTTCCTGAAGGAATTAAAGGAGTTATTTGATATTTGTTCTCTAAATGCCATAGAAATAATAAAGATCCATTAAGAACTTCGGTATCAAAGCGGCAAGATATAGTTTCTAATAGACTAAAGAGGACCCAAAAAGCTTTGCTTAAGATCAACAGATAAAAGCTATCAAAACAAGTTTGAGAGTCAGGTGAAAAGAGTGGAGCGTGACAAGGGATAAAAAGCAGAACTGAAACAGCCAAAATGGTCAAAGAAAAGTTCATACCACCTGAACATTGTGCTCTACACTGGGATGGGAAGCTCGTTTCTGATAACACTGGGAAAACGGGAGAAAGGCTAGCAATAATTGCGTCAGGGATCCTTTCAGCACCTGAGGTAAAAGTTCTTGCTATACCAACTATTCCGGATTCCTCTGGTAAAATGTAAGCAAACACCGCATTTAATGCTGCAAAAGATCGGAACTTAGACCAAAACATTTGTGCACTGGTTTTTGATACAACAGCGTCTAATACAGGTTGGATAAATGGAGCCTGCATCATTTTAGAAAAACTCCTCGAAAGGAAGGTAATGTGGCTTGCATGTAGGCATCACATTTACGAAAGCGTCTTGGCCGCTGAATTTACTCAAATATTTGGCACTACCACAGGCAAGAAAATGTGTTATTTAAGCAGTTTCGAGATAAATGGAAGACATTAGACCGCCGCAGAGCTGGGCACTTGCGTTTTTTTTTGCGTTTTTTTGCGGTACTGCGGTACTGCGGTACTACTACCGCACTACCAAACCGGTACCGCATAACGCAGTACCGCAAAGGATCGCTGAAAGTACAGCAGTACCGCTACCGCATTCAAATTTCCCGCGGTACTTTCCGCGGTACCGACCAACACGGTAGTACCGCAGTACCGCAGTACCGCAAAAAAAACCGCAAGTGCCCAGCTCATTTAGACGTCATAAAACCTTATACAACTTTGAAAATTACAAATAGATAGATGAAATCAAAGATGCAACGAGTAGCCCAAGTTTTGAAAGAGATGTTAAGCGCCACAGATACCGGAAACATATTTCTTAGGAATGATTAGAGAGAATGCGCAGAAGTTGTTCTCCAAATTCTTGGACATATACCACCTAACGGAGTTCGTTGGCTCCGTCTGGGAGCAATTCATAATGCTCTCTGGATGGCAACTATGCTCTATTCTGCTAAAATGCTGGCATTCAGCAAACAAATGGATTATTCTGAAGAATATGTGAAACACTTAGAGGAGTTCTGCTTATTCATTGCTTTATATATCCAACCATGGCTTAAAGCACCAAAAGCGTCGGATGCAGCAATCAATGATTTGACTTTCTATAGTGACCTTCACATATATGGTGCCACAGTGGACAGAAATGTAGCTCATCGTACAATCAAGATATTCGAAGGCCATTGTTGGTATCTAACTGAGGAGCTTATTCCATTTTTATTATTTTCTTTACGTATATCTGATGAAGAAAAAAGAAACACTGCTACAGAAATTATTACATCACATAGAAATGATAAAAACAGCTCGTGCGTCCAAAGTGGCAAACCAGTATTTCCTAGCTTCCCTAGCTGGACTAAAATCTTGGTTTTTCCTTGATATTCTACATAGCAATGGAAAATGGTTAAATAAACCGTTAAAACATGGAAAGGTACAGAGATTTTATTCAAATCTCCAATTTTGTACACAGTGTTAAGGTTGTTAATGATGCGGCCGAGTGTGAAGTACAATTAATTGAAGATTTCGCAAATTGCATCACAACAGATGAAGAACAAAGCCAACAACTCCTGCAAGTTGTGGAATATCAAAGAAGTTTGTTGCCATCTTTTAAAAAGAGTCCCTTAGTTGAACTACTAAAATAGCTTCAATCATTATCAGTATTCACATTTTATTTCATACATTCATTTGCTTTATTAAGTAATTTTTCTGTTCAAGGTATTGTATGTTTGTTGAATAAAAAAAAAACGATGGGGCTCAAGAGCTGGCATGAAACGTTCAATCTCTTGAGTTGTTCCCACCTTGGAAATATTGTGAGTCTCAAATATATTCCAAGACCCATTGCCGCGAAGCTGCATTGGGATGATGCTTCACAGGTGGCGGTAACACCTATTCTCTAAATCCCATTCAAGACAAAATGTAGAAGAAAATGTTAAAAAATAGACATTTTTGCCTTTTAATTTTCTATTTTGGTACAAAAGCATAGTAAATTAGGTATCAATCGATAGTTATTTTAATTTTCTATCCAAAAATGTACATCGAATGAGGTTATAATAAAATGCAAGAAATATATAACCGAAAAACTTCCGAAAATCGACAATTTTTTATATAGAAAAGGGGAAAATTGGTTTTGTAGGCCTAGGGGTCCGAAATTTTCATCAAATGGAAAATAATTGCTATTTTCTTACTTAGAGCAACAGGCATAATGATATTAGGAGGTTGGATCCGGGAATAAAAGAAGTAGGTCAAAAATGGGACACTCTAATGATGACCTATCCGTCCAAGGTGGAGCAACAAGGCTGACCTTCGTCAGAATGAATAATAAGGGGAAAGGGAAATTCGGGTTACCAGTATTCAAGTATATGAGTATATACAGTATGTAGGCAGTAAAATGCCACCCCATTTATTTAGGAAGATCTGTGTTCATCGCAGGTAGCCAGACTATCTCTGAAGGCAAACCACTAATCTCGCCATCAGAGGGACTGTCAGAGATCACTAAGTATGGCCTAGGAAAAAGGCTTGGTTCGCAGCTGAAAGGACTCAAAGAACACATTTTTTTCGGGTCAGGAAATCAATTAAAAATGTACGTACAGTAAAAATGTTCCTTAAAACTTTGTTACGTCGTAGCCAATGTCGTGACACCGCTTCCCGTTGATCAGCGAAGTTAAGCGACATTGGATCTAGGTAGTAATTGGATGGGAGACCGTCCTCCGTGTCCAGATTATGTAGCGACCCGTTGTTCGGATCCCACGTAAAGCTGTAGGTCCCCTCCGTCATATGACCTTAGATGTTGCGAAGGAGGTTAAGCAACCCCAATCATTGTTATCAAACTTTTGGGCACGATTTTACATAAGATAGTAAGAGCGTTAATAACAACAAACAAAAAAGAACGTATGAAAATTTATGCATGCACAACACTCTTCATACGCAAATCCTAATCTTAATTAGGGTATAGAAAGAAATAACAAATGCATCGTAAAAAAATATGCACAAAATTCTCTGTAAAAAAACAGAGAGAATAATTTTAAGATGAATGAAAATTAACTAAACAGGTAAATGTTTGCGTTTCATTAGATTTCAACGCGCGAACAATATTTATCAGAGCTTTCGTTGGTTCATAGAGTGAGGCTGGCTTTATCATGAAGTGGTGAATGAGATAATGTGACTTCTATAATGTGGCGTAGTTTCGGTATGTGGTGAAAGAGGTTAATGTGATATAACAACCGTGTGGTTTTATCGAGATGAAAGAAAATTACTTAGTGTTTAATAATAATTATAATAACAACTATGTCGGAACGACATCAATGTCTCCTCCTCTATTTGTGACCTTGACCTTTGGTGCAAGAACCCGAGTCTTCCTAGCGATATATTGTTATGTGATGACCTATATCTGTGTTAAGTTCCATTAATTTATGTTCAGGGGTTCAAAAATTATGGTGTAGATCAGTGGTTCCCAACCTAGGGTCCGCGAAGGTAGTACTGGTCCATGAGTTATGTTCAATATTTCAAAAGGCTCCAACGGAAATCTACATTTACCCACGATAAAGCCGCTCAGGCTAAAATTTCAAGTTTCCTTGCGATTGGATGGAATTATATTATCTCAGTATGGCAACACTGGTCATCTCATGTTGATCACAAGCTCTGATTGGCTGTTGATGACATCATAGGAATTTCTGGGACGTGATTGGTGAACCAGAACAATATGTCAGGCAGTTACAGTACCCGAATTGAATACGTTCAGTACGTGATCGACCTTGGACAAGGTGGTACTGTTTCGAGTCCAGAGTGACAGCCAAAATTAAGCGACTAGTACCAGTGAACAGTGCTTAAGTGTCTGTACGCTTACTTAATTTGTTTACTTATTTGCATTACATCCGTGACAGAAATTTATGTCATTTCATATGAACCCCTGATAATTATGGATCGGTGGTTAAAATCTGGATCAACCTTAAAACGGAAAAATAGTGATAACACAGATAAAGGTGCAACATGTTCAAATGAAAAAACACTGACTCATCAATCAAAACGCAAAAATCGCAAATATTGTAATATCCTCTGGATTTATATGCACAGGTCCTAAAGATGAACAGAAGTCATGAAACATTAGCCAATGAAAGTATGAAGCCAGCCAAACTTTGCTGGCATCTAGAAACAAAACATAAAGAACACATCAATAAACCTGTTAAATATTTTTATAGGAGACAACTAGAACTACGTGCAAGACAAAAATCAATAGAAAAAAATAGCAACTGGTTGTAATAATGAAAATGCTGTGTTTGTTTCGTATGAAGTGTCCCTATTAATAGCAAAGACTAGAAAACCACATACAATAGCAGAGAAACTAATTCTACCTGCTGCTAAAGCAATTACATCTAGAATGCTGTGAGACAAAGCAGCAAAAAATTATAATTTGATTTCATTATCAAACACCACTGTGAAGCGACGAATTGAAGACCTGTCTGATAATGTTAAAAACCAGCTAGTGAAAAAAGTGCTCAAAAGTGAATATTATTCTTTGCAATTAGATGAAAGTACAGATGTTTATAACATTGCTGATTTGCTTGCATTCATACGGTACAAATCCGATGGTAAAATTAGTGAAGATTTTCTATTCTGCCCGTCATTGTCAACACATACTACCGGTGAGGCTATTTTTAATAGTTTGAATGATTTCATAATTGCAAGTGAAATTGGGTGGTCAAAATGTGAAGGAGTCAGTATTGATGGGGCTCCTGCAATGTCAGGAAAGTACAATGGACTCATTGCAAATATTTGAGCTATCATGTCAAATGGACTCATTGCTGCATACATAGAGAATCATTGGCAGCAAGAAAGATACCAGGAAAATTGAAAACTACGCTGAATGAGGCAGTGAAAGTGGTTAATTTTATCAAAGCTCATCCTTTAAATTCACTACTTTTAATGTTCTTTGTGAAGAGATGGATAGTGCGCATGAACAACTGCTCTTACATTCTCAAGCCTTATTCGTGGCTTGAATTGCTTGATGAAATACGAATTTGAGTTGCGTGATGAAATACAAATATTTCTCCGTGATAAAACATTTCAAGGAAGTGTTTCAATAATTTTTCGTGGCTGGTGTCATATTTGTCTAATATTTTTACATATTTGAATGGCCTAAATTTGAGCATGCATGGGAGAGCTGTAACTATTTTTAAAGTTGAAAATAAAGTGGAAGCCATGATTATGAAATTAGACTCGTCGTCAGAACGTCTTCAAAAGGTGTGTTTGAATCATTTCCAACACTCAATGATTTTCTTACAGCGTCCGATGATGACCTCTCTGAAGAAATAAGAAACGTTATCATTCAGCATTTGCAGAGTTTGAAGAACAGTTTTAGGATTATTTTCCTTTTCCTGATGCCAGTAACAAGTGGATTAGGAATCCATTTAATGTAGATGTAAAAAATGTAAAAGATTTAACTGCAAATGAAGAAAATAGGGATCTTTTCCGTTTCATGTACTGTTTCCGATTTTGTTGAAAATAAGATATTTAATGTAGATTTTTACGCTGATTTAAAAAAGTAAGTCTTTTTTTTTTTTGAGAAATGAGCGGTTCAAAAGTTATGTTTGTTATTGTAATTTTGTATTAGGTCAAAAACTATAACAATACATCTGAAAACTAATAGAAGAGTTATTGTATTCTTTAGTAATATTGGCTTATGTCACTAAGTATTTTTGTGAATAGATTTCGACCGTTATTTTTCTAACTAAATACCAGGTTAGGTTAACTGAATGCCAGGTTAGGTCAACTGAATGCCCGGTTAGGTCAACTGTACGCCCTTGATGATTGGTTAGGTTAATTAAGTCGTGACATTTTCGTTAGTTTTAACGAAAATATCACAACTTAACTTAGCAAATCGTCAAGGGCATATAGCTGACCTAACCGGGTATTCAATTAACCTAACCGGGCATTCAGTTGACCTAACCTAACCTAACTTTTGAACTGCTAATTTCTCCAAAACAAGACTTACATGTTTGAAATCAGCGTAAACATCTACATTAAATATCTTATTTTCAACAAAATCGGAAGCAGTACATGAAACGGAAAAGATCCGAAAATAGCCTTGTTGAACTTTCATATGACACCTCGTTGAGGTCAAGTTTCATTCAGTACAACGTATCAGACTTTTGATTGCATGTGAAAAAAAAGAGTAACCTGAACTGGCATCCAAAGCACTGAAGTATTAATGCCATTCCCCACTATATATTTATGTGAGCAGGCGTTCTCCTAGCTCTTTTATATAAAATCAAAATGCAGAAACCGGATGAATGTGGAACCTGATCTACGCTTAAAACTGCCTACCATTGAACCTGAAATTCGGAACATAGTATCAACAAAGCAACATCAACCATCATATTAAACAAGTAAATTTTTAAATACTGCTGTTTTTTAATTGCATACTCAATTATATGTCTTTTATTTGATAGTGAAAAGTGGGAAAACGAGTTAACCCTTTACTGCATAAACGGACGAATTTGTAACCTGTCAAATACACGCATTCATAACTTAATCCCACAAAAAATTCGTGCAGTAAAGGGTTAATTATTAATTAATAAAAACAGTTTGTTCGGTAGACGGAATCTTTCAAAAGCATGGGGTCCGTGGGAAAAAAATAAAAATAAAAGGGGTCCTTGGTGGTGAAAAGGTTGGGAACCACTGGATAGATCTTAATTTGATTTATGGCCTCTATTTGTGATCCTGACCTTTGGTGCAGGGACTTGAGTCTTGCTGAAAACGCATCGTCTTATCATCATCCATGTGTCTGTTTAGTTTCAGCAATTTATGTTGAGTGGCTCAAACGTTATGGTGTGGACCTCCATTTGATCTTTGAACTTTGATACAGAAACCTGATTCTTGCTCCCGAGATATTGTCTTTTTATTTCTCATGTGTGTTTGAAGTTTCATCTTTTATGTTGTGTGGTTAAAAAATTATAGCCCGGACACGAAAGTGTGACGAACAGACGGACGAATGAATGGAGAAGTGCAATTCAGTATGGCCCCCTCCAAATTTATTTGGTTGGAATAATAATAATAATAATAATGATAATAATAATAATAATAATAATATTATGCTTCACTGGGCAAGCCTTTGATTACGTCATAAAAATCACCCTCATGTATGTTCATGAGATACCCTTGCAACGTTTTCATCTCATCTTACTGAGCATGACGTCAACATCCTCTCTGAGACGTAAGTTTCACCTTAACCCGGTACAATTTCTCCTTTTTTTCACTTAGAATAACGTCATTTTTTTATGTTAGCCCTGCCTTTTGACAGTGTATCTACAGTATATATATATATATATATATATGCTGCAAACCCACAAGGAAAAAGAAAAACGATTCCAAGTTTTTCGTGTATTCAGAGCTACACCTCGTCAGGAAGGTGATTCCCTGACGAGGTGTAGCTCTGAATACACGAAAGACCTTGGAATCGTTTTTCTTTTTCTTGTGGGTTTGCAGCATTCATTCATTTCACGTGTTTAATTGTGAAATTAATCCCATATATATATATACACGGACATATGAACTTTTTTTTATTTAAAGTCAAATCAAATTACGATTGCTAAAAACAACATGAAGAGGCCAGAACTGCTGACCTTGGAGCTAAATAAAGGTGACTGCTGCTGCAACTGCCTCTTGTTTCCCATCGGGTCAGGAATGTCCAACCGGATGCACATCATCTTCGCCAAGAATCCAAACACAATTTTCTTGACTAACGCTGGTACTTCTATGCCACGCATTCCCCTGTGGTGAATGTTCAGCGTGACCACTGAGAGTCCCGTTGCGAAAGTGACCAAAGAAATTGTTACCCCGTAATAAAGCCCTGAAAAGATAGGACCACGGGTAAATATTCGAAGAACTATGAAATTAAAGTGAAAAAATTTTCAACACTTTTTTTTTTCATTATTTAACTTTCCTTTTGTAAGCTAAATAATTGTTTATTTACACATTACAAAAACAAAAGTGGGATTTTGAGGTTGGCCACAAATATACTAAAAGCGACACAGTTACATATAATTGTGATTAAAACATTTGATGGTATTTGAATTTTATATAAAAAAAGTACTGAAAATTAAATGTAATATGTTTTTATAGTTCTTATAATTTAAGATTTCTTTTTTATCTGCATAACACTAACGATCTGCACAATACATGAGCTCTAATTATGCACAACTGATTGTTGCAACTTCGCAGTAATGCGCGATATTATTTTCAAATTTATACTAAACTGGAATAACGGGGAGATTTTGGGTTATCGTGAACAGTGCCTGTTTTCTCAAATATGTTCAAAATATGCAAAAATGATCTTTGATTTGGTACATTCCTGGCTCCAGATTCCTTCTTGAATGCCACATCACACGCTTTTTACAATTCACATTTCATGCAAAATTATAATGAAAATGCCGACATATTTATTGTAATCTATGGTAAAAATTCACCTTACGAAGTTATTTTGATCACAAACAATATAAAGTTGAACTCCAATTCCTGTAAAATTTCACCATGTACAGTGGCGCTCATAATTATTCGTATAGAGAAATATTTCAGTTATATTCGTCTTTATCTTTTGTACCATGCATACATTAAAACCAAGCTCACCCTCTCGTCTATGTTAATTTCGTAGCCATCCCCTACCGAAAAGAAAAAATGCATTACAATCAACATTGAGAATTCCTATGATGCGCGACTTTTGCGCCACCCTGTATATATATATATATATATATATATATATATATATATATTATATATATATATATATATAATATATACAGGGTGTCCGAGAATTATCTGTGCAATTTTTGGCTGTTATTAAAAGTCAACCATGAAGTGTAGAAATTCCAATGTTGTCCCATTTTACAGAGAATCTCATTAAGTTTTTTCTGATACCAAGTTTTGACAAGTATTTTAGAAATTCCAGTGTGTCCGAACATTATCTGTACAATTTCATCTTTTAATAAAATTCTTGATAACACACGTAAAATTCTTAAACAAGATTATTTAGAATCTGTATTTTCAAAAGTTTCTTTTATTAAAGTAACGTTGTTACAAACATTCGATATGTGCACCATTAGTGATTCGCTAAACATCCAATCGATACTCCAAATGTTGCCATGTACGCTGCAGCATATCCACATCAATTCGCTCAATAGCAGCTGTGATTCTTGCTTTTAAATCATCAATGTCTGTCACCCGCGTACATTACTAAAAAACTTGTCAAAACGTGATATCAGAAAAACTTAATGAGATTCTCTGTAAAATGGGACAACACTGGAATTTCTACACTTCATGGTTGACTTTTAATAACAGCCAAAAATTGTACAGATAATTCTCGGACACCCTATATATATATATATATATATATATATATATATATATATATATATATATATATATATATATCAGGTCATCCCATAAGTAATGTCGTTTTTTAGATCGGAATTTGAAGGACAAAAAAAAAATCAACTAAAACTTTTTATGAAAATAAAAACCCACTCTAATAGACAGAGTTTATTTCCACGACAGTTTCGACGCCCACTGGCATCCTCCTCGGGTGGATACAGAAACACGAATGAACCAAAACAAGAGGGAAAAACAGTCCAGGGACCGACCGTTAAGAAATTCGCACCTAGGTTAGATCCCATTCTCCGACACCGGAAGGGCATTTTCATTAAGTACATTCGCGCAAATTTAAAACTATCTTCTTCTTCTAAACATACAGATTCTATTATATTTTTTGTACATAATTATTACATTTATTATTAAATTTATTACATTTAATATTGCATAATTATTAATTACAGAAATTATAAATTTATTATTACATTGGTTATTACATTATTGTTTATTATACAGAACTTATAAACCGAAAAACGAATGAAAAAGCCGATTAGGAAACAATCCAGAAACCATTGAGAAATTCGCACCTAGGTTAGATACCGTTCTCCCGAAACTGGAAGGGCATTTTATTACAGGGTCCGCTTATAAGTACATTCCCACAAATTAAAACTATCTTCTTGTTCTATACATACAGATTCTAATATTTTGACATAATTACTGCATTTACTCGCCTTTAGTAAATGTAATAATGGAAGTAATAAATGTGGAAATAAATATAAATGCAACAGATGTAATAATAAAGGTAATATTATAAATTTAATAATTAGGGTAAAGGTAATAATAATAAATGTTAAAAAATGTAAATGTAATAATAAATGCAGTAATTATGTCAAAATATTAGAATCTGTATGTATAGAACAAGAAGATAGTTTTAATTTGTGGGAATGTACTTATAAGCGGACCCTGTAATAAAATGCCCTTCCAGTGTCGGGAGAACGGTATCTAACCTAGGTGCGAATTTCTCAATGGTTTCTGGATTGTTTCCTAATCGGCTTTTTTCATTCGTTTTTCGGTTTATAAGTTCTGTATAATAAACAATAATGTAATAACCAATGTAATAATAAATTTATAATTTCTGTAATTAATAATTATGCAATATTAAATGTAATAAATTTAATAATAAATGTAATAATTATGTACAAAAAATATAATAGAATCTGTATGTTTAGAAGAAGAAGATAGTTTTAAATTTGCGCGAATGTACTTAATGAAAATGCCCTTCCGGTGTCGGGAGAATGGGATCTAACCTAGGTGCGAATTTCTTAACGGTCGGTTCCTGGACTGTTTTTCCCTCTTGTTTTGGTTCATTCGTGTTTCTGTATCCACCCGAGGAGGATGCCAGTGGGCGTCGAAACTGTCGTGGAAATAAACTCTGTCTATTAGAGTGGGTTTTTATTTTCATATTTTGACCTTCACGTAGAAAAAAGTGAAGTTTTTTGCATTTAAAACTGTTTAATCTAGTATATATTTTCCATCGGAATCAATGACACTCTGCTAATGTCCTACAAGCTTTTCAATGCCATGTTTATAAATTCAGGCGGTTTTGAGGCAAAAAAGTACAAAGACTGGTGTGCAGGTCATCTAAAGAATTATACTGTTTCTCGTCAAGATAGTTTTGCAGACTCCTGAAGAGATGATAATCTGAAGGCGCAAGGTCTGGAGAATATGGAGGATGTGGAAGTTTTTCCCGCCCAATTTCCTCAATTTTTGCAGAAGTGATCCGAGCGGTATGAGGACGTGCGTTGTTGTGGTGGAACACGATTCCTTTCCGATTAACCAAAGAAGGTCTCTTTTCTTTTAGTGGAGTGTTCAATCGATCCAGTTGTTGACAGTAGACTTGAGCGGTGATTGTTTG
Organism: Bathynomus jamesi; assembly: GCA_023014485.1. Classification (NCBI taxonomy): domain Eukaryota; kingdom Metazoa; phylum Arthropoda; class Malacostraca; order Isopoda; family Cirolanidae; genus Bathynomus; species Bathynomus jamesi. The sequence continues at coordinate 133,308 of JAJOZX010005587.1, forward strand.
GTTGTGTGGTAAGGTTTCAAAGTGTATTACACCCGTTGTACGTAAATTCCACCCAGTAAATTCCACCCCCGAAAAATCCACCCAGTAAATTCCACCCATGGTAAATTCCACCCATGGTAAATTCCACCCATGGTAAATTCCACCCATGGTAAATTCCACGCAAAGGGTTATCAAAAAAGTTTACAGTTTATTAAAGTTTATTAAAAAGTTTATGCAAAATAAAAAACTGGTAAAATATATAGGTTAGGTCAACTGTACACCCTTGATGATTGGTTAGGTTTAGTTGTGATATTTTCGTTAAAACTAAGGAAAATGACGCTAACTCAAAAACAAGTGATTTGCTATAGAAACGATGGTCAAAATCATTCGAATCACCTAAAAACACACCAGAAAAACACTGTCCAGTGATGGAAAACACTGTCCAGTCACTATCAAAAATTGACCTTAGAAAATAACAAAGTTATAATTGTTAAAATTCTTAAATTTTTTGATGGAATTTACCATGGGTGGAATTTACCATGGGTGGAATTTACTATGGGTGGAATTTACTATGGGTGGAATTTACTGGGTGAATTTACATGGAACCATTACACCACCTTTATCCCACCAAACAGTAAGCAACACCTTCCGAGGGTGAAGATTTGGTTTTGGCTGTGGTGTTGCTGGTTCTCCGGCACAAACCCACTGTCGACAGCGCTTAACATTCTGGAGTTCACGGGAATGAAGAGCTGTGCTAATGTTTACCCGCACCCTCAGATTGTCGACCGACAATTCATGTGGCACCCATTTTCCTAACTTAGGCACTTTCCCGAGTTGTTGCAAATGTCGATGGATGGTGGACCGGGATGAATTGAGTTTCTGGGCCAATTCTTCGACAGTTGTTGAACAGTCTTCTTCAAGTGCGGCTAACAGCAGGTCATCATCAAACTCAGCAGGGCGTCCAAAGCGTGCTGCATCTGTCAAACAGCAGTCACTATTCCTAAACTTTTGAAACCATGTTTGACATTTCCTCACATGCAGCATATCGTTGCCATAAACTTCCTGAATGTTTCGCGTTGCTTCAGTAGCACTATTCCCCTTTTTTGAACTCGTAAAGCATTATATGCCTGATATGCTCTTCTGATACGGCTATGTTTATGAGGGGTTCACATAAAGCAAAACACACGTCTTCACTGGTCAAGGTCTGTAAAGTATGTAGCGAAACACGATAGATCTCCTCTTAGATATAACCTTCGGAAAATTTATGCTTAAACTGAGTAGGACTAGTTTAAACTTAATCTATCGTAAAAAACGATATATATATATATAATATATATATATATATATATATATATTAGTGGGACGATGCATCGCAATCGCAATCGCAATCGCGATACAATCGCACATTTTTTACAATCGCAATCGCAATTGCAATCGCATTTAATGAGTGCGATTGTTGCGATTGTGAACAAAAGATTTAAATCTCTACAAAAGTTGCTATGAAAGCTGCTCTTTCATGCGTACTTAAAGGAAAGTTTAGCTAACAACAATACGTAATAATAAATAAATAATAAATAAGCCAAAAACAGAAATGAAAACGGGTTGCGAATTAGTTGAAAACAGAATAAAAAATTGGTTTAATAATAACAATAAGTACACCTCTTTATTTGCTCTATGTAAAATTGAAATGTTAAAAAATCAAGCTAACCCTATGGTAGGTAATGCGTTTAGGTATATTTAAAGCATAAATGAGCGTTATGTGAGGCTAAAGCTAAAACATCGCAATCGCAATCGCAATCGCGCGATTTTCAAATTCTGACAATCGCAATCGCAATCGCAACAGCGATTGTATGAAATATGACAATCGTCCCATCACTAATATATATATATATATATATCAGGGTGGTCCTTATCTATGAGGTGAAAAAATTTTCTTTGAATAGTTTTGGTCTAACCCTATCAAAATATTTCATTTGGTGCAAAAATACAGCATACGAAGTTTTTTGGAAAAATTTTAATATCTAAAGGTCGCGCAAGACCCTCAATGTTTCACTATATGGAGCTGTGCGAGTTCTATTACGTGTCAGGATGCGTATGAAGTTTTAAACTAATTTCTACCAACCCAGAAAGGGTACGAGCCGTTTAATATGAATAATTATGTATACGTGTAGACTGTAGAGTATACTGTGTAATGTATAAATATACTTATTACTTCAACTCAGAGGTAAAAAAATGTACCAACATAGCAACGCACGTTGTGTCAATAATTTGGTGACATTTTTTAATGTGATAGTTTTTAATGATTACAAATTTAAATTTTTCAAATACCAATAAAGCTAATTTGTCATTATAAAATTTTATTTTAATGTTAAATTTAGCAACACTGTCTTTGTTTAATGTGACACAGTTGGTGACACGTTGGCAAAAGTTGGCAAAAGTGGCTCTCTGCAACGCTGGACCGAAGCAAAATGTCCGATCGAGCAGCAATGATGATTCTCGCGGAGACAGCTAAGAGCCTCGGTTACGCCATCACTGCCCTCGCATTGAATAGGAGCAGCATCCGGAGGTAACGGCGGAAGAAACGGGAGGAATCCACCACCAGCATACTAGACACTTTCAATCCGGACGTCCCACTAACTGTCCATTAGGATGGCAAGCAACTGCCCGACCTCATCGGAAAGAAGATGGTTGATCGCCTTCCCGTTATCTTGTCTGGAGATGGAGTTTCCTGGCTTCTCGCTATTCCCAAACTCCCCTCAGGCACTGGATGGGCGCAAGCTCAAGCTGTCCTCGAAACTTTGAAACAATGGGGTGCTGAAGACAAGGTGCGAGCACTGTCTTTCGACACCACTAGCTCCAACACTGGTCGCACCACAGGAGCGTGCGTCATCCTGCAGCAACTGCTCGGACGCGATGTTCTCCAGCTTGCCTGTCGACACCACATCCTAGAATTGGTGGCAGCGGCAGCCTTCAAAGAGTGCATGGGTTCCTCCTCAGCCCCAGAAATACTCCTCTTCAGGCGCTTCCAAACACATTGGGAGAAAATCCATCAGGAGCGGTTTGAAGACTCCAAACACAGCCGAGGTTGTCGCCGCTGCCATCGCTGACGACACGGAAGAGCTCCTGTCTTTCTTCAGGGCCGCGTTGTTGGAGTAACATCTCGAGAAGACTCAGGGAACTTCTCGAGCTGGCCTCCTGTTCCTTGGCATTCCACCCCCTCGTGGCATACAATTCTTGGCTCCTGGAGCTCTGAGTCAAGCCCGGTGGATGTCAAAGGCTATCTATGCTATTAAAGTTTGGATGTTTCGTTCACAGTTCACCCTAACGAAGCGAGAAGAAAGGGGTCTTCATGATTTTTGCATATTCGTAGTGCGAGTGTATGTGAAGGCCTGGATCACTTCCCCTCTTGCCGTCAGCGCCCCACAGAATGACCTACGTTTCCTCCAATCCTTAGTCAAATACGCACGCGTCAACCCAGGCATCGCCAAGGCGACTTCCCAGAAGATGGTCGCTCACCTCTGGTACTTGTCTGAGGAATTGGTGGGTCTTTCCCTGTTCGACGATGTCACTCCTGACATCAAGGACAACATGGTCGAGGCTATATCAAGTGTCGACGAGAACGAGTATCCTCCTAAGCGAGCCCCGGTAGACCTGGACGCCTTGGAAGGAAAAAATGTCGCCGACTTTGTCACCAAGAAGACGAGGTCACTCTTCGTAACTCTCAGCATCCCGGATAAATTCCTGAAGATTCATGCAGCGAGATGGACCAGTGCCAGCGACTACCAGGCTGCGAGGGCGGTGATGAAGACGCTTGCAGTCACAAATGATAAAGTCGAGCGTGGAGTTGCTCTCATCCAGGACTTCTCCTGGCGTCTTACTGAGGATGAGGAACAACTCCAGTTTATCCTCCAGGTGATTGCGGAACATCGCAAGCGTGTGCCGTGGGCCGTCAAGCAGACCTTAACAGGGCGACAATGAGTGGCTGGCCACCATGAGACCCACGTTTTAAATGGATAATACCCATTTTTAATGAGGGGGGAGGACCCTGGCTGAGGGCCCACGGCTTTGTCAATACAGTTGAAAGTAATAGTTCACTAAACTCCATATAGTAAAATTTTGAGGACCTTCCGCGACCTCTAAATATTAATATTTTTCCCAAAAAATTTCTACTGTGTTTCTCCACCAAATGGAACATTTTGATGAGGTCAAACAGAAAAAAATCGAAAGTTGGAAAATAAGTATATACAGGGTGTTTGAAAACTTTCTGTACAAATTGTAATGGGGGATAGGCAACACCAAGACAAACCCTTTTCGTCTATAAGTGTATGTCCGCTGACGTCACCATTCGGCGCGAGAGGGCGCCGCTGCAATTGGCTAAAAGGTGAAGTGGGCTAGACTCGCGTTTGCCGCGGGCATTCTTAAATCGGACGTAGTACGCGTAACATGGAGCGCTTCACGACTGCTGAGATGGCTGACATGCATATGGTGTATGGGGCTGCCAATGGAAACGGAAGAGCTGCTGTGAGGTTGTACCGACAGCGCTTCCCAAACAGACGTGTGCCAAACCACCAAACGTTTGCGCATTTGCATCGGCGACTGCGAGAAACTGGAACATTCCATGCAAACATGCATGACACTGGTCGGAGAGAAACGTGCGCACTCCTGACATGGAAGAAGAAATCCTACGGCGATTTGAGGACAATCCAAGCGCAAGCACGCGAGGTGTTGCACGTATCCTCGGTGTGAACCACGACCTGGTCTGGAGAGTGTTGCACGAGCAGCAGTTACCGTTTCATCGTCAGAGAGTCCAGGCATTACAACCTCGGGATTACCCTCTTCGTGTGGAATTAGCACGCTGGTTTCTGCAGCAGACAGCGGTGCAGCCTAATTTTCCGGCTTATGTGCTGTTCTCAGATGAGGCCTGTTTCACACGTGAGGGTGTGTTTAACATGCACAATTCTCACGTGTGGGCGCACGCAAATCCACATGCTACACGGGTGCATGCTCATCAAGAACGGTTCGCCGTCAATGTTTGGGCGGGTATCGTCCATGGCAAGTTGATTGGACCGTACCTGCTGCCTGCCCGACTCGACGGGCGGGTTTATCGGATATTTCTTGAAGAAACGTTGCCGGAACTGCTGGAAGATGTTCCCGTGGCTATTCGTAGACGAATGTGGTTTCAACACGACGGGGCCCCAGCACACTCCAGCAACGATGTGCGGGATTATCTGAACGCCACTTTTGGGGACCGATGGATAGGCCGGGGTGGGCCCGTAGCCTGGCCACCGAGATCGCCCGATTTAACATGCCTCGATTTCTTCCTGTGGGGACACATGAAGAACCTCGTGTACGAGACTCCCATTTACTCAGAAGAAGACCTCGTAGCAAGAATCGCTGTCGCCGCTGGAACTGTTCCCGAAATGCCGGGAATCTTTCGACGTGTACGTCGGTCAATGCTTCGACGCTGTCGGGCATGCATTGATGCTACCGGTCGCAACTTTCAGCACCTTCTTTAAATAAACATGCCGTGTACACTTGTTTTCATTCATTTATGTACCAGCTCCACCAATATAGCCGAAAAGGGTTTGTCTTGGTGTTGCCTATCACCCATTACAATTTGTACAGAAAGTTTTCAAACACCCTGTGTATATATATATGTATATATATATACACACACACACATTTCAACTGCAAAGAACACGCAGTATAAATAACGTAAAGAACGACGCTTGTATAGGAGAACATTCCGCGCAAGATGAGAAGAGAGAACGAACAAATGAAAAAATGAGGTAACCACCCGGGAATCGAACCCGGGATCTTCCGATTGCCGGTCAGATATGATAACCATTACACCACGGGCCTCACTCGAACAAATGCCGTAATTCCTCTACATACGCGCAGAAACCAATGCCCCAAGGGGGCACCTCCCGCATGCCGTATCTATATATACATTTCAACTGCAAAGAACACGCAGTATAAATAACGTAAAGAACGACGCTTGTATAGGAGAACATTCCGCGCAAGATGAGAAGAGAGAACGAACAAATGAAAAAATGAGGTAACCACCCGGGAATCGAACCCGGGATCTTCCGATTGCCGGTCAGATATGATAACCATTACACCACGGGCCTCACTCGAACAAATGCCGTAATTCCTCTACATACGCGCAGAAACCAATGCCCCAAGGGGGCACCTCCCGCATGCCGTATCTATATATACACATTTCAACTGCAAAGAACACGCAGTATAAATAACGTAAAGAACGACGCTTGTATAGGAGAACATTCCGCGCAAGATGAGAAGAGAGAACGAACAAATGAAAAAATGAGGTAACCACCCGGGTGGTTACCTCATTTTTTCATTTGTTCGTTCTCTCTTCTCATCTTGCGCAGAATGTTCTCCTATACAAGCGTCGTTCTTTACGATATATATATATATATATATATATATATATATATGTGTGTGTGTGTGTGTGTGTGCAAGAGAAACTACAGAACTACAGAAGCTAAGGCTAACAAAGACCCTAAGATCCACTCTAAGGTTAGCCCGAGAGAAAGAAGAAAGTAAGGGGTTAAAAGAAGAGAATAAGGGGTTAAGTAAGTAGCAAAACCTATCATTCGTGGATTAACATTCATTCAGAAAAAGAGAGAGAAAGACTCAGCATCATCATCCGCTGGCCACTGCCGACAAGTCGGAAAAATGGTTGAAGAGAATAGGAAAGGGTGAAAGATGAAAAGAAGTAAAATAAGAACGCTTACAAACCATGCAAACAGTCTTAACTCAAACACTGTCATACCATGACTATACGTATATATAAATCTCCCGCTCTTTGTAAACAAACCCCCAATTTATCTAACTTCAGTAGTTAAAAAAATTCCCTTGAGCTTTTCTGAACTTTCTCTCTCCATGTAATATAAATTATATAAAAAATGTTTTAAACATTGCATCATTATAATAATTTCAAAAGAGTGCGCTGGTTTTAGCTCTCTCTCTCTCTCTCTCTCTCTCTTATTTCTTTCTGCTCCCCTGACTCACACAATCTTTTTTTTTTAAATAAATTCTCACGTAAGGTGAAATCGAAAAGAAACATTGTAAAATAAATGTTGAAATTGGAAATACCAATAAATGTTTCAAAGTGTAGGACAGAATACGAGTTTAGCTTTTTGAATTATCTCTGTTACCAACTTCGAAATAAGACACGACAGTATTTAACAAAAAATATGCAGATTCGTACAAACCACACAAAAGAACGTTCTGTTCAATTCATCTATCTATTTATGTTAATAAAATAAAGTAAGAGAGTTTTCAGAATAGTATCTTATATTTTAAATTATATCAGGTTGTAACATAAATTCTGCTCGATTAGAAAACGGACGATAGATAATAGAATAACCTCAAGATAATGTGAAATATGATAATTTTAGAAATGTTGCAAAATACACGCGGCGACAGGTTCGCACAGGTTTTATTACGATACAGAATGACTTAGGCTAGTGCAGGCTTAGGCTAGTGTAGGATTAGGCTAATGAATATTTTCTCTGATGTTTTTCATACAGTTACAATGCCACCCCTACGATATTACAGTAATCGAAAAAACATGAAGCCCACGAAAGAGCATATTCGACATGTGATGCTGTATGAGTTCCATAAAGGATCTAACGCTAGTGAATCCGCAAGAAACATTCAAACAGTTTATGGAAATGATGTTGTGAGCGAATGGATTGTAGGAGATGGTTTGAGAAGTTCAGAAATGAAGACTTCAGTCTGAAAGATTATCAACGAACAGGACGACCAAATGAGTTAGATGAAGAGTTGCTGAAACCAACAGTGGAGGAAAACCCAATGGTAACTGTAAGAGAACTTGGCCTGCAACTCAGCGTTAGCCATATGACCATTCTTCGTCATTTGAAGCTGTTAGGAAAAGTAGTAAAGGTTGGAAAATGGGTTCCGCATGAATTGTCACAAGCGAATCTTCAACATCGAATCGATATTTACACATCACTGCATTCTCGGCAACTGCAGGCACCGTTTTTGAATCGGATCGTCATTGGGGATGAAAAATGAGTCCTCTATAACAATATTAAGCGTCGACATCAGTGGCTTAGCCGTGAAACAAAGCCTGAATCTCAGCCAAGGAATGGACCCCATCCAAAGAAAATTTTGCTATGCGTTTGGTGGGATATGCAAGGAATTATTCATTTTGAGTTTCTGCCAGATAACCAAACAATCACAGCTGAAGTCTACTGTCAACAACTCCAACGACTGAAGATGGCATTACAATGCTCGAATCACCACTGCCCAATTGGAGGCATTTGGTTGGGAAAAAAATGCCTCATCCACCTTATTCTCCGGACATCGCACCTTCAGACTACCATTTATTCAGAAGTCTGCAACACCACCTAGATGGACAAAAGTTGCAATCCAGGGAAGATATCGAAAACGAAGTGATCGCTTTTTTTAACTCGAAACCAAGGGATTTCTTCGAACGTGGCATAAAAAAACTTTTTTACAGGTGGGAGGAGGTTATAGAAAAAGAATGGAATTATATTGATGATTAATTTGTCATTATGTCATTTAATTTTTGTTGTGAATAAACTAAAAATTGGAGCAAATTTGTCCTTATAAGTCATTTAAGTTTTATTTTGAATGAACCAAAAAATCGAGCAGAATATGTTACAACCTTATACATTAAAATAATCTTTTGAAAAACCCAGCAAAGATCGAGAAATTCACTCAGAACAGACTTTTCGAACAAAAGTACATGATGGATGTTTGTAAATTGTATGAAAAAGAAAATCTGGTAGCTCTAGTAGTATGGGCGCAAGATGGGAGCGTGTAAATGCAATGGCAATGTTGCAAATGATGATAACTGTTGCAAAGGGTGGGTGGGTTGATGTTGAGAAGGGGTTGAAGGTAATGTTGCAAGGGGGAGGGGTATTGCAGAAAGGGGATGGGGGGAAACCCCCAAGTTGCATGAAAGGGGAGCTTTGGGGGAGAAGCTGGGACGGCCTCACCCCCTAAAGGGGTTATCCTAACCTAAGAAGGTAAGACTTAACCTAAGAAGGAGAGAGAGAGAGAGAGAGAGAGAGACCACCGCATAATGCGAGCCCAGGGTACCAACATCTGTTATATAGAAGGTCGGGAGTTGCCAGATAGCGCCATTTATTTATATATGGAGGTGTTGCCAGAGAGCACTATTTTAATTATTTATTTATTAAAGGTATGAAAAAGATGCTCTCACTGCTTAGAGGGGGTTGCCAGTTATTGAATTTATTTATTTATATATGGAACGGTTACCGGTTATTGAATTTATTTATATATAGAAGGTTACCAGAGAGCACAATTTATTTTAATTATTTATTTATTAAAACTCGTGTAAATCCATACCATCTGAGAAAAAAAAAAATACTAGATAAATTCCAGTAACAGACATTGAATGAAAAAACAAATGACAAAATAAATATATAAGCAAAAATATTAATACACACTTTAAATAATATATATATATATATATATATATATATATATATATATATATATATATAGTTTTATAGTTTCAAGGTTATTTTATTCTACTTTTTTAATCTATATTTTTTTTATAAAGAAAATTCCGCGAAATCAGAGTAAAAACAAAGAAGAGGATGCACGAAAGCAGACAAGAAAGCAAACATGCAATCTGAAACGAGAAACTTAGTATACTAAAATTGACAGTGAACATTGTAATATTCTCATAGAATATTTTTAATGTTTATTGTCAATTTTATTAACTTCCTTATAAATCGGAAGACACGAATTGCCTTCAAAACACTAAAAAAAAAATTAAACAAATTTCTTGAATCTTTTGAACGAGAAGGAATGGGACAAAAACGCATGAAAACGCACAATACAAACAGGTGAATTTCTGGAGGCTACTCGAGAGCCACGAACGAGACATGTAGGAATGCGGATGTCCCTACTTTCTAACTGAACGCATCCTTTCTGTGACAAAATTCTCTGTCTCTATCCCCCTCTCTCCCTCTCTCTCTCTCTCTATACCCCCTCTCCCCCCTCTCTCCCTCATACGGATCTGTTCCATTTTAAAAGAACTTATTCAATCAATACCTCAGGAGTTTTACTGAAAAAAAAATTCAAAAAACTCTCAAATTATTTTTAAGACACTTGAAAAAGAGTTCGAAAGTCTTCCATTAATATGAATATGATTCAATTTATGAAAAAATCTGGTAATTTTATTCAATGAAGATATTAACATCAATGAATTTACGCTTAATATTTTTTTAAAATTAAATACTGATAAATTTAACCGCTGAATATGGAATCAATCTATCTATTAAATTAATATACGGGGAGGATGAGATCAGACAGCAATTCCTTCCCTCAACATAAATACATACTTTAAACGCTGGAATATAAGCATAAAAAATAATAATAGAGGAGATCAGACAGCAATTCACTCATTCACCAGACCTAGAGGCACTAATATATATATATATATATATATATATATATATATATATATATATATATATATATATATATACTATAGTGAAATTTCATTCGGAACCCAATTCTTTTTATATATAGGCCTATAAATAAATTAAATTACATAATTGACAGCTAAAATATGCAGGACCCATATACATTTAATGTTGTACCTCATCATTTCTGTCTGACTCTGGCGGTGAGGCTCTGGTTCGCTCCAGCATGCTGGCCCCTGGGTGGGTGGGTACTGGCTCTGTTACTAAACGACGAAAAAGCTATCTCTATTTACGTTATCGAACCCATGTCTCGAACCTTTCTCCAACTAATGGTTTATAAAGATTTATATATAATGTCTCTGGGTATGGTCGACCATAGATTCTCCTTGAAACTAACCTAATCTAACCTAACCTATGGTTCAGACCATAGATTCTCCTTGGAACTGGAACCAACCTAACCTAACCTATGGTTCAGACCATAAATTCTCCTTGTAACTGGAACCTAGCCTACCTCATCTTGATGATGATGTAGTGACCCGCGGTTCAGACCATAGATTCTCCTTTTAACTGGAAACTAACCTAACCTAACCTATGGTTCAAACCATAAATTCTCCTTGTAACTGGAACCTAGCCTACCTCATCTTGATGATGATGTAGTGACCTACGGTCCAGACCATAGATTCTCCTTGTAACTGAAACCTAACCTAACCTAATCTAAAAGCCTAAGAAAGAATACAAGAACAATCTAGCCTAAAAAAGTACCTTTCTCCAACTAATGATTTATAAATAGAGATTGTCTTTAGGCCTGGTCTTAGGAACCTAACTTAACCTAGGTCTGGGTAGCAGTTGGACGGGAGATCGTGTCCAGATGTAACGACCCATGGTTCTGATTCCATAACTAATGTAACTTAACCTAACCTAACCCATGTCCAAAATGGGAAATCTGAGGATGAAGATGTGAGGCTTATGAGTGCAAAGAGACCGACGTTTGTTTTTATTTATTAATACAAACAAATTACATAAATTAGAAATATAGAGAGTATTATAATAGTACAAATGCAATCAAATAAACACAAATAAAGTAGTCACACTCATCTCTGAACAGAAAAATCGTGCCAGGATTGTAAGAATATTAGCGTTGTGGAAATATTTCAAATCTTATATAATAATGGAAAATAAAAATCTTATATAATAATGCAAAATACTTGATGGCACCGTGACAGCGTGCGAGTGGGCAATTCACTCATTCACCTTGAGATATGAGCATTGAAAATAAATCTGCGGAGAGAATAAGCCAAATTTGATAAAGACACAGCTTCATTATTCGTGAATGATTTCATTATTCGTGGAGGATTTCATTGCCCAAAGCCCAAAGCGTGAAGGATTTCAATGCCCAAAGCCCAAAGCGTGAAGGATTTCATTGCCCAAAGCGTGGGTCCGTTATATCGGTGTTACGACAGCTGATTGGCACACACATTTAACATATCCCGCCCAGTTACACTGACAATCAATCAGCAAACTTACGAACCATCTATTAGTCTTCTCGGGTGGTGTTTACAATTGGGAATCATGGATATAAAAGGAAGTAATTTCAGCTGGAACTCAGCAGTTATTTTACCAGTAAATAAACACACGCATCATGAGTCAGTCACAACAACTTTACAGTTTACCTGCTTTACATGAACATGGAGACACTGCCGCAGTGGTTACAATTAGTCTTTTTAACGCAACCGATTGGGACGGATTATTTCCAACGCAAACAGTTGATGATATTGGCAATGACGCTCCTTACGATCCGGCGGAAGGGAATGCAATTGAAATGCGAGTATAAAATTTATGTACCTGTAATTCTATTTTATTTTATTTTTTGTGGCCTATATTTAGTCGCGAACTTGTTATTTATTGTACTGTAATGTTCCTGAGGATGTCATAAGGCGAATGCTCTTGAGCACCGTTCTGTACTTCCTTCATGATTATTTCATCATATATAAATATATATGGAGGGGCTGTAGTAATTTATTTTCATCTCAACACATACACACTGGAGAACAGAAAAACAACTGTCATCAGACCACCTGCCCATCATCATTCCAACACGTTCTACACTCTGCCCGAACAGCCTTAGGCACACTTACAGAAATTACAAGAAAGCTGATTGGGAACAGTTCAAAATACAGACTGAGGAACAATTCACCGCATTAAACAGCACACCCATCATAAACATCAATACAACACTCAAGACATTTAATCAGACCATCAATAATGCAAACAAATACATACCCAAGGGCAACATTAGGAAATACACGCAAAAATTACACTAGAGAAATAGCCCACCTCATACGGCAACGTAACAACTTCAAGCATAACACACAAACACCACACACAGAAGTCATAAAACAGCAGATACAACAGCTCAACACGAAATAAACAACAAACTCAAAGAAAAACAAACAGAAACATTTAGGGAATTCATAACATCACTAAACCACACCACAGATACATCCAGGCTATACAAGACTATAAACAGCATTACCCACTCTAACAGTGGCATTCACACCTCACACGCGGCTATCTGTCGCAGCCAAAATATCCCAACATATACACAACAAGCTAGCATTCTAGTTAATCACTACGCAAAGATAAGTCACTTAAACAGAGACAACAACCAGAAACACGCAGACAGACAAACAGCCAGACACAAGAAAACCTACACACTCGACACGACCATTACACCCTTCAATACAGATCAGACTACCAAGATCATCAAAAACACTATGAATTTGAAGGCTACTGGACCAGTCAACATATCTAACATACACCTTAAACACTTAGGCCCACAGGGAATACTAGTTTTCACAAACATCGGCACATATTCATACCAACACTGTATTATTCCTGACATATTGAAACAAGGTAAAATTATTACACTACTCAAACCAAACAAAAATCCAACAGAACCAGCTTCCTATAGACCCATTACTTTACTATGCACACCTTCCAAAGTGATAGAAAGACTACTCTTACAAATCACCAACTCACACATACCACTCTCGCTTACTCAACGTGGATTCAGACCTCACCACTCAACCACGACATTATTCACTAACCTCACGCAGCACATCATGGATGGGATCAACTCCAGACGACCAGCTCAACGTACACTATTAACAACAATATACATTAGTAAAGCATTTGATGCTATCTCACGTTTCCCGCTCATAAACAAAATACTCAACACAAACATGCACAATAACAGCAAAAAGTGGCTGAGCAACTATCTTTCAGGAAGATACTCACATGTCACATTTAATGGCAAGTCATCCAAAAACAAGCTTTTGCCGAACGGGGTCCCTGAAGGCTCTGTTCTCTCACCAACACTGTTCAACTTATACATGCATGACATTCCAATACCCATAGATAACAAGCTTATCTTATCATCATATGCAGATGACATCACTCTAACATCCACCCACAACAACATCGATACCGCTACAAATAACCTACAATCATGCATAAACAGTATGCAAGACTGGTTCACACACAATAGACTCAAATTAGCGCCCACAAAATCAACCATCACCTTGCTAACAAGCAACACAAAAGAATACCAGATAATTCCACAGCTTACACTAAGCAAACCCCAACATTCCACACACTCACATGACCAAAATACTTGGGGTCACATACAACACATCATTATCTTATGCAAACCACATTCAGAACATTAAAAACAAATGTACGTCAAGACTTAACACGCTTAGGGTACTAACAAGCACAAACTTTGGACACCAGCAATAAACAACGTCACCCATTATCTCAAACACACACATAAACACCTTACAGCCAATACAAAACAACGCACTTCGTATCATTACAGGATGTACTCCTACAACACCAATAGAACACCTGCATACAGTAGAAACAAAAATATTGAAAGTTAGGGAACATTTAGAGATAAAGGGAACTCAGTTCATGGCAGCAGCGACAACTAACACACAACACCTTTGCCACTACATGTACAATCATGCACCAACACCTCGCATCATTAAGGTAACACCAGAGAGACATTATAACCAAATACTCCATTCCATACCACGCCCCACAGACATCACACAGTACAGAAAACACATACACACACACACACACACCTAACCCAGAAAGCACTGACACGACTCGGTCCGAATGCGGTCCTAGGTGCGAAGCCGCCACCCATTAACAGGTCAGAGATCAGCCTGAGCAGATCGGATCGAGTTAACTTAGCACGATTCCGATGTGGACATCACCCCAACTTACATACATATAAGCACAGACTAGACAACTCCACAGACGACACCTGCCACCTGTACCAGGACACACCACAAACAATTGAACACATTATGACAGACTGTACCGCTCTAGCACAACATAGAACACAACACATCACTAGTGCGCTGAACCTCTTGTCCACTCAGGCGAGGGCGATCGGTTACCTGCGTGCCGCTGGCTTGCTCGATCAGGGTGGGCTGATCGGCTAACCAACAACACCACAACATTGATGCAGTTATTCATTTTATATATACGAGCAAAAATCATACAACACATCGAGTGCGCACAAACGGGAACCTTTTTTAATCTGTCTGTATACCATTTGATCACTCCGCTCAGTGTGACACAGGTCGAATAATTTAAAAAAAATTATAAATTCCTTACCACGTGACATGTGCATGAGAAATCGAAGGCAATACATACCACATACGTTGCTAAAATATCCCTGGAATCGATAGGGATTCCATACAATTTTGGGAATG
This sequence comes from Bathynomus jamesi, assembly GCA_023014485.1. Lineage (NCBI taxonomy): Eukaryota > Metazoa > Arthropoda > Malacostraca > Isopoda > Cirolanidae > Bathynomus > Bathynomus jamesi. The sequence continues at coordinate 148,549 of JAJOZX010005587.1, forward strand.
TGTAGCTGTTCGAGAAATTTTACAATAATAACGTCATTCCATGGATGAGCTCCGAGTGAATTAAAATAGTACAAACGGTCCCTATTTTTAAAATAGATAACTATCCAATGAATCCCTTCACCACCAATAACATCGGTATTCGCAATAAGACCACTGCATTCTCTCGTAGTTGGCAGTTCCAATGTTTCATTCTTCGCAAACACCGATAAATTTGGAACGCGTTATTCATTCATTATTCATTACTCTCTGAAGTTTATTCGCGTCCATTTTAAAAGTCAGTGACAACGCCCCTAAATCTGTCAACTTCTATTAGGGCTTGTGAATCGAGGTATACTAGTACTCTAATAAGAGCGTCTATCGGCTTGGCGAATTCCAGTCTGACTGAGATGTTTCCACTCTGTTGTGGACTTAAGTGTGTATTTACACTAGCAGATAATTTAGGTGTGATATCAAATGGATAAAAGTTAAAGTGATCGCTGAATTCTTTCTGCGTTACCCCAATCTCGAGCTCATCACAAGCACTTGCAATATGAGCCAGATTACTATATGCTTTCGCGCAAAGCGGGAACTCAGCGTCTGATGAATAATCCGTATCCATAGCCCCGCCCAACGCAACGACATTAATGTATAGAGTTATATTTTTAAGGCGAATTTCTCGAATTTAAAGGCATTCTTTGTATATTTTCCATTCACCGAAGCGTGTTCCTGCATTCCAATTAATATCCTTTTAGGTAGATTCCCAGGGCCACGTTTTCTACCTCTTTCGAGGCCAACCCTGCTGGCATCGTATATAGTTTGATCTGTACTATGTTAAGTGGGTATTTGACTGTGGCATGTAAATTTTTCTCAATTTCTATTTGTTTAGGCGAATTTAATTTCTCACGGTGTATGCGGAGATATGTTTCCATAATATGAATCACAACGGGCTTTGCACCCTCTTCTTGATCAGCCCCAGATTTAAACAAATCTCAGGATTCGTGCTGGTGAGCTTTATTTCATATCCACCCCATTCACAAACTTCTCCTGGAATGTGAAGTCTCTATGCAGGCGTCCAAAACACTCATATATCTTTTTTAGGATTTTTAAGTTTTTCCCTTATACTACTTTCGTCTTTAGTCTGATAATAGCCCTCGGCATTTTAAAAGGTATCCTTCGCTACTTTGGAAAAGTTCAGCACATTTTCCAGATAGGCTCGTAAGTGATATTACCCCGTTCCTGCCGATATGTTGACCTGATTTAAATATACGTCACACTGGTTGAATATGGAGTGCAGAAAGTTTGTTTCAGGGTCTACAGCATATTTGTCATCACAATCCGTTCCATCAGAATGGGCTATACGTAGTTTAACGTACATGTGCACACAGCTTGGGTAAAAAAAGTAAGGGCCTGAACTGGGTATCACGAATTCCATAGGAGCACTCGGAGAACTAATTGTGTTTAACGGATTAATTGTAATAAAGTCACTGTGCTCAATAGAAACTTGAGTTGGGGGCATGTCAAAGAGGACAACTCCCATTTACAACATTGTGAACTACAAGGATGGATGAAGCGTGCCATGACGAGTCAGAAATAGTGCCACCTCTCGCGAAAAGTAGTAAACAGTCTATGATTCATGAGAGCAATGTCCTTAGCTTATATCAATAAAAAAAATGGTCAACCATAGATTTCAGGCGTTTAGAACACTTCTTTTTTATATCCTTTTACGTTTAACGCCACGTACTGGTAATCTCTTCCTCCGGACAGGCCTCTTCTTCTTCCCACCACCACGCATTTTTCTGTTTGCATCTTTGATGATTTCGTCCAGTGTACGTTTTAAGTGTTTTTTCAGAGCTTATTTAGGTTTAGCCCCAGCCATTATGTCTTCTGCCGTGTTAAGACCTGATTGTAGCGCTTTCCTCCCGAGATACCTGGCACCCCTCTTCAACAAGGGGACAGCCGTACGTAGTTGTTGTTGTTGTTGTTGTTGTTTAGCCGATCAGCCCACCCTGATCGAGCAAGCCGGCGGCACGCAGGTAACCGATCGCCCTCTCCGGAGTGGACCAGAGGTTCAGCGCACTAGTGATGTTGTGTTGTGTTCGTTGTTGTGCTAGAGCGGTACAGTCCGTCATAATGTGTTCAATTGTTTGTGGTGTGTCTTGGCACAGGTGGCAGGTGTCGTCTATGGAGTTGTCTAGTCTGTGTTTATATGTCCGTAAGTTTGGGTGATGTCCACATCGGAATCGTGCTAAGTTAACTCGATCCGATCTGCTCAGGCTGATCTCTGACCTGTTAATGGGTGGGGCTTCGCACCTAGGACCGCATTCGGACCGAGTCGTGTCAGTGCTTTGTGGGTTAGATGTGTGTGTATGTGTTTTCTGTACTGTGTGATGTCTGTGGGGCGTGGTATGGAATGGAGTATTTGTTATAATATCTCTCTGGTGTTACCTTAATGGTGCGAGGTGTTGGTGCATGATTGTACATGTAGTGGCAAGGGTGTTGTGGGTTAGTTGTCGCTGCTGCCATGAATTGTGTTCCCCTCATGTCTAAATGTTCCCTAACTTTTAGTATTTTTGTTTCTGTGTGCAGGTGTTCTATTGGTTTGTTTGAGTGCATCCTGTAATGATACGAAGTGCGTTGTTTTGTATTGTTTGTAAGGTGTTTATGTGTGTGTTTGAGATAATGGGTGCCCAGCATGGGCTAGCATAGTCCATAACTGAGCGAATATATTGTTTGTATATGAGTGATGTTGTTTCCTGCTGGTGTCCAAAGTTTGTGCCTGTTAGTACCCTAAGCGTGTTAAGTCTTGACGTACATTTGGTTTTAATGTCCTGAATGTGGTTTGCAAAAGATAATGATGTGTTGTATGTGACACCAAGTATTTTGGTTCTGTGAGTGTGTGGAATGTTGATGTTGTTTAGTGTAAGCTGTGGAATTACCTGGTGTTCTTTTGTGTTGCTTGTAAGCAAGGTGATGGTTGATTTTGTGGGCGCTACTTTGAGTCTATTGTGTGTGAGCCAGTCTTGTATACTGTTTATGTATGTTTGTAGGTTATTTGTAGCGGTGTCGATGTTGTTGTGGGTGGATGTTAGAGTGATATCATCTGCATATGATGATAAGGTAAGCTTGTTATCTATGGGTGTTGGAATGTCATGCATGTATAAGTTGAAGAGTGTTGGTGAGAGAACAGAGCCTTGAGGGACCCCGTTCGGAAAAAGCTTGTTTTTGGATGACTTGCCATTAAATGTGACATGTGAGTATCTTCCTGAGAGATAGTTGCTCAGCCACCTTTTGGTGTTATTGTGCATGTTTGTGTTGAGTATTTTGTTTATGAGAGGGAAGCGTGGGATAGCATCAAATGCTTTACTAATGTCTATTGTTGCTAATAGTGTACGTTGAGCTGGTCTTCTGGAGTTGATGCCATCCATGATGTGCTGCGTGAGGTTAGTGAGTAATGTCGTGGTTGAGTGGTGAGGTCTGAATCCATGTTGAGTAGGCGATAGTGGTATGTGTGGGTTGGTGATTTGTAAGATTAGTCTTTCTGTTACTTTGGAAGGTGTGCATAGTAAAGTAATGGGTCTATAGGAAGCTGGTTCTGTTGGATTTTTGTTTGGTTTGAGTAGTGTAATAATTTTACCTTGTTTCCATATGTCAGGAATAATACAGTGTTGGTATGAATATGTGCTGATATTTGTGAGAGCTAATATTCCTTGTGGGCCCAAGTGTTTAAGGTGTATGTTAGATATGTTGTCTGGTCCAGTAGCCTTCGAATTCTTAATGTTTTTGATGATCTTGGTGGTCTGGTCTGTATTGAAGGGTGTAATGGTCATGTCGAGTCTGTAGGTTTTCTTGTGTCTGGCTGTTTGTCTGTCTGCATGTTTCTGGTTGTTGTCTCTGTTTAAGTGACTTATCTTTGCGTAGTGATTAACTAGAATGTTAGCTTGTTGTGTGTATGTTGGGATATTATTTTGGCTGCGACATATAGCCGCGTGTGAGGTGTGAATGCCGCTGTTAGAGTGGGTAATGCTGTTTATAGTCTTGTATAGCCTGTATGTATCTGTGGAGTGGTTTAGTGTTGTTATGAATTCCCTGAATGTTTCTGTTTGTTTTTCTTTGAGTTTGTTGTTTATTTCTGTGTTGAGCTGTTGTATCTGCTGTTTTATGGCTTCTGTGTGTGGTGTTTGTGTGTTATATTTGAGGTTGTTACGTTGCCTTATGAGGTGGGCTATTTCTCTAGTGTAATTTGGGTTGTATTTCCTAATGTTGCCCTTGGGTATGTATTTGTTTGCATTATTGATAATCTGATTAAATGTCTTGAGTGTTGTATCGATGTTTATGATGGGTGTGCTGTTTAATGTGGTGAATTGTTCCTCAGTCTGTATTTTGAACTGTTCCCAATCAGCTTTCTTGTAATTTCTGTAAGTGTGCCTAAGGCTGTTGGGGCAGAGTGTAGAATGTGTTGTAATGATGATGGGCAGGTGGTCTGATGACAGTTGTTTTTCTGTTCTCCATTGTGTATGTGTTGCTAGTGAGGGGGAACAGAACGTTATGTCTGGGGAGGAGTTTGAGTATCCTGCTTGATGTGGTATGTGTGTATGTTCTTCTGTATTGTTAAGAATGAAGAGGCTGTTTAGTTGTGTGGCTATGTTGGCGCCTCTGGTGTTGTTTTGGTTGTGCAGGTACCAACTAGTGTCTTTGGCGTTGAAGTCTCCTCCTAAGATGACATTAGTGAGAGAGGCAAGATTGTGTAACTGTGGATTGTAATTGGCTGGCACCTGAGGTGAACTATCTGGTGGGATGTAAATGTTGATTAGTGTGGTGTTGTGTTTTGCGCGTGTTTTAATGTTAACTGCCTGTATTTCTATCGTGTTATCTGCTTGGATTGTGTTTGTAATGTTTTGGGTAGCATCAGTGTAGCTAATGCTTTTACGTATGTAAGTGATGAGTCCACCCCCGTTACCCCCAGTACGATCTTGACGGATCGCCGTGAAGTCAGGGATGGTGGGTGTTTTGTGTGTGCGTTTTAGTTTTGTTTCTTGTATAAGTGCTATGTGAATGTTTTGTTTGTGTACGAATTCCCTAAGCTGCATGATTTTGTTTGTGAGGCCATCTACGTTGTACTGTAATATGTTAATATTATACTTCTGTATGTGTCTCATGGTGCTATTGTGTCTATGTCTTTGTGTATGGTGACATGTGTAAGTTGTAGTGGGGCCTGGATTAGTCTTAATGTCGCCAGAGAGTAAGAGTAGTTCGGGGAGCACGCAATTGTTCCCTGTAATTGAAAAAATAGCACGCTGAGAATAGGTCCGGCCCCGGGAGCCGATCGGCACTCTGACCGTGCCACGCAACAGGCCGTCGACTGCCAGTCTAGCCAACCGTAGACAGCCCGCTGCACGGAGATTTGAGGAAGTTTGGCCACCAGCGCGTTGATGTTTTGGTTTGACGTCGCTTCTTCGCGTTGACGTGTCCTGCGCTGGAGGATGCAGCCACTGTTTAGAAGCTTCCTCGTCAGCTGCTAACACTTTTTTCACGTTGTTCTAACTACTGTACCTGTTCAGACGTTTTTTATAAACAAATCTTTATAAACAAATATGCAATTTTGTCTTGCTCTCTTTGTTGGAGTTCTGAAAATGAATTGCCCTCCTCTCTGCTAAATTGCTCTAATATGGACTCTGTTTCTTCTCTTTCTTTTATTTTCACTAGAAATATGTCTAAAATTCAATACAGAAATCTTCTTGGGAAGAATTTAGCACCACAAAGTTAAAACTGTGAAGCACAAAATGTCAATTAGACTCATTTACTGTATAGTGTTCACCACTTGCTGCTGATTCAGTTGGCTATAAATCCGCCGGGTATGGTTGAAAAGTGGACCCAATTCCACTCCCACGTTGGTATCTCACCCCTCGATAGATTGTGAAAGGCTTTCTGTTCATTATAACTCAGTGCATCGAAAGTACAACTTCACTCTTAAGCTCCCTTCACCGAATTGGAAATTTTTTCCCTCAATCGTTCTTAAATATATTGAGATATTGGTTATTAGATTAGCTGCAACATTCATATAATGGGGTTTGTCATATGTAATACTCAAGCTCTTCCCTCTATGGTTGGGAATGTGAGCGATGCCCAGCAGGCGTGCCTGGATATCCCCAACAAACTGATGCTCCACTATATTGCTGTAAATATAGAACATGTCTGGGGGTGTATAGCCAGCACCCAATTTCTCCAATTTCATCTGATACACTAGGCTGGACAAGTCATGTTGCACCTCGTGAAAGGTCTTTGTAAGGCTGATCGATATCGCCCCTAGGTTATAATTTTGAACAGCCCTTCGTCTTTAATATTTCTGTTAGCCTGTGATTTTAGGATTGGAGTATGTGCAGGGTTTTCTTTGTTTACGATTTCGTATCTAAATCAGCCGTAAGATTTGAGTTTTTTAAACTAACGTTTAAGTCTCTTACAACATCATCAGCCGCAACATAACGGCCCGAACCTAGTGTTACTACTGTACTGTAATACCGTGCATCCCCAATCCGGGCGATACGTATGGTTTCATCCGATTTACCCCGCTTTTTCACACTCATCAAGGTCTCTAAGAACCATAAAAACGGGTTCTTTATAATCAGTATTTAAAAAGAGGGTGTCCCGCTGAATTTCGCATATCCCCACCTCATACGTATCACGACCCAATTCAATGGGACCATGGAGTTCTGTTACAAAGTTGGCCAGGGTGTTTTAGGGTGTACAGACAGAGAAGAATAGGACGGGAGTGTGACGTAGAAATGGTTAGGCGCCATGTTGCATACTATTTAAGCTTCATTATTGCATCAGCTTTTATATAGGTGTTGAAGCTTTCTGGGTACCCTACCTACTTCACCAGGTACATTTTTCTCTTTCCTGAGCCTTTGCTTCCTAAAATTTTTTCAATTTTAAACACATTTTTTGCTAAATTAAATATCACTTTCTGCAACTTCTCGCGGTAAAAGCCTCCTGCGATTTCTTCCCCATTCAAATCTTCAACGTAACAAAGCATTATCTCGCCTTTATGTCTCATAACCCTAACTTTAAAAATCTCAGGTGTCCAACCTTGCTCAAATCCCTTCGCGAATTTATTTCCCGACGCGGCAGCCTTATATAATCATTGATTTTGAAAAATGCAGAGTGTGGCGGTGTTCCACGAATATCTCTTTTCACATCAGGCTCTGTGCGCGTACCTCTTTCTAAAATCTCGTTAGTTGTTGTCCCAATCTGCGATGGTGTGAGGCGGTTGTATGATGAGGCCAATGATTTCAGAATGTCTATATATATCTGTATGTGTTTTTATGTGTAAAATAACGGTGCATGCGTTCCTTTATCGTACGTTGAACTCTTTCAGCTAAAGAAGCCTTATGTACAGGATTTCTAGTGTAGTACTGGTATTAAACTCTGTCAGCATGTTCTGAAAAGCTCGGCCTATAAATTCTTTCCCCATATCCGTACATAAATAGCCAGGGACCCTGTTTTCTTGCAACATCAACGTTTTGGTGACTTTAGCAACTGTTTCAGGCGATTTATTTTTCAGAGGAATTAGCCACAGATATATAGAGAATACATCTATTATGAATAGGATGTAGCGGTAACCATCGTTATACACTGAATATCTTTGCATGTCTGTTAAATCTGCTTGCCAAATAGAGTAAATGGATACCGCTGTTGTCTTGGCTGTTTTAAACCTTTTTCTCACAGGCTTATGAAGTGTAAAAGCGTTCTGCTCCCGCAAAAACCTCTCAACATCTTTTTTCCCTACTCCATCATTGTAAACACTTCTGTACAGTCTATCAACGCCTCCGTAGGAGGCTGGGCTAGAAATGTCATAATAATGTCTTCTTAATATGTTAGCCACTTGTGTATTTTAGAGGCACGTGGGTAGGGTTGACTGTTGTTGTTTGGCCTCATCTTTCTCATCTCAGAAGTGCTACCGCTGGGGTTGATGGCGTTCTCAGTGTGGCACATGCGAGGCATGTTCCAAGTCTTTTAACCTGTTCAGATTTCCTATCAATGTTTTGCAGACATTTATTTGTTGTAGTTTTTCTTTAACATGCTTCCATCCTGACGGTAAGGGTCTATCTCACTTTCTCACCAGATCATGGACGATGACAACGATATTCGAGCCCTGTAGCTTTGTTCCTTCCACAGTGATCTCACCTGTATCTGTCCACTGTATGTTGGAATCCTCACACAATAGATTATAAAAATTTAAACCTTTATTCCTCAATGTATGTGAGAGGCTGCTTTTTAATACATGCTCGATATGTTGTGGGGCCGACCCGTTATTCTGTTGTTGGTCAGCTTTAATGTTAGACACAGGTTCTATGTCGCCATGCTCAGCGTTGTCCGTGCTATGCCTAATAACCACTGGGATCTCTGTTGGATTCTTATAATTTTCGTACTCGTGAAGAAATTTCTGCAGAGCTTCTTGGTATAAGATTCTTTTCTCATCAGGTGTTTTTTCACTGTTTAATAGGGTTAACAATTCGCTTTCCATTCTTTTAAGCCTGCTTTTACGGGGATCTAGATCCGTGCCTGGACTCTATGAACTTTGCAGTGAAGCATAAACCTCGTGTGGAATCACTACCACTTTCTTCATTATATTAATCTAGTCAGTAAAGGCCCCAAAACTGAAAATAAGATGGGGAGGAATGACCCCCCTCTTTGTACAATAATTCGTTATTCCTTCCCCACTGTCTGACTTTTACGAACGAGTGTATGTATTATGTTCTTCTAACGGCGTAGGCGAGCCTTCTGAGGGGGTTTCATTGATAGTGTACATTGCAATTTATAACGTTAAGACAGATTTCACAGCTGCATTTTAAAAAGTCGGAGTCCATATTTTTAGCAAACATCTGTTGTATTGCTCGGGGCAGGCGATGATAGATTTTTATTGATTCATGGTATTTCTTCAGCCTCTTTGTCATTCTGGAATATACACCGTTTCAGGCTCGTTTGGAAATATATTCGTTCTTAGAAGCACCCTAAACGTGTTTCGCGGATGAAGTTCACAAAGCAAATATCCATAAAGTTGACTTGTAGCTTCTTTATAAACTTCCAAAAACTCTTTACGCTGATTCGGGAACATTTGATTGGTTAATACTCCATTTTGTGACACATCTCTACGTTGCGCGAATAAGACTAGATATTATGTATTTAACGACACATCGCGCATGTATATCTTTTGGAGAAATAGATTCTGATTGATGAAGAACACACTTATGTTAAGATGGTGGGAGAACACTGTAAATGTCTCGGCAAACGTTTTATCCATCTCCAACATGAGATCGTGAATTACACTGACTGAATGTTCATTTCCCTTTAACTAACGTCGAACAAAATATTATCTTGGTACTCGTTGAACACTGATTGATATGTCGAATAGCACCATATAATTTTATGCACAAATTTTGAGAGCATCTCTCCCTTTTCTTTAATGATTTTAAGCATAAACACAGTTTTACCACATCCTGTAGGACCAGTTATCGTACATGTGGATGGGCTCGTGAACCTGAATTTTTCTACAGAATCCATCTCTAACACGTCACACTCCTAAGTGGGTCATTTACAAAATATAATAAAAATTTAAGTGGTGTTCTTTATATTCTACAGTCTTGTTTTTCCTCTTCTTCCAAAAAACCGTGAATGACGATGAGGTACAGCATCATGTCCTCATCATCGATATTACAGACGACACCGATGACAGTGTAGTTGTTGTCAGAGACTCCACCCCCGCTAACGAACCCACACCAGCGACACCTGGTGCCAGGAGTGCACCGGTTGTTAGACCCCAGTAATAGAACCCCAACCCTCTGCGTCTTACGACACAACCCCTACACTAGCTCTTTCCTCAAATAAAGTTGTAGTCTCTTATTCCTGTTCAATTCCGTCTACATCCCCCACAACAACATCAGCTTCTCGTTCTGTAGAGGATGGCATAACATTCGAGTTGGTGCGCACCGCCACCCCGACCTCAGCCCTGACTAGAAATCGGTACGTAGGCAGGGTTGACCCTGGATCCATGTATTGCAATGGTGTTGAACACGGACTACGGCGCGTAGTTGAACGTATTGTGGAGTTTGCCTTTCAAAACAACGACGAACGTGAAGTAAGGACGAGGTTATCCTTCCGGTTCGGGTCAGATGACGGGGATGTAGATAATTTTTGGGTAGTAATACCATTCAGACGCTTGGCAGCTGTAGATATAGAGTATAATTAGGCCGTATAATGCAGACCTCTCAAAGTAGTACAGGTTTCAATATGGACAACTTCACGTAGATATTGCCCGTGTGTTCCGTGTAGCGGGTCATAGTGCCACACCTTATACTCTTAACTTCAATTCTCAGGCTATTTACAGGTGGCATATAAACGCCGATCGTGGTTGCGGCTTTATAGCATTAGTCTTGGCCCGTATGTTTACTGTACTAAATACACGGACGCAAAAAATTTGGTTGCCTACGGTTGTGCAGCGTGACCGTAAACTGGCTTCAGATTGCAAGCTTGAGTTTGATTGTAATATGGGTCCTGAAGAGCTGAGAAGGGTAGAGGAGGAAATGAATGTTGGTATTGTTGTATTTGGAATGGATGCTCGTCGTAGGACTGTGTATGTTTTTAAAAGCAGTATGAGAGATCGTACAAGACCCCTCCTTATTTTAGGATTGCAGGTTCAACGTATCTCCCCATCCATAATATAAGCGCTCTTTACGCGAGTTATGATAAAAGTTGAAAATATGGGCATCATGATTTGTGTAAGGGATGTCTCGAGTTTGCGGATGATATAGTGAAACATTGTAAGGATTGCCACATGGTATGTGAGCAGTGTAAAAGCTCCAAATGTGAAAGCCGTGTGGTCGAAGCTGAGAAGAGGGACTGTAATGTATGCTGACGCACATTTTTCAATAATAACTGTTTTGAGCTCCATAAGTCAATTGGCACGTGCAGGAAAATGAGAATCTGTGAATGTGGTATGTTTCATATGATAGCTAATTGGTGGAATTTCAAGTATAAATGTGATGAAATATTCACGTTCTTCATGCCATGAGAAATATAAGGCGGATGAAGTAAAGCATGTATGTTATATGAAAGACGCTAAGCCTAAAAATAGACCTTGTATAACTGCGTACTACGATATAGAAACATATACGGTTACTGAAACCAAAGAGGTTATCCCACATCTAATTGTAAGCCAGACTATCTGCGATGAGTGCATGGAGGTCGAGTGTGATGAGTGTCACAAATGTGGTAAACGAACAAACGTTTTTAAAACGATAGCACACGACAGTGCTGTGAAACTCTTTGTGTCGTATATTGTCAAGTTAGCGAAGTTCAAAAAAATGACTGTGTATATTCTTGCCCATAATGGGGCAAAATTTGACACACAGTTCGTTTATAAGGAGCTGCTTCAGCACGAGTCATCAGAGATATTTGCAGGTGATCCCTTAAAAACAGGAAACAAACTTATACAGATGCAAATAAGAGGTAATGTACAATTTAAAGACACTTTATTATTCACACCTTCTAAATTAGCCAAACTACTCAAGGTAATGGGCGGAGCCGCCGAAGTTTCAAAAGGATATTTCCCTTACACATTCCTTACTAGCGAAACTTTAAATTACGTAGGACTACCTCCACCCATTACTTTAACTATGAATGTGTGAGTACAGATGAACGTGAAGATTTTGACCGCTACTACAACAGTTTTATTGAATCTAATCCTTACAATATAGCTGATGAACGTGAGCGTTATTGCGTGAATGATATGCGCGTGCTAAGAGTATGTTGCCAGGCCTTTAGAAGGATGTATATAGACGTTTCAAATACGATCCGTTGCAAGTCGCAACCACGATCGCCTCATTGTGCTTTATGGTGTTCAAGAACAATTTCATGCCCAAAGACACCTTAGCCGTCATTCACAGAAGCAACCCTCGCAGTTATGGACAGAATGCTATTTATTGGCTCATACCCATACAGCAACAGACAGGTGTATACATAAAGCATGCCCAACACGGGGAAGTACCCATTAAAGTTAATGGTCGTGTTTTTTGGGTCGATGGTCTAAGCGAAAACCGTGCCACTGGTGAGAAGACTGTGTACGCCTTTAACGGCTTTTGGTGGCACAGATGCCCCCTTCCTGAGTGCGGGATCGTAGGAGGTATCCACGGTAGATCTCCTGTCAACAGTCTTGTATGGACCCGCACTCACGATCCGCTTTTAGGCACCCAGTTCACTCGCAAGATCTTGTGGGAGCATGAGTATGATGCACGGATGGAAAGAGCTATACTTTCCACGTACGGAGGGCGAAAAATTCCATTACTACGACTTCTGCTCTTTATACCCCTACGTGATGAAGAACAATCCGAACCCCGTTGGTGCACCTGAATAACTGGTAAGACCAGCTCTGCCCACCATCGAGGAGTTCTCAGCATTCCTATCCCCGTCGTCTATCAACATGATGGTGCTCCTTGTCACTATGCCAAAATTGTTCAGGATTATCTAAATGGACGTTTTCCAAATCGCTGGATCGGACGCGGAAGCAACAGACCTTGGCCAGCGAGATCACCAGATTTAACCCCTTTAGATTTCTTTGCATGGGGCTTTATCGAATCGCACGTCTATCAGACGAAGATTACGAGTCTTGAAAACTTACGTACACGTATACGAACTACTGCAGATAACATAACCCCGCAAATGCTCCAGAATGTGTTTAGAAATGCTGCGGAACGATTTGAGCTGTGCAGGGATACTGATGGGCGTCACGTCGAATCCTACTCTTAATTATTTAATAAATGTTACCACTTTATCATTTTATGATTGAATTCCATATAATTTCCAAGTGCTTCACAAAAATAGATCCTGACTTTATGTACACCCGGTATTCAGTGTTACCGTGACCGTGAAGGGATACAACTTGACCGTTCCCAAATTATAAAGAACCCAAGCAGGCGCTTTAGTGCAAAGTTGTCTAAATAGTCTTTGGGGAAAATTTGCACAGAATACTGGCAAGGGGAACGTTCGTCTAGCGGCTCTAGCCCAAAGTTATAACGAGGTGTGGGATTATGCCAACGTTCCCGATAAAGAGGTCATGGAGATCGTGAATGTAGGTAATATGTACCTAATAAAGTACAACATTACCGAATTGGCCACAGACACATCGCGTGTTACAAACATACCTGTATCCAGCTTCACAACGGCATATGCACGCATCAAACTTTGGGGTCCATTGCATTCTCTTGGGCGGAGTGTTCTGTACGTCGACACAGATAGTGTGATATTCACAGCGAGGGAGGGTGAATACATGCCGCGTATTGGTGAATTCCTCGGAGAGTTGACTGATGAGATGAAGGATGAGTATGGAGACATCTCATACGCCAACTATTTTGTCTCAACAGGTTCAAAAACTTATAGGGTACGGGTGAGGGTGGGGGAGGATATAAAATAAATCGTGAAGGCTAAGGGTATCATGCTTAACCAGGCGAACCGACGGGTTGTTAACTTTGACTCGTTGAAGGATCTAGTGTGCTTGGAAGATGAGGACAATCAACCGCCCCAACTGACCGTAGGGACCCACAATTTTCGAGCGCAGAAGCTGTGGGGCGTGAAGGAACTTAGGGGTACGAAGGTATGCCGTAACACTTATAGGGAACATTACCAAGTGCCTGGTAACTATAATACCGTACCTTTGGATACTATAATCCTTATATTTTATATATATATATATATATGTCTATTTACTTGTTAACGATATGTTTATTTTGTTTATTACATATATTTGTATATATATATATATATATATATATATATATATATATATATATATATATATATATATATACACCTTGAATAATTCGATGATATGTTTATTAAATAAATCGTGTTTCAATTAGCGTTTCATTTTATTCTTTGTGTGTGTGTGTGTGTGTCCTAAGCTCCGCCCCCTGTACGAGCGACCAATGGTCACGTGACTCCTGCTACTACCTCGGCATATCTGTACCCCTGCGTGCTCAGTTGACCGCTGCAAGCCCTGGATCTCAGACGTGTATTTGACGAAGTCTCACGTAGACGAAAAATAGTGATGGCTACCCTTAATATTGCGTGCTCGAGTTTTATGAAGTGGTATTCGGTAAAGTGTGAAGATGTGGTGGATACTAAAAAACTCCCTTTCCTTCCCTCCTTTGATACTTTTAAGGCTACATTGAACCGTGGGAAGCTTGAGGAACAAGAGGTTCAAATACTCTACGGCTATTCTGGCGAGAGCATTGCAGGATTTCGTGGTACAAACGATGTATTGAACTATGTTGTAGCACTAAACTGTATAAAAGCTTACATATCCGTGAAGTGGAAGAAACAACACCTGCAGAAGAGAAGCAACGGTTATGGTTAGTGTCTTCTTCTTGTTTAGCCGATCAGCCCACCCTGATCGAGCAAGCCGGCGGCACGCAGGTAACCGATCGCCCTCTCCGGAGTGGACCAGAGGTTCAGCGCATTAGTGATGTTGTGTTGTGTTCTATGTTGTGCTAGAGCGGTACAGTCTGTCATAATGTGTTCAGCTGTTTGTGGCACAGGTAGCAGGTGTCGTCTGTGGAGTTGTCTAGTCTGTGTTTATATGTCTGTAAGTTGGGGTGATCTCCACATCGGAATCGTGCTAAGTTTACGCGATCCGATCTGCTCAGGCTGATCTCTGACCTGTTAATGGGTGGCGGCTTCGCACCCAGGACCGCATTCGGACCGAGTCGTGTCAGTGCTTTGTGGGTTAGATGTGTGTATGTGTTTTCTGTACTGTGTGATGTCTGTGGGGCTTGGTATGGAATGGAGTATTTGGTTATAATGTCTCTCTGGTGTTACGTTAATGGTGCGAGGTGTCGGTGCATGATTGTACATGTAGTGGCAAGGGTGTTGTGGATTAGTTGTCGCTGCTGCCATGAATTGTGTTCCCCTCATGTCTAAATGTTCTCTAACTTTTAGTATTTTTGTTTCTGTGTGCAGGTGTTCTATCGGTGTTGTTTGAATGCATCCTGTAACGATACGAAGTGCGTTGTTTTGTATTGTCTGTAAGGTGTTCATTTGTGTGTTTGAGATAATGGGTGCCCAGCATGGGCTAGGATAGTCCATAACTGGGCGAATATACTGTTTGTATATGAGTGATGTTGTTTCCTGCTGGTGTCCAAAGTTTGTGCCTGTTAGTACCCTAAGCGTGTTAAGTCTTGACGTACATTTGTTTTTAATGTTCTGAATGTGGTTTGCATAAGATAATGATGTGTTGTATGTGACCCCAAGTATTTTGGTCCTGTGAGTGTGTGGAATGTTGTTGTTGTTTAGTGTAAGCTGTGGAGTTATCTGGTGTCCTTTTGTGTTGCTTGTAAGCAAAGTGATGGTTGATTTTGTGAGCGCTACTTTGAATCTATTGTGTGTGAGCCAGTCTTGTATACTGTTTATGTATGTTTGTAGGTTATTTGTAGCGGTGTCGATGTTGTTGTGGGTGGATGTTAGAGTGATGTCATCTGCATATGATAAAAAGGTAAGCTTGTTATCTATGGGTGTTGGAATGTCATGCATGTATAAGCTGAACAGTGTTGGTGAGAGAACAGAGCCTTCAGGGACCCCGTTCGGAAAAAGCTTGTTTTTGGATGTGACATGTATCTTCCTGAAAGATAGTTGCTCAGCCACCTTTTGATGTTATTGTGCATGTTTGTGTTGAGTATTTTGTTATGAGCGAGAAGCGTGGGATAGCATCAAATGCTTTACTAATGTTTATTGTTGCTAATAGTGTACGTTGAGCTCGTCGTCTGGAGTTGATGCCATCCATGATGTGCTGCGTGAGGTTAGTGAGTAATGTCGTGGTTGAGTGGTGAGGTCTGAATCCATGTTGAGAAAGCGATAGTGGTATGTGTGGGTTTGTGATTTGTAAGATTAGTCTTTCTGTAACTTTGGAGGGTGTGCATAGTAAAGTAATGGGTATATAGGAAGCTGGTTCTGTTGGATTTTTGTTTGGTTTGAGTAGTGTAATAATTTTACTTTGTTTCCATATGTCAGGAATAATACAGTGTTGGTATGAATATGTGCTGATATTTGTGAGAGCTAGTATTCCCTGTGGGCCTGTGTTTACGGTGTATGTTAGATGTGTTGACTGGTCCAGTAGCCTTCAAATTCTTAATGTTTTTGATGATCTTGGTGGTCTGGTCTGTATTGAAGGGTGTAATGGTCGTGTCAAGTGTGTAGGTTTTCTTGTGTCTGGCTGTTTGTCTGTCTGCGTGTTTCTGGTTGTTGTCTCTGTTTAAGTGACTTATCTTTGCGTAGTGATTAACTAGAATGTTAGCTTGTTGTGTATATGTTGGGATATTATTTTGGCTGCGAAAGATAGTCGCGTGTAAGGTGTGAATGCCGCTGTTAGAGCGGGTAATGCTGTTTATAGTCTTTTATAGCCTGGATGTATCTGTGGAGTGGTTTAGTGTTGTTATGAATTCCCTAAATGTATCTGTTTGTTTTTCTTTGAGTTTGTTGTTTATTTCTGTGTTGAGCTGTTGTATCTGCTGTTTTGTGGCTTCTGTGTGTGGTGTTTGTGTGTTATGTTTGAGGTTGTTACGTTGCCGTATGAGGTGGGCTATTTCTCTAGTGTAATTTGGGTTGTATTTCCTAATGTTGCCCTTGGGTATGTATTTGTTTGCATTATTAATGATCTGATTAAATGTCTTGAGTGTTGTATTGATGTTTATGATGGGTGGTCTGTTTAATGTGGTGAATTGTTCCTCAGTCTGTATTCTGAACTGTTCCCAATCAGCTTTCTCGTAATTTCTGTAAGTGTGCCTAAGGCGGTTGGGGCAGAGTGTAGACCGTATTGTAATGATGATGAGCAGGTGGTCTGATGACAGTTGTTTTTCTGTTCTCCAATGTGTATATGTTGCTAGTGAAGGAGAACAGAACATTATGTCTGGGGAAGAGTTTGAGTATCCTGCTTGATGTGGTATGTGTGTATATTCTTCTGTATTGTTAAGAATGACGAGGTTGTTTAGTTGTGTGGCTATGTTGGCGCCTCTGGTGTTGCTTTGGTTGTGCAGGTACCAACTAGTGTCTTTAGCGTTGAAGTCTCCTCCTAAGATGACGTTAGTGAGAGGCCAGATTGTGTAACTGTAGATTGTGATTGGCTGGCACCTGAGGTGAACTATCTGGTGGGATGTAAATGTTGATTAGTGTGGTGTGGTGTTTTGCGCGTGTTTTAATGTTAACTGCCTGTATTTCTATCGTGTTATCTGCTTGGATTGTATTTGTAATGTTTTGGGTGGCATCAGTGTAGCTAATGCTTTTACGTATGTAAGTGATGAGTCCACCCCCGTGACCCCCAGTACGATCTTAACGGATCGCCGTGAAGTCAGGGATGGTGGGTGTTTTGTGTGTGCGTTTTAGTTTTGTTTCTTGTATAAGTGCTATGTGAATGTTTTGTTTGTGTACGAATTCCCTAAGCTGGATGATTTTGTTTGTGAGGCCATCTACGTTGTACTGTAATATGTTAATATTATACTTCCGTATGTGTCTCATGGTGCTATTGTGTCTATGTCTTTGTGTATGGTGACATGTGTAAGTTGTAGTGGGCCTGCATTAGTCTTAATGTCGCCGGAGAGTAAGAGTAGTCCGGGGAGCATGCAATTGCTCCCCGTAAATGAAAAAATAACACGCTGAGAATAAGTCCGTCCCCGGGAGCCGTTCGGCACTCTGACCGTGCCACGCAACAGACCGTCGACTGCCAGTCTGGCCAACCGTAGACAGCCCGCTGCACGGAGATTTAAGGAAGTTTGGCCACCAGCGCATTAATGTTTCGGGTTGACGTCGCCTCTTCTTCGCGTTGACGCGTCCCACGCTGGAGGATACAGCCACTGTTAGAAGCTTCCTCGTCAGCTGCTATAACTTTTTTCACGTTGTTCTAGCTAACTGTTCAGAGGTTTTTTATAAACAAATCTCAGTTTTCTGCTCAAAATGGCTCTTTCTAATTTTAAAATTGATTATTCAAGGAAAGAAGATGTTGACTTCTATTTTGCGGCAACAGTTGATGATATTTATGATATTCCCAAAGTTGTTATAATCTCTAATATTTTCCTCGACTGATGCAAATTGCGGTTTGGTCTTTTGTAATGATACCTTTACATCTTAATGCTCCACATATATTCTCTAAAATGTGACCAACTAAATTATCAGTGAGTCTTGTTGATGAATGGTGTGACAAGCGGTATTATGTGATGTTGCATCATACCGAGTACTCGTACCCTGCTGCTGAGAATGTAAATTTTGTCATAATGGAGACTCTGAAGTCTTTTTACCACTACTTTAATATATATTATGACGAGGTTTGTAGTGAGGTTGTGGATAAAGGTTTGCATGAGTTTTTAATAGAATTTAGAGACGAGTATTGTCTGCTAAGCAACAAAGAAAAATATGGGCACATATTTCTTTCAAATAGTGCGCCGGAGTGTGAATAAAATGTGTTTAGTTCGTGAAAATCCATCTGAACGAAAATGTCTGGTGCGCATTCTGATTCTGGGGAGTGGAAGTGATAAAACATTAAAACCGATATTACTTCATGTATCGCAGATGGAAAAATTCTTAAAACACCTACCCAGTATAATGGGAAGCAGGTATTCACATGATTCACATTGGAACAACACCGTACACAATTCATCAGCTTATGGTGTGACTCACTCCTTCACACCTCCCGTCGAGCCGATCCGCCCACCTATGGCTCATAGTCATCTCAGAGCTTGAACCGACTGAACGTGCCCTCCTCACAATAGAATACGATGGAGCTTCCTTTGAACAGCATTCTCAATGCCGTGTACAATGTGTCCGTGACGAAGTCATTGCGCGTGTTCAGGCGTAAAACCGGTACCATTAACTATGTACTTGAAACGACTTGTAGACAAACAAACTCTGGTAAACGGAATGTTGTTTATTTAAGTGTTCAGATGAATAGGTGTCTTCGTGGTAGTTGAGAAGTGGTGAGGATCGTTATAAAATACCTGCAGGTGTAGGTAAAAGACGAGAACAGATTAGTGATACCCACTCATATGCCATTGTTTGTACGTTGTGTATAAATAGCGAGCAGCCATGCATTGATATACGACTGATGTGGAAGAATGCGTCTAATAATAACGTTCTTATCCCTACGCGAAACCGATTCATCCTCGACAGAATGTTTGAAATCGTCGGTTTCCGCAAGCTGAAGCCTATATTAGACGCGCGAGTTACGGATATGCTTTATTTTGATACGGTTCTTGAATACGCATACACAGCTCTGCTTGACGGGTTTACCGAGTGTAGTACTGAACAAGGCGAGAATGGTCTGGAACTGGATGCTTATTTAAAAGGTTTAGATTCTTCGAAATATCATGAACTTTGGTACAAAGGACTTGAGCGGTACAGGGCAGAGCTCGCCTACACCGTTCACCCTGAAGAATTGTTTCTTTATATAATGAACAGCTGTCGTTACGACTTAGAAGATTATTTCAACTGCCGCTCTGCACTGTGAAGAAGAGTTCACGACTGAAAAGCTCGGATCGGTAAGAATAAACCATCGATTGGAAAGGAGTGTTTATAAACTTGAATTTAATAATGATGTTGTGGCTAACGACGTCCTCTTTGTGCGTGTTTTTCATTGTATTCTGTGTTTAAAGATAACTTGTCAACCGAATGTAAAGTGGGCACAAAAATAGTATTGAACGATATGAAGGCCCTTTACATCTAGTAGAGGCATCCCTATAACTTGTGCGGTGAAATAATGTTAAATCGCATTTATTGTGTAGTGCAAAGCAATAATGATGTAACTATAGACTCGATCACGTGCGAGTTTAATATTTTAGTTAAACGCAGTAGAACATAAAGTGTATGTATTTTGATGTTTATATATGATTTTTTTATTATATATATATATATAATATATATTCTCCGTTCAACTTGTGTATGTCTTATACTATTATTATTTTTATTATATATATTTTATTATATATATATATTATATATATATATATTTTATATATATATATATATATATATATATATATATATATATATATATATTCTCCGTTCAACTTGTGTATGTCTTATACTATTATTATTTTATTATATATATTTTATTATATATATATATTATATATATATATATATTATTATTATATATATATATATATATATATATATATATATATATATTCTTCGTTTAAACTGCGTATGGAATGAATTATTTTGATTGTGTATTTGTTTTCTATATATTTCATGAAATTAATTCCAATAATTCGTCTAAATAAACAGAATGATGAAATGGTGTTATGTAATTCTTTTGGTTGTATGTATGAACGATATTATTTAATTAAATAAATATATGTATGTGTATACCAAATGGCAGGTTATGCCTTCTAAACCGACTGGCTGCTGAAGACTTCTAAGCCAACTGTGAAGAATATATGCTTTAATTAAATAGTGCAATCTGGCAACTCAAAAAATAATAATGTGCACTTGAACAAACCATTTATCCTTCTAAGCCAACTGGCTGATTAGGACCTTCTAACCAAGTGCAAAGACCAAGAGCTTTATTATGCGTCTGGCGGAGCCAGGCGAACGATGGTCTCTCTCTGTCTCTCCCTTCTCTCTCTCTTAGGTTAGGTTGATCCTAGTGTTGGTTTACGTCGTCGTCGTCGTTGGCCTAGGCAAGCTACGGCTTGGGACCGTAGCGCATCTATCCGGTATAGGTTAACCTGGATGATGTAGCCATAAGCACTGCCGCTAGTTAAGTGCCAACCAGTGATTATCTCACTAGCCGTATTGAGTCCGTTAGGCGAAACTGCGACAGTACCAAAGGTGGAAAATATAACCTTTGGTTTTCTATTATTTATTTGCAAAATGGACATGGTATTAAATTAAAATAAATATTTGAATATAAATAATTAACTGACAATTGTGATATATAATTAATTATGTTTACATACAATAAAATAATATAGTATACATAAAATTAGTATTAATGTGGTTCACAATTGAATTATAATGGGGTAACTAATTTAAAATGAATTTATACTATTCCGAAATTCAAGACGGTAAAATTAACATTTAACTTGAAACTAAAATAAGAGTATTCACTACACACTCCCCCACCAGAGAGGAAGTTCAAAGAGTTCCGAACGACACAGATTTCCGCTGAACCTTTTTGGTAGCTACTTGTACCTCACTTAAGGTTGATTCCAAAAACGCAGGCTTAAGACGATCGATAGAAACCTTGTCGACCTTGGAACCGCGCTGGATGAGAAATGATTTGCGCGTACGTCGGAGAACTTCATAGGGTCCGTCATATGGACATTGGAGAGGCCGTTTTGGGACAGGTACACGAACGAAAACGTGGGTGCAAGACTGGAGGGCTGGGGAAATAAAGATGTTCTGTAGGCTAGTCAATCGAGGGGGAACAGGCTGAAGGGACTGCATGTGAGAGGAAAGTGTTTGAGCGAATTCCGTAGGATCGCATGACTTATCCCCTGCAGTGAAGTAGCCACCTGGTAGCCGCAGTGTTGTTCCATAGACTAGTTCAGCCGCTGTAGTCTTCAGATCACTCTTAAATGCAGAGCGAATACCAAGCAACACGAGTGGAAGCTTATCCATCCAATGGGAGTCTTCGTGACACATAAGGGATGACTTCAGCTGGCGATGGAAGCGTTCGACGAGGCCGTTAGCTTGCGGATGATACGCACAGGTATGCGCATGTACTGTACCCAACAAGCTGGTAAACTTCTTCCAAAGCGAAGACTCAAATTGGCGACCTTGGTCAGTGATGACTTTTGTCGGCAATCCAAATCTTGATACCCATCCATGAAGAAAGGCTCTTGCAACAGTTTCCGCTTGGATATCAGGAAGTGGCATGGAATTAGGGGGAACGAGGGAAAGTGCAGAGTTCGAGGCGTCTGGAAGGGCAACCTGTTTGGCAAGAACAGAAAGCAGTGTGGCCTGGTCGCATAAGCGTCGCTTGTCAAGATCCACCAGGAGTTTGAAATGCTGGAGGAAGTCAGCGCCGATTATGGGATGCCGCACTTGAGCACAGATGAAAATCCACTTGAAGGATCGGTGAAGGCCCAAGTTTAGTTCACGCGACTGAGTACCGTACGTGGGTATGCGTGAACCGTTAGCAGCGTATAGAGGCGGAGATTCCGAGTGCGTATGACCAGATTTTTGAGGGAATACACTGACTGACGCTCCGGTATCAACCAAGAAATTGACACCAGAGTTCCTGTCCTTTATGAATAACAGGTTGGCAGTGCGAGTACTAGACGCCATTAGGACTCGCTGCTGGGGTTTTCCGACGAAAAATTGCAAGGGGAGATGCACTTCCTAGCCATCTTTCCGAATTTGGAGTGGTAGAAGCAGATCTTCCCGGAACTCGAACGATGCCTCTTCGTAAATCTTGACCGAGAATGGCTTCTTTGCCGTTGATTTTGTAGCAGAGAACAAACGTGGTTGAGTTGTTGACTTAACTCTTTCACTTTCAACTCCAGTTCCGAATGTGTGTTCACGTTGTTGACCGGAGCTGTGTCAATCTCCACTACTTTGTCGGCAGTTTCTGCTAGTTTATCAACTGGAGTAGCAGGATCCATAGTGGCCAAGACACGCTGAGCTGATGGAGGAAGTTTCTGCAAGAACAGCTGTCTAAAGATGTCCTTATCGAAGGTTTGTGCGCGTTCGCCTAGAGCGCACTGCATAGCCCTCAGCATTTGAGTGGGCTTACGGTCTCCAAGTTCTTCTTTTGAGATTAACTGATGTAGTTTCTCACGCTCGGAGACAGTGGTGCGGCGCAGGATGGCAGACTTCAGATCGTTGTACGGGTCCTCACTCGTGGAAGTACACACGATGACGTCACGGACTTCAGAGATGATGCTCGCTGGTAGAGAGGACAAAACATGATCGTATTTCGTCCTGCTAGCGGTGATCCTTCCCAAGTTGAATTGTGATTCCACTTGGTGGAACCAAATAAATGGATCACCCGGCCAGAAGACGGGGAGCTTTACGCTCAAGTGGGAGATGGCACCAGCGTCGTCAGGCATCTTCTCCTATGCTTGCTAACGTACAAGCAAGACGACAAGTTCCCAACGAAGGAGTGGAGGTTGAGACGAGCGCAGGCACAGAGCGCACGGGCAGGGGTGAGGGGCAGAGGGCACGAGCGACATTACAGTCTGGTCCTAGTCGCTCGGGTGAAGGGGGTGATGGGCAGAGGGCACGAGCGACGTTACAGTCTGGTCCTAGTCGCTCGGGTGAAGGGGGTGATGGGCACGAACGACATTACAGTCTAGTCCTAGTCGTTCGGGTAGAAGGGGTAATCCAGCTCCGGGGTCATCAATTGTTGGTTTACGTCGTCGTCGTCGTTGGCCTAGGCAAGCTACGGCTTGGGACCGTAGCGCATCTATCCGGTATAGGTTAACCTGGATGATGTAGCCATAAGCACTGCCGCTAGTTAAGTGCCAACCAGTGATTATCTCACTAGCCGTATTGAGTCCGTTAGGCGAAACTGCGACAGTACCAAAGGTGGAAAATATAACCTTTGGTTTTCTATTATTTATTTGCAAAATGGACATGGTATTAAATTAAAATAAATATTTGAATATAAATAATTAACTGACAATTGTGATATATAATTAATTATGTTTACATACAATAAAATAATATAGTATACATAAAATTAGTATTAATGTGGTTCACAATTGAATTATAATGGGGTAACTAATTTAAAATGAATTTATACTATTCCGAAATTCAAGACGGTAAAATTAACATTTAACTTGAAACTAAAATAAGAGTATTCACTACACTAGCTTGTGGCAGCTGGGGGGATTCCACCTTGCTTCTTTTTTCTTTTTTTTTTGCACCCTCGGGGGTGGGGGTCGAAACAAAGGGGGAAGGGGAAGAGGTCTTGCAACAAGGGGGAAGGGACGGGGTTCTTGCAACATTGATCAATATTTTCAATATTGCAATTGCACTCTCCCATTTTCCGCCCATGCTACTACCTGACTCGCACAATCCTTTTTTCTTAATAAATTCTCACATAAGATGAAATCGAACAGAAAAATTGCTTAAAACATTGTAAAATAAATGTTGAAATTGGAAATACCAATATATATATATATATATATATATATATATATATATATATATATACATATAACTTCATACTGACTGAACTGACTTCTGTTTCAAAGTGTAGGACAGAATACGAGTTTATCTTTTTGAATTATCTCTGTTACCAACTTCGTAATAAGACACGACAATATTTAACAAAAAATATGCAGATTCGTACAAACCACGCAAAAGAACGTTCTGTTCAATCCATCTATCTATTTATGTTAATAAAATAAAGTACCGGTAAGAGAGTTTTCCGAATAGTATCTTTATATTTTAAATTATACAGTAAAATAATCTTTTGAAAATCCCAGCAAAGATCGAGAAATTCACTCAGAACAAACTTTTCGTGCAAAAGTACATGATGGATATTTGTAAATTGTATGAAAAACAAAATCTGGTAGCTCTCTAGATACCTTTTCCAGTTAAAATATTATCATGAAAGATTGATTCGTTGAATGAAAAGGCCTTTATTTAAATAAAATAATAATATAGTATAGTGTATTGACTATTCTTACACAGTTTTAAAATGAAATAAATAATTGTGAAACAGGCCTAAGTATTTTAGTGAGCATTAAACAAGGTATACATGTATTTTCTTTTGTTCGCTCAAGCTCGGCAGATCAGTTTAACTTCAGGGACAAACATTATTTACCCCAAACAAACAAGATTGCGGCAACAAACACTTCTGATAACTATATATATATTGTTTTAATTGGGTTGTTTAACGTTCTTCGCAACATCTAAGGTCATATGACGGAGGGGACCTACACTGTAGGGTGGATCGATTTTACATTTTTTTCGATTTCCATATTCTAATAGAGACAAAGACTTGCGCATGCATGAGAAAATAGCCTCTGCAAAATCGTAGCTTAATAGGTAATCATCTTCTGCCCCCGGCAGAGCGATGAAAATCATATTTTAGTAGTCAAAAACGTATTTTTAAACCCTAGCCTAGAGTCATAAAATTTTGCGTGTGTGTTATTTCATGCCTAAGCAACGATATAAATACTATGAGAAATATATAAATGCATTATTTAAGACAAAGAGCCGATCTGAAAATATGTATATTATACATGTATATTATACCTACTCAAGTAGGTATTAACTTACAGTGGATAAATATTTTATAACTCATCAAAATGCGTTTATATCATAAATATACCCTATACTGTAAATATACTAGTATAATATGCGTCCTCTATACATGTAGCGGAGTATTTTGTCGTTGCAGCTTAGGTGAGGTTTTTGCTTTACCGTTTCTCAGGCACGTGCACAGGGGGGGGGGCTTGGGGTGCTTGAGCCCCTGCCCTTTTTCTTCTTCATATTAAAAGTGCCCTTTTAGTCAAAATTCATAAATATATTGATTCGACATAAATTTGAATTAATTAGTTATATTTTTATTTAGTTACTGCTACTTCAACAGATTTTCAAAACTGGAATTACTTTGATCTATGATTTTTTATTAGAATAATAAACTTAACATACCGTTACTATTATTTTGTCAATCAGGGAGGGCGTCCCTAGTGGTAACACTGACTGCAGCTGTTCACTGTTGATTGCGTCTCTCGGGTATGTGGGTGTATTGTTTACTGTTTGTTTATTTTACGTTAACCTAAGCTAACTAGTGATTTCTCACTGATAATTATGGTAAGTTGGAATCCAAAGCAGTGTGACATTACTCCAAAAAATATTGTATGACATTACTCGTAAAGTTGGTAAAAACGTCCACGTCCCCTACTTAGTCTTAGGCCTACTAGGCTAGGCCCATCAGTACACCAGTGTGTCAAACGATGGATTTTGGGTTTTAGTACTGGCATGAATTTCATTAAATTAATAAATGATTTATTAAACAACATATCATAACCTTTTCATTTTTAATATGAAATTGATTTTTAAAAACAATACAATTTTCATTAAAAGTGAATAAAAATACCTAGATTATTTATTATAAAACGATGCAATTTTTCCGCAAGGACGACAATTACGGTAGATCCTTCTGCCCTTTATCCTGCTGATTGATACTTATAAAAGTTATAAGTAAAGTAACTATTTAGAAATTGCATGCTATTAAATATTGTGAATTTGGTTAACAAAACCTTAATTAGGTCTACTGCCTAGATTAGATTAGATTAGGCCTAAGATAATAAAAGTGAAGGGAAATATATTTTAATTTTAAAATTTTTCTTTATGTGTGTATACATATATATAGCATATATGGCATTGCGGATTTCATTTTTAAAAATGTTAGGGGAGTGCCCTTTTTTCAACTGAGCCCCTGCCCTTCTGAAAGTCTGTGCACGTCACTGCCGTTTCTGTACCCTCATGTATGGCATTTTGTCGTTTCAACTTCGGCTTTCCGCAGGTTGTCTTGTGGTATTTTAGGTGAGAGCAGTTTCTTGGCCACAAATTTGCAAACGTTGCACATGTACACCCTTTTATTCTTTGGCGTAACAGCCACATGTCCAGTTGTGTGTTGTGTTTTGTTTTGTGACGCCCACTTACACATTTTATTTTTTTAGGTGATTTACATCTACCCATTCATCGATCATCACGCCTCGAAAGTGTAAAAATCACCCCAACAATTTGTTATGTGTGCGGCTCGTTCGCGACTAAATCACAACGGCGTACAATCACGATGGATCTTCGGAAAACTTATACTCCGGCCGTCCACTAGGCGACCAAGATAAGGCGTGAGCGCCACATGTTATCTGTACCGCTTGTTCGAAAGGATTACGTGACTGGTTGAACCAAAAGAAAAAGTCGATGCCGTTCGCTATACCCATGATATAGAGGGAGCCGAGAGACCATCATGGCGATTGTTACTTTTGCAATGTTAACATAACTGGATTCTCCTTGAAGAACAAGCATAACATCGTTTATGCGAACGTAGACTCCGCGATCAGACCGATCCCTCACGATGACACGATGCCGATTCCGTTACCTCCACAGCATGGACTCGATTTTTTAGAAGACGAAAGGGAATCCGACGAAGGTGCGATTGGCGGAGATGCGGGACCTTCGGCATATCTTGACTACACAGCTGACGAAGAGCAATCGGAGCCGGAGAGGCTTACCCAAAACGAGTTGAATAACCTCATTAGAGACCTAGCCCTCTCCAAAGAGAAATCAGAACTTCTCTCCTCAAGACTCAAGCAGAAACACTTACTTGAGAAGAACGTCCGAGTATGTCACTATCGAAAACGAAACCATGAATTGGCGACATTCTTCACAGTAGACGGTCCGTTCTGCTATTGTCATGATATCAATGGACTTTTCGAGAACTTGTCACAAGTACACACACCATCTGAGTGACGCCTCTTCATTGATTCCTTACAGCGAAGCTTGAAAGCGGTTCTCCTGCATAACGGGAACTTAAAACCATCCATCCCGATCGCCCACTCCACTCATCTAAAGGAGACGTACGATAACATGAAAATACTACTCGAAGCAATCCAATACAGTACTCATCAATGGAATATCTGTGGTGATCTCAAAGTCATTGGTATATTAATGGGCACGCAAGGAGGGTTCACGAAATACTGTTGTTTCCTATGCCTGTGGGACAGTCGTGCTACCGCGGATCATTACGTCAGACGTGACTGGCATCAAAGAAGCACATACGAGCCAGGAATGGGCAGTGTCCAGTGTGTTCCTTTCTACATTAAGCTCGGCTTAATGAAAAATTTTGTGAAAGCGATGGGAAAGGCGAATTCGAGAGGGTTTCGGTACCTTGTTGAGAAATTTGCAAACATCAGTGCCGCGTAATTGAAGGAGGGACTCTTTGTGGGGCCCCAAATCAGGGAGGTTCTGCAGGATGAAGGCTTTGAAAAAAGCCTCAATGCATTAGAACTAAAAGCATGGCAGGCTTTCAAATGGATTTGTGGAAACTTTTTGGGTAACCATAAGTCTCCCGCATACAAAGATGGAGTTCAGAAACTGCTCGAAGCATATCAAGAAATGGGCTGTCGCATGTCCTTCAAATTACATTTTTTACATTCGCATCTAGATTTCTTTCCCGAAAACCTTGGCGCGGTGAGTGACGAACAGGGGAAACGCTTCCATCAAGATATTCAGTCAATGGAAAATCGCTACCAACGTTTCTGGAACGAAAGTATGGGCAGACAACTGCTGGATGTTGTACCGCGACGATCCGGACAAGGTTTACAAAAGAAAATCGTACTCGCAACGCTTTTAGGTTGGTGTACATTTCTTTTTATGAATAAAGTTGTACTTTTGCGATAAATTGTGCTGAAATTAACACCAGTCATATTTCGATAACTAGATGTGCTAGATGAAAACTGAAAACAGATTTTGAATCAACGTACAAAACTGTATATACTGTGTATACATGTTTGATGAGAGGAAAAAATTCGATTTTGTCGACCAATGTTTTTCAGAGTGCAAAATATATAATCATCTCGACAAATATTATTTCCTTAGTAATCGATTACGTCAGTGTGAGCTCCGCCTGATTGATTTTCGCTTTAATTATAATTAATTGGGATTTATGGGGCACCCTGATATATATGTATATTATCAACAGCACATTGTTTTAAACCACATATTTGGCAGAATATATTTATCACTGGTCACCAAAGTTTTTGTCACAGAGATATTTTACTTGAACTATGTGTAATTTTTTACGTTGATTACGAAAATGAAAACAGAATTTTTCTATCACCCGCAGTTTTAGAGTGACACACGAATTTACATTACTTAGGATTTGAGTGAAAATAGGAAGGGGGCGGGGTCTGCCCCTTCCTCTTCCTCTGCTTATAAGTTGCTACACGTCACTGTTGACTTTCATTTGTCAGTTAGTCATTTGATTTCACTCAGTGAACATCGTGCATTTTATTCGTGATTTTCCTTTAATCATTTTTTGTCATTGCGTTCGTATTGTTTCATGACAGAATGCCACGCAAGTGTGTCAACCATCCAAACTGTTTCTGTTATGTGTGCAGAAAGTTAACACTTAAATTTCAAAGGCGAAATTTCACCCCTCTCGTCAAAAAAGCATACGAACTTTATTTTGGTTGCAAGGTAGGGGATCAGAATAAGACGTGGGCACCTCATATATGCTGCATTACGTGTTTAAGACTTCTGACAGGCTGGCTAAATGGGTCTCGTCAAATGCCGTTTGCTGTTCCGATGATATGGAGAGAGCCGAAAGACCATTTAACGGATTGTTATTTCTGCTTAACAAATATACTAGGCATTACTGCGAAATCTAAACATATGGTACAATACCCAAATTTACCATCAGCCATAAGTCCTGTTTTACATAATAAACATTTGCCAGTACCAAGGCCACCGGAAACGTGGAGTTTAGATGATGAAAATGAAATTGATGTACAATGGTAATGACGAAGCTCAACATGGTTTACTGACGGACGATGTTGATCCAATGTTTGAACCATCTTGTTCATCGACAGAGCCTCACTTAATATCTCAAGCAGACTTGAGCGAGCTTGTCTGTGATCTGAAATTGTCAAAAGATCAATCCGAACTTTCGGCTTCCAGGTTGAAAGGTTGGAATCTTCAAGAAAAAGGTACTAAGACATCTTTTTACCGCAAGCATCAAAGAAACTTTCTACCCTCTCATGAAAACCCTTGGCCAACAACATGATCCAAACGAATGGCGCCTATTTATTGATTCCTTGAAGCTGAGTTTAAAAACTATATTACTCCATAATGGAAATAAATACCCTTCAGTTCCATGAAGGAATCATACGACAATATGCACCTGCTTGTGAAACATATCCAATATGATAAATACTCTTGGCATATCTGTGGAGACTTGAAAGTGATTGCACTTCTTCTTGGTTTACAACTGGGTTATATAAAATTCTGTTGTTTCCTCTGTGAATGAGACAGCAGAGCACGGGAAAGCCATTACTCAAAGAAACAATGGCCACTTCGACAAGCGTTGATTCCAAGGCATAAAAATCTCACCAGTTCACTTCTTCTTAATCCAAAAAGTTATTTGCCACCACTACATATTGAACTTGGTTTAATGGAAAATTTTGTTAAGGCTATGGATCAAAATGGCAGGGGGGGGGGGGTCTCTACTTGAAACAGAAATTTCCGAGGATCAGCGAGGTCAAAATCAAAGAAGGGATATTTGTGGTCCCGCAAATTAGAGAAATCATGAGAGACAGCGCGTTTGATGAAACTCTAGGTGAAGTTGAAGGAGCAGCTTGGAGAGCATTTAAAGTAGTGAACACAAATTTCCTCGGAAACTTCAAGGGCGAAAATTAAGAGTCAGTTGTTGAAGAACTTCTCAAGGCCCACAAAGACGTGGGGTGCATGTTGAAAATTCATTTTCTTGACTCACATCTCGACTTCTTCCTAACAAACTTAGGCGATGTTAGTGATGAGCATGGGGAACGCTTTCATCAACAAATATCCACGATGGAGAAGCGATACCAGGGCAAGTGGAGCCCCAGCATGTTGGATGACTACTGCTGGACATTGTCAAGGGATGGCCCAGAGGCGAAATACAAGCGTAAATCATCAGTAGCCACATTTTAGGTGAATTCAATATGCATTTTCTACTTTGATATTGCTATTACGCCTATAAATTAGTCAAAATTTCATTTTCGATTCACTCAATAAATAAATAAATATATATATATATATATATATATATATATATATATATACATTAATTAATTACTATGTAGTTTATATCTGATGATGTATAGGATTTAAAGATGTATACTTAATTATTTAGTTATTTTATGTAGTGCATATTGTGTATTTTGTATTTGATACACTATTAGGATTGAACAATGCACAAATTAAACAGTCATTTATTGACTTAGGTGACACAATGGAATACAGACATATTTTATGTTAAATGATACACTGAATTAAAACCATATTTTTATTAATAATTAATTAAATGATGCGCAGAATACAAATATAATCCCAATCATTTTTATAATTAGGTCTCCGAACAGTCCAAACGAAGAACTCATCATTGGTGAAGATGCAGAAATCTTTCTCCTCCGAATCCTCCTCCAGATAATTACAAAACCACATTCGATCTTCAATGTTCAAAACTGTTTTCATTGGTTTTGAGTGAACACGAAAGGGTTTCGAGCCAGTCCGTGCACAATAGCACTTAACAGTTTGACGACAAATTTGCTTTTCCCGTTTCTGCGGGAAAAGCGACGCTCGAATTCCTTCGTCGCTGTTTTCTACTGCTTGGGTTAATGATTGCTTTGCTGTTTCGTGACAGTTTTTCAGGTCGTCCTTCCCCAAATTCAATAGAGCAACTATCATAACCTTTTTACCAGTTTCTGGTAACCCACCGTTCACTTCGTCTCAACCTTTCAGAAATCCGCTTTCGATTGATAAAGGTTGCTCCTGCTTCCATTGCTTCACGGAATGCGTTGGCTTGTATCCAGTCAATAAATCTCTGGTCCTCGCTGTCATTCAGTACGTCAGGCATGGTTCAGATTTCTTCCTAAAATATAAAATAGGTCATATTATAATGTAAATCTATCAAATATAACATATCAATCACTAATTCTTCTGCAGACCCCTGAACAAAGGTTATGCATCGTACCGTAGAATAAAAACACCAGTAATGATCACAGACATTGCTGTAAATGCTTTGATGCCTATCAAGGTTCGATACAACTCCAGCTCTTTGCACTTGGTTTAGGAAGTTCGCGATACATGGATCATGAAATGGGGACAGAGAGATAGAATCATATTAGTATATCCGTTGATTACACTAGGCAACAAAGATTTTGTTACAGAAGACCAAATAGGTGCTCCTAGCTAATTTCGGTATGCTGATTTCAAATCTATAATTAGATTTTTTCTATCACGTCTAGATTTTGTGTAAAATGCAAATCACTTTTAGTAAAATTTTCTACCACGTCCAGATTTTGGTTTTAATCGGCTTAATGCCAGTAATATGAAACTTGCTTTTCAAGGTTAAAGCAATTTTTTTTGCCAACTATATACAAATTCGAACAATTTTGATAAATAAAATTTATCCCGAGTTGGCAACACTGAGTCAAGAGCATAGTAACGGGCAACGGCCCAACGGTCAGTCGCTACGTGACAGTCAAGCAGAACGGTTGTTGAAGCTCTCTGCTGATGAGCAAGTGACAATAGCCGTTCTCAGTCCCCATGGTTTGGCGTGAGCCGAAAAATCACTTCAATGATTGTTATTTTTGTTTGACAAAGATTGCTGGTTTCACAAAGAAAAACAAATCAAAGATCACGTACCCAAACTGCGAATCAACAATGAAACCAGTACCACATGATGAAACAAATCCACCACCAGTTCCACCAGCAACGATAACAGACAGCAGTTCATCTGAAGATTCTGCTAGTGATATAGAAACAGGGAAAGATGGCATATATGTTCCAGATGCAAATATTTCCCCACATTTGTTAAGTCAAGCGGAGTTAAATGACTTAGTGCGCGATTTGGAATTACCAAAGAAAAGGCAGAGTTGCTTGGTTCAAGACTTCAAGAATTTAATCTTCTCCAACCAAACACCAAAGTTTCCATTTCCGCCATCGCCATTTGCAGTTTTCATCATTTTACTTACAGGAAGAAAACGTTTGTTTCTGCCACGATATCAGTGGTCTGATGCAAGGGATTGGCTGTCGCTATGATCCAAAAGAATGGAGACTGTTCATTGACTCTAGTAAAGCTAGCCTTAAAGCTGTATTACTGCACAACGGCAATGAGAAACCTTCAATACCTGTAGCACATGCCACTGGCCTTAATGAGACTTATGAATCGATGAAACTGCTGCTAAGACTCATCAAATATAAGGACCACACATGGAATATTTGTGGCGACCTTAAAGTTGTATCATTACTTCTTGGGTTACAGTTGGGCTACACAAAGCATATGTGCTTTTTGTGTCTATGGAACAGCAGAGATGACAAGAACCACTACAAAAAACATGATTGGCCATCTAGAACTGAACATGTTGTTGGTAAATACAATGTGAAACACCCAGCACTTATTGACCCTCAGAAAGTACATCTTCTACCACTTCACATTAAACTTGGCCTTATGAAAAATTTCGTAAAGGGTATTGATCATCAAGGTAGTGGTTTCCAATATTTAAAGGATAAATTCAAAGGAATATTGACAGATGCTAAGCTAGAAGCTGGAGTTTTCACTGGACCACAGATCCGCAGTGTCATCCACGACTCATCGTTTCCATCTAACCTAAATGAGAATGAACTAGGAGCATGGACATCTTTCGTTGAAGTTGTCAAAAATTTTCTTGGAAACCACAAAGCTGAAAACCACCGTAAACTCGTAGAAAACATGCTTAAATCTTATGAAATAATGGGATGCAGAATGTCTTTGAAAATTCATTTTTTACATTCTCATCTTGACTTCTTCCCGGCCAACCTTGGGGCTGTAAGTGACGAGCATGGTGAGCGCTTCCACCAACAGATCTCAGTTATGGAAAACAGATACCAAGGTAATTTCAACCCAAATATGATGGGAGATTATTGTTGGTTCCTGCAGAAGGAGAGCTCGTCATCCTACAAGCGACAAAGGAAGAGGACACACCAAAGTTTCACTTAAGAACAGGAATTTGCCTTTCAGTAGTAACAACAAAATACTAACGCGCTTTGGGTGGATGGTTGGGAGCAGGGGTGGTAACTCCGCCAGCGGAATTCCGCTGTCTGTCTTAAGCCAGAATAAAGGAGGAAAGACATCCCTGTTCACTAATTATTTAAGTATGCTTAACATAAAACGTGGCACGGAAAAGTAGCTTAGACGGCTTTCGTAATAGAAGCGGGTGAGAAAAAAAATGAAAAATAGGGGTTTTCGGTTACACAAAATCTGGACGTGATAGAGAAATTTTGATATCAGATCTGAAATCAGCATCAGCGCTTTAGTAGGAATCAGTAGTTCACGTGTCTGTAACAAAAAAAAAGTTGAAATTTGTTGCCTAGTGTTATCTTCTGTATATACACCAACCCAGTGTATACCTGGCACTGTCGAGAAATTGGTGTTGAGTATAAGCATGACTGAAACTTTTTTGCAGCACTTCATCGTTTGCAAATGTTTCAATGAAAATGTTTCTCGCAAAATAATACGTCTCCATAACTCTCTAAACTGTGACCGCGTCCATCAAAAGTCCCTTATTACGAGTTCAGCCGGGCCATCTCAATCAAGCCTTGGGATTCTAGGTGGAGTAATACACCAATAGGTGTAGCTAGGGGCTTGCTAAACTCTATTTTTAAAGCCAGGTGTCTCTGTAGTTGCGGATTTATGCGCGTGTAAGCATCTGGACAGTGCTCTTGCGAAATGTCGAAAGCATAAACATTAGTCTTGCTTATATAGTCAGCCAATGATACGCCAATCCACACATCATTACAACAGTTTGTAGCCAGGAATAAGTTGTGGAATATTCCGTTTCTATGGCTCTCCCGACAGAGATGCCATTCACCAGCAGGACAAGACTTTAAGTTAAAAGTTCAAATTTGAGCGACGATTATTTATATAAGCCGGCAGTGACAGTAAACATCTGTTGAGTGCTTCTTATTGGGTATTTAACCGTGGATCTTAGTGAAAATCTCACAATTTCCATCTGTTTAGAAGCTGATACTTTTACGCGTCGAGCACAAAGGTGTCTTAATAATGTGCGGTGCAGGTTCAGCGACTTCATCCCTGTCAGCATCTACGTTTAAGCATATCTCAGGTGCCGTGCAGGTGGTTCTGATCTTCATGTTAATGCCGTTGAGTAAAAGCTTCTGCTGGAACATAAAATCGACTTATTTTTTTATCCTTTTTTTGCTTCCGTTATATAATATCCTGAGGCTTGTAAATGGTGTTCCTTATTGTCTTTTGAATAATTTAAAATAGTATGAACGATAATAATAATGGTTGGAAACTCCGCAAACATTTACTTGGTTTAAATATACATTACACTGATGGATCATGGTGTGAAGAAAATTAATTTCGGGGTAAATACGGTAGTTGTTATCGCAATATGTACCGTCATCGTGCGCTACTCGAACTTTTGTATATAGATTTATATTGTCAGGTCATAAAATAATGAACTTGCGCTAGGTACAACGAACTCTATAGGAGCTGTCCCCGACCCAACTGTGTTGGGGGGGTATTCATTGTATTGTGATGTAACAGGAGTCCTCTATAGATGTTTCAGTGGGTGGGATACTAAACATGTCAAGCTCCAACTTGCAGAATTCTGCACTGTGTGGGTGGATTAGATGAGTCATGTTGGATTGTTCGGGGTGTTTATCTGACCCTACTTTACACTGTAGAACCCCAAATATCTATGAGTGATAATTGCGCGAGAGTGGTGTTTATATTAGTTAAAAAAAACACACAGACCCCTAATACGCTTAAAGCATCTCTTCAGTTTTTTTAATTCTTTCTTTTATGTTTTACACCTCGTAATGGTGCATGCCTCTTTGCTTGATGTTTCATTTTTCTTTTCCTTTTTCTGACCCCTTTACCGCGCAGTTTCCGCTTTATAACTTTTTTGGCACTTTCAGTAATCTCATTTCTCGCGAGATACAACTGTATTTTAAAAGTTTCTTAGGTCTGATGCCGGCCATTACATCTTCAACTGTGTTAATACCTAATTGTAGAACATTCCGGCCAAGGTATTTTTCAGCCACTCTTTAGTACGGAGAATAGATGTTCGTAGTATAAAAGAAAAGATCGAGCTGAGGCCGTCCCCGCGTTAGTACCTCACACTTCAGTATACGACTAGAGATTTTTGTGTTTTGCTATAACAAGTCAAAAGTAAAGTTTCACGGTTAAACTCCCGTAACTGAATGGATACTTTTGGTCTACAACGGTTCTTGTATGTATCTCACTATTGGTTAAGAGGCTAGAAGTAACTGGTACATAATGGGGGTTATCGTATATTATGCTCAAACTTTTTCCCCATGCTCCGATATATGCACAGTATGTAACACTTGACACCCACAAACTGATGTTCTACAATATTGCTGTACACGTAGCACGTAGGAAGTTTGTCTAGCAGCCTATCCAATAGTTCGTAAAAAATATCTCTTTCGAATGCATAATTGTATCTTCGACTAAGTTGAATCTTGATCACTTCTTTACCTCTAATATTTCTTTTCGCCTTTGATCTTAACAATAGAACGCGCGGTGCTGACCCAGCAACCCATCTCACGCGTAAGATATCGAAACGTAGATCATCTGTAAGTTTAGAGTTATTTAAACGCTTATTTAGTTCTCTTATAATATTTTCCATGCTGTCATAATGGGCGCAGCTTAGTGTTATATCGGTGCTGTAGTACTGTACGCTGCCATTACATGCCGAGCGTATGGTCTTAAGCTATTAGCACGCCAGTGCTCTCAACTTCAAGGCATTTTCTAAGAACTTTAAAAACAACTTGTTTCTCCTCAATGTTTAAAAGATTGTCATTCAGCTAAAATTCACACAACCCTACTTACAGCTGGGTTTGAAGAAACTGCTGAAACATGTCAACATAAATTGGCCCTGTTACCGTAGCTTCTGCAAAGAAAAAAGGTCCGTAAATCTTTATTCTTGTCATACTTAACCAAACATTAACTTTGGAAGAATCTCTCTCCCATTCGTAGAACTAGGTTGGATTTTCACTAGCCTAGATACGGCAATTATGTCGATTAACCATTCCACATGTGTAGAATGTCGCCTCATCGATGAAGATAATGTGGTTTAATAAGTTTTTGGTATGAATTTCTTCAATCAATTCTGTGCACATGGCGGCTCGTCTTGGATAATCCTCTTCGTGTAACTCATGTAGCACTTGAATATGGTAACTTTTCTTTTTTAATGTTGATTTTAAAATACTTAGAACAGTCATTTTCGGTATGCTCAGTCTACGTGATGCTATACGAGTTGACATTCTAGAATTTGCTTAGGCATCTCTTACCAATTCGACATTTTCTTGAGAGTTACCTCGACGTCCAGATCTTGCCTCATCATGAACAGATCGTGTTCTTTTAAATTTATTGACCAGCTCGTGAATTGTTGTCTGTAGGTCCTGGTTTGTGAAATCCTCTTTCGAATTTTTCTCGAATTTCTTTGCACTTCTTCACTTGGGTACGTAGTGTTACTACCACCACACGTTTTTGTACATCCATCATCATCTATGGCCTGTTGAAAATAAAATAAAAATAGCACTATTTCAGCAAAATATAGAGGGACTTTTGGACCACCCTACATATAGTTTGCTTTGAGAATTCGGCATCTATTATTATTATTATTATTATTATTACTTTTTGACTGTTTATTTACTACTTATTATCATTATTATTAACGTTTTTGACTGTTCATTTACTTATACATATTTATTTTATAAAATATTTTACTTTTATGGTTTTAACAAAATTGTTTTATTTCCTTTAACCTTCGAGTGAATATTTGACTAAAGTAAATAGATAAACACGCTGAAATTTCCGTGGCGGGCCTCTGAGGATACGAATGATCAATGAATTGACCACAACTTCAGTCTCAGATAGCGTCAGGTGTTGTTGTTTATCGGGCCTTTACCTGCCCTGAAAGTCCAGCCAGGCCGTAAAATGCCAATAAAAGATTCCGTCGCCTACTGTTTATCGATAGTCGGTGGGTGGGGCTTTGTGGCTGGGTGAACGCGTATATACTCGTACATTTGGAATTTCCGCTGACCTGTACCCAATAATGATGTAAATAAAAAAGGTTCCAAAAACGGCCTTCCTACGTTTCTCATTCATAATCTCTTTTAGGAGACCCATAATTCATTAATTTTAAGATGCATCAATTTATACCATATTTATAACACCTGATTAATAGTCAAAGATTATAAAAACTGTCATTGCTAAATTTGTTTATTACCATATTTTTCCATTTCATATTCTTTTAAATTCCCAGTTTTAATGCTCTTTATTAATACATCAATATAACAGTCTCTGAATTTCTTTAGAAGGAATATGAGATGGAGGCCCATAAAAGTGACTTCCTCTCAGTTCGCGGTCTCATACTAACTTCCCTTATTTAAAAATCTGGGAATTCCTTCGGAAGTTTATTTACTAAAAATAAAGAAAAGAAAACAACGAACATATACGAACGTATATATATATATATATATATATATATATATGTGTGTGTGTGTGTGTGTGTGTGTGTGTGTGCGTGTATATATATACTCTCCCCCACCTCGCTATTCAGAAATCATTTCTATATTCTGTATATGATGCCAATGAGCTCCTCTTATAAACTGTTACTCTTATCTCTCCATATGCTAATTAAGCGTAAATTTTTCACCCAAATCCACTCTTTCTCATGCAGTTACAATTCCAACACGTGCTCGTCCCCTCTAGTTGACCGATTTTATAGTACCAATCTCATTGATAAGGATTTGAGATACCTATCTATTAACGACCTCAACTCAAAACTGAATGCTCATTGCTCAACCTTAATATTAGAAGCCTTCCTAAACATCATGATGACCTCAAAGATATATTAGTTTTAATTAAAAAGATTTCCCTGTAATTACACTCACTCACAGAACTTGTATAAACATATTTTCATTTAGAGGGCTATACATTCTTTGACATTTTCCGCACAAAAGAAGAGGCGGCGGCATTCGTATTTACATAAAAAAAACCCACCATAAAATACTAAAAAACTGACCCACTCTGTATAGTTGACCCCTACATTGAACCATGTGTGGTAAATCTTACCGTTGGCAAAACCTCTCTCAACATACTGGCGATATACAGACAACCTAAGAGTAGCGCAAATAACTATATTAATACCTTACAGGACCTAATCACTCATCAATGCCTAAAGAGCTCGCGTTCTTTCATCCTCGGAGATTTTAATATATGTAAACATAATGAAAACATGGACAGACTCCATTGCCAAATCATTATGAAACACAATGATCAGCCAATGGTATAAGACCCACGTAACAAGGCCAGCACGTCCCAACACTGACCTTACCAAATCTTCTCTTATCGACCACATATGGTCAGATATAGACTCACAATACATACATGACACAGGGATACTCCTTACAGGCATGACTCACCACCTCCCACATTAAGTCATAATCAAAACAACGACAAACTAAAGAACACAAATATTAAATTCAGAAAAAAACAAGGTATAGTCAGCTTGGTAAATTCAAAGCGAAATTAGTCGGAGCAGATTTCGACTTCATTGACAGCCCGCATACAAATACTGTATAAACACCAAATTTGAAAAGTTTCAGGAATCCCTTTGGCATTCTTTTAATGAATCCTGCTCCATCATTGAAAAAATATTTCTACTGTTCGAATCAACAATCCTTGGATAACCCCCAGGTTTAAAGACATCTATTAAACAAAAACATAAACCATATAAAAATGTGAAGGAAAGTCTATTCACAAAGGAAGTCTACACTCAGTATCGAAACAAACTTAATTCATTAATACACAAAGCTAAAGCTAATTACTATAAACATAAATTCGATGAATACAAAGGCGATCCCAAACAATACTGAAACCTCATTAACAAAGCGATTAATAAAAAACTAACAAAACCCTCTACCTCAGAAAAGCTATTAGTAAATAATGAGCACATTACATATAAAATAAATTTTAAATACTTTCAAAGATTTTTCCACCGAAACCAACCTCGCTTCTATTATCCCACCTGCGGTGAGGTCTTTCGATATGTACCTAGGTTTCCCATTACCACTCTTCCTTCTATCCCCAACTACGAAACACGATCTGATGTCAGCAATAAAACAGTTAAAAAAAAAGTTGTACGCTAGGCACAATCCTAAACAAAAAGTACAAAGAGTGCACAAACTTAATTACGCTCAAGCTTTCAAAGCTCATAAGCCTATCAATTCGAAATGGTGTCTTCCCAGACTACCTAATAAAGGCTCTCCATAAATCGGGGGATAAAACTTCCCCCCAAACTACAAACCCATTTTTCCAGAAAGAAGTCCTTCAATTAAATCTAGTAAATTTTCACAAAGGCTTCAAATGGTCATGCGCTAACTTCACCGGTTTCCTCGGGAAACAAGATCACCACAAGATATTTACTCTCCCCTGAGGAAACATAATATTCAGCAAACTTACATGTTTAAAATTTGACATGTGAACATTAATTAAATTCAAAGAACTTTCAAAAAGGTCGTTTTTGTCGACTAACATTAATCTCTTACAACCAAGTTCGTAAAACAAAGGAAATTCAGATTTTCGGATAACGTGAGATAGTTTTAAATCAACTTAGAAATTTTCCATCATGCCACAAAGTTCAACGATTTTTAAAGCCACTCCGCTTGTACAGGGCAGAACTACACCTGGCTTTATAACTCTAACTTACATCTTAAGATTAAAAGAACTCCCTTTAGTGTTTAAAGGGCCTATCAAACCATTTTCATTACATGGCATCATTCGTACAAAAATTACTGATCTTCTGTTGGCTCTAATCTCAATTTCGTTATATTTTAGGCTCCGCCTTTCTTAAAATAAATTAAAAATTAAAAATTTTCTCTCGAGGGTTTCCCTTAGGCGAGACCAAAGAATAAACAAATCCAAACTTTTACAAGCTTCAATGATGAAAAACAACCTTGTTAAGCTATTTCCCCTTTGTAGATCAATTGCTCGACCATAAATCTATCCCGGGATGTCAAACAACAGTTTCTTTCTGAAAGTACTTAGCCCTTTGGCATCGGATCATTTTACTTTGGCATGTCTTCATTTTAAAAGATTAAAACTTTTATGCGAAATTAAATCGATTCCAAGATCACTTCACTCTTTGTTTCTACCATTTTTTATTTACATTCTGATATGAGATTTACGCATATAAATTCACCGTCACAACATCGTCTCCATGTATATGTATGTATGTAAATATGTATATGTATATATACTGTGTGTTTGTATTATATATATATATACACAGGGCGTCCCAAAAAAATGTATACACACTTTAACAGCTGATAGCTCAATTGATGTTTCTTTCTTTCCAAGTTAAACCCATTAGAATTAATAATGGCAGTCAGACTAAGCTTTGAACAAAGGAAATTCATTCTAAAATGCTACTGGAAGTGTGAAAACGCAGTTGAAGTGCAAAGACAGTTTAGGAGGGAGTTTCAAACAGATCCACCAACGCGACTTACCATCACTCGAATTAGAGATAAGTTTGAAGCCGATAGAACTGTTCAGAATGTCCACAAGAAGCGTTCCGGAAGACCACGGACATCGACAAGCCCCACAAAGCAAGAAAGAGTACTGGAAACGTATCACCAAAGTCCAAGAAAATCTGTGCGGCAAGCGAGTCGTGAGGTAGGAATTTCAGAATCGTCTGTCCAACGCATTTTGAAGCGCTGTCAATGGAAAAGTTACATTCCAAGATTAGTCCATGCTATTAATGAAGATGATCCGGACCGAAGAGTGGAGTACTGCGAGTGGTACTTGGCACGATGTGGATGTGGATTGGACGAAGGGGTTTCGTAGAATACCCTCCGCGTTCACCAGACCTCACACCACTAGACTTTTTTTATGGGGATACTTAAAAAACAAAGTCTACGCTATAAAACCTGCAACAGTCGCTGAATTGAGAGCAGCCATTGAACGAGAATGCACACAAATACCAAACGAAATGTTTCGTGATGTTTGCGATTCCATTGCTTCGCGTTATCAGCAGTGCCTGGACCAGAACGGACGTCAGTTTGAAAACAGGCGTTGACAAAACAATTAAATAATGCCTGTAGATTCTATTACATTTTGAAAATGAAATGTATTTTAATAAACACTGCCTTTATAAGTATTTAAAGTGTGTATACATTTTTTTGGGACGTATATATATATATACACACACACACACACACACACACACAGTATATATATATATATATATATATATATATATGTGTGTGTGTGTGTGTGTGTGTGTATTACTCTCTATATACCTATTGTATGCCTTATATGTGTAGCGAAGACTAATAACGTTTATTAAATTAAAAAAAAAATTATTATTTTTTGTTTATATCTGTATATATCTTTGTATTTATTTTTAACATTTATTTTGCCTATCTTTCTTTCGACCATTAAAAAGCCATTAACGGATTAAGGGGTCCCCTGAGGATTAAAATGGATTTGCAAGAATTAAACGGATTAAAAATTGCTTCTCAGAATGCCACCCCTTCCCCACTCTCCTTAAATGCACCGTACTACTCGTGATTAATGGGATTAATAAAAACAACTCCCTATTTTTACAATGCTATTTACGTGTGTTCGTGCAAGGAATAACGGAATGCTTTACCAAAAGGTTCTCCACTAACGTAAAAAAAATAATTATCAACAACTTTTGAAAATACGTTGGAGTTACTTTCTGAATCCAGAAATGCAAATATTTTGCTTACTCATAATATGGAAGGAGAATACTGTAGTTCGGTACAGTTTAATTTTAATAAACTATTTTATTTCATTTATAATTTTTACCAAATGTTTTATTTTTCGTAACTTTCTATTTCGTTTTTGTTTTATAAATGATCAATTTAAGTGTTTAACGTCCATGACAATTTTTTCATTTTGAACGGGCTTAGTAACGCCATTTAAACGACTTCATTCACTCTCAGGAAACGCTCTTGATCGTTAAAGTTTTATTTCTATTTTTATTCGCATTTAAACTTATATTCGTTTTATTTTATTTTTGTTTTTTTATTGAGTTCTGCATTTTCATTCTGTGAATTGAGTTATATTTCACCACACACACACACACACACACACACACACACACACTGTATATGTTACAGTTACAGGCTAACTGTAACGCTCTATATTCACTCTAGACTAGCCCAAGATTCTAAGAAAGTAGAAAAGAAAAAGGAAGCAAGTGGAAATAACACAACCATGTTTACACTAAAAAAATGTGTGAAGCTTTCACACTGGGACAGTGGTAATAATAAAGTATAGAATATACAAAGCTGCCCCTCCTCCGCCAACCACTGCTGACAAAAAAATTGGTGTGAAAGATGATTTATAGGAAAGTATAAAAAGGAATAATGAAAATAATATCATACAATAATAGCATACACTTATCTTATATTAAATGTTATAATGTTTCAGACCAACGAAGAACCTAGGATCCACTCATGGCTGGTCTACATAACCGTGTTTGTAATTGTGTACTGCGCATGTCCTCCGTGGTGACGGAAGGGACCTACAATTTTACGTGGGTTCCGAACCACAAAAACCTTAATTTTACTACCTTAAACTATACCCATATTACCCAATCTATCAACATATGCATCTAATCGATTTTTAAACATGTTTATAGACGTGCTACTAATTACTTTTACCGGCAAACTATTCCAGCTATTTACTATTCTATGCGTAAGAGAGTTTTTGGCAACTGCTGTCTTGAACCTTCTACTAGTCAGCTTACACCATTATTTCTAGTTCTACTATATTGTACTATTTCGAAAAAGCTATCTCTATTTACGTTATCGAACCAATTCATAATCAGTGTTGGGCACTAAAGCGTTAATCCGATAACAGTTAATTAACGAAGTTAACTTTTTTTAACGGACTATTAACGGAAGTTAATTTCCATTTATCGTTATCGGACCAATTAACTTCCGATAACTCGATATTTAGTCTGTTAAAGTCCGTTAACACGTTAACTGCGAGGAGTCATTCACGGAAGATCACCGCTCCGCGAATGAATTCAAACCACCATAACTTCAGTCTGCTTCCAGATCTCGCAAGGGGAGGTTGTGCGCTTTTTATTGAAGGTAAGAAGGTTCTTTTAACGTAGTAAAAGTCCTATAATATTATATATATATTAATACGTATGGAGATATGTATGGTAAAATGTACGGTTGAGAAAAATTAATT
The DNA here is from genome assembly GCA_023014485.1 of Bathynomus jamesi. Taxonomy (NCBI): domain Eukaryota; kingdom Metazoa; phylum Arthropoda; class Malacostraca; order Isopoda; family Cirolanidae; genus Bathynomus; species Bathynomus jamesi. Next base: position 192,548 of record JAJOZX010005587.1, read on the forward strand.
TATAGTAATGACTAATGAATAAGTATTTTTACACTGCGTTAGTAAATCTCTAAAAAAGTATATATGTATGTAAAATTTGAATAATAGTTTTTATTCACTGATTGTAATATTGTCGTCGAATTAAATAACAATTGCCCTGGTAGCAGCCGTCACCACCCGGTTCAACCACTACCTGAACGACCGGGACTGCCAGCTGGCAGCTGCCTTCCACCCGAAGTTCCGGCTCCACTGGCTGCGCAGGTTCGACAGCGACCAAACTGTCTCTGTCAGGGCCGCCATGGAGGACGAGGTCGAGAGAGCACTGAGGAACCGGAACGTTGACAGCACCACCAGCTCTAGCGCCAGCAGCATGCCTGACGACCTCTTCGCTGGGTGGACGGCCGGTGGCTCAAGTACCAGTGTCAAGCAGAAGGCCAAGAGATTTGTCGACACTTGGCTGGACACTGATGGGAAGGTAGACATGGCTGACTCTGACTTCATGGGGGAGCAGATCAGATCTTCATCAACCTCTTCCTGAAGTACAATACGCCGATTCCGTCCTCTGCCGCAGTGGAACGGCTCTTCTCTCTCGGCAAGGACATCCTGAGGCCCAAGAGGTCAAGACTGGCAGTTGGGCCTAACTTTGAGAAGTTGGTCTTTCTGAAGGGCAACCAGCACATTGTGTCATAGTCTTTAATAAATGTGCCTAAAATTAAATTTTACCTTTCAGTTCCCGCCATAATAATTCTCTGGTAAATTAAAATTTAGTTAATGGTTAGTGGTTACAAGGGTTTCAAAACATGTAATCAGTACATTTTTTATTAAAAATAAAAAAAAAGTTATTAAGCAAAAAGTTGCAAAACTTGATAAAAATACAGTTAAATACCTATTTATTGTTGGATTTTGCATAAATAAACATTTTCTATGGGTTTTAAAGCTTTTTTCCTTGATTTTTTTAAATGTTAGTAAAGAAATAGTTATCGTTAACGGATTATCGTTAACTTCCGTTAACTTTGTAGTAAAATTATCGGATTATCGTTATCGGAGTTAAAAATTGGGGTTAACGGATTATCGTTATCGAAGTTAACTTTTTGGTTAACGGTGCCCACCACTGTTCATAATTTTCAAAACCTGGATTAGATCACCCTTAATCTCCTAGTCTCGAGTGTAGTCAGTTTTAACTCCTTAATTAAGCCTATCCTCGTATAACTTTGATCTAAGCGACGGAATCATCTTAGTTGCTCGTCTTTGAACTCGTTCGATTTTGTCTATATCCTTGCGCATATACGGATTCCAAAATTGGATCGCGTACCCAGTTACGCATTAGAAAACAGTGGAAAATAAAGGATGGCATAAAATAGTACACTACTTAATTTAACCTACTCCATGCATTTTTAAGCGTTATTTATTTATTTAATAATTTATTGCAAATAAGCAGTCATTCCATCGCCGCATCATTTCTTTCATGAATGCCAAAGACTACTGTTCTAATACATTAATAAATAAATTATTTATATTGCCCTCTTTCGCACTAGAATTATTTAGATAAGGGAGCACCAATCCAGAGGATCCTCCAGCTGGTCACCACACCCTAATTTAAAAATTCCCCCAAAAGCATACATTATAAATGTGATTTCCACCCTTTTTATTTGTTATTAAAATATCTGCCAAACCTAATCTTAAACATATTTACCAAATATATCCCTCCTTTCGATCATTTTATAGGTAAAAAAATAAACATTTCCGATCTTTTTACCTCTTATTTTAAAGCCGTAATATTCCTATCCGCTCCTTATACAATTTTGCCATGCTGACTTCAAATTTCACAACCATTTTTATGTATCACGTCAGGGTATTTCACAAAATATAAGTCAGGCATATTCATAGTATGTATTAAACAACAAATACAAAGACAATACATTTGAAAGTAAATTCATCTTTGATAATTAATTGATACATAATAGATCAGTCATGATTGATCAATAGGAGAAAATCGTCACTTTTTTTGCTCGTTTCTTACGTTGCGTTCCTTCCGACCCTTCCCGTTTCAGAGACCAGCAATAGTCTGCCATCATAGTGACATCCTGCCTTCCTTGGCATCTTTTCCCATAGTCTGGTATCCTGGCGGAACCTTTCTCCTTTTTCCTCACGAAACGTTTGGAATTAATATAGTGAGATCATTATGATTTTTTTATACCAGTAGCCTGGTTATTTTATATATATATATATATATATATATATATATAATATATATAGAGTGGACCTAGTTTAACCGTTTAAGGTGATAATGATTTAATTGTATGCAATGATTAATTGATGCAATGACTGACTGATTGCTTATTAATGAAAGGCTATTGAGTAGATCCACCATACTATTGGAAGTGACCGAAAAGGCAGCGAGGTCACCAGCTTGGTTTACACCCAAGCAAATTAATATTAAGGTTATAAAAGACACCTTATAGTTTGTTTTTTATTATGAAAATAAAGCCGTTATTTATTCACTGTGATATAACAAAGAATTGACAGTAATTAATTGGTAGTTTTACGTTATGCTTATGACATAGACTTAGCTAATAAGATGAAATGTTAATAGCTTAATTGACACGTAATAAATAATGTATTCATTTATGGTATGTAAATAGCATGCGACATGGAACATTGAATGAGTCTAGTAAATGATATAAAGAATGCACGTGCGTTTGGTACATTGAATGGAAAACATGACACTGATTAAGTAGGCTAAATGATTGCATGGATGCACAAGGAATAATTGATGCGGCCTAATAATAATGGATTGAAATGCTTGACCAACTATCATTTATATATAAGACCATTATGTGATGTTAAGTGATTACGCCAAGAGAATATTTAGTTAACACATAAATATAATTTATGAATTGAACATAATAACGAATGATGCGCGGAATTACGGTATTGAAATGACACTTGAATTGGATGACAGGCCTACTGCGTTCTTTCACGAGAGTCAGTTGGAACGCTTGATTACACACTTTGGGAGTATAGCCTACCGTTCTGCGGTAGGCTAATGTAGGCTTCACAAGAGTACTTAGAATAGGAGGTACTTATCTTAGGACGATATAACCTTGTTGAAGGCGGGTTGAAGACGAACCATTTTACGCAGATTCGAGTTGTCGTTGTCCGTTAAGCCTCTTGAGATGATGGATGTAGGCTTCGTGGAGGCCTGAGGTGATGTTACTTCTCGAGGTGCAGGCTGGCCTTATGATCTTGCAGGCGTAGGCCTGTGGTGCTGAATATATCTCGAGGAATGTGGAGAAACTTGAGGGCCGACCCGGCAAACCGCAGGCCCGAAGCGATTCCGGTTGGGCCTCGAAGGATTGCTTCTGCAGGTGGTCTGTAGATCTTACTTGATGATAAATTGTAGGCCTGGAAGAAAGTAGCGGCCGCGCCCCTCGGCCAGGGGGCCGGAAAGCGGTTGGTGGACGTGTTGCTCACGTTCGATGATGTGAGTACGAGTGAGTGAGTGAGAATGAAAGCAAGTGGAAGCTCGCTTTTATACGTAGTTCCTGTGACGTAGGACTTCGCGCCAATTCTTAAGACGCCTTGTGAGCGCGTCCTTTCGTTGATAAGGACTTACTTTCGCGCCTTTTGGGAAGAAACAGACTTTCCATTGTTTGACCACGTGTGTTTTCCAAGCTGTTTGATGATAGCGTGGAAGTAAAGGATTTCTGTCTATTTGCTGGTCTATTTCTTGTCGATCCGCCACATATATATATATATATATATAATATATATATATATATATATATATATATATATATAACGGTATCTGCATATAAATATGATAGTGGGGTCGATCGAAACTGTTGTGGAAATAAACTCTCTATTAGAGTGGGTTTTTATTATCATATTTTGACCTTCACGTAGAAAAAAGTGAAGTTTTTTGCATTAAAACGTTAAAATTTGGTCTGACAACACCACGTTTTCATTTCAGTTGTAAACAAAGTACTTGTGGTGAATTACAAAGCGATATCTTGTGATTATTGGAAAATGCCTAGTAACAAGTAAGTTTACCTTTTTTAACATGTTTATGGTTAACATTATATTTAAAGTATAATTAAGCATATGCATAACTAGATTGATAATGAAATTTCAATTATGCTATCTTATGATTGTTTGAATATGACCGCCCATCTAAATGGGCACCATGCAGTCCCATATCGGAAGCATTATTTTGGTAATATAATTACTAGTTATTTGTACTATGAATGATTATAAATTCATTTCATATAGAAATTGTAATTGCTATTAAATTTATCCAGAAGTTAATCATACAATTTTCTTTTTCTAGACCTTTTACGAATGCTGAAGATGCCATTGCCTATCTTCACTCTTTGTCTGATGATGATCAAGCCACAGGTATCGATATAGCCCTAGAACCCCATGACGATGGAGCTGCATTAGATGTTGATGATCCAGCTGAAGAACGTGTTGATATTGGAGAGGAAAATATCAACTTACTGGGAACAGAAGTGCTGGCGAAACTCCCCACATTGAACTAACTAACCGAAATACGCGTGCGAGCCCTTCCTGCTCATGGAGCTGTCCTATTGCATGTTAGTAACTTTTAATGTATTTATAAGCTTATTTATATGCTTTTACCTATTTACAGTATGACTATCCTATATGTTCATTTATTTGATATATATTCTGCTTTTTATAGATTTGGAAGAAATGCTTCAACACCAAGAAAGTAAAAGTGATCAAGAACCATCATGTAAAAAGCCAAAGCTGATAAAATCAACCTATACGTGGGAAAGCTGTCAGTTTGAAGAAAGAGCTACAGTCTCAGAACCAGTGCCACACAATCCAGCCATTTTGAATAAATGGTCTGATGAAAGGCTAGAACCAATTGATATCTTCAAAGTGTTTTGGAATGCCGAAATAATGGAGCATATCAAATCAGAGACAACCCGATACCACCATCTCAAATTTGGAAAAGATTTATTTGTTTCTGTTGAGGAACTCTATAAAGTCTTAGGCATTCTACTGTTATCTGGATATAGTGTGGTGAGCATATATATACAGTCAGGCCCGGATTTATAGCTGAGAAAACAGATCTCGGAAATGCCCTTGTTTATATAGTGCAAAAACAACTAAGTGAGATTTATCCTAATGTTTATGTTGCACTTCGAATAGTACTAACCATCCCAGTTACTGTTGCTTCGGCTGAAAGAAGTTTCTCGCGTCTCAAACTTATTAAAACATATTTGCGTTCCACCATGTCTCAAGCGAGATTGCAATCATTAGCTATGTTATCAATAGAAAACGATATAACAAATTCATTAGATTATTCTCAATTAATTGAAGAGTTTAGCTCGAAGAAAAGTAGAAAAGCATTGCTGTAATATTCAAGGAGCATCTGAACCAAATATTAAAGCATTAATATTTAGCCTGATAAGTCGATCGCTCACTATTATAAAAAATGAAATGTCAACATCTCTTATACATCACATATGAAAAACGTTTGTATACTATGGAAAGTCATTACCTATAATATTATATAAATCTTAGAAATCATTGTCTTATATTTTCGATACAAATCTTGATTCATATTATAATTTATACTTATTTGTATGGTTTATTTATATTTCTTATACAATTTCCATGCGTGATTATTTTGGTTTGGTTTAATTTTTAAGTGCTAGCATAGTTCTGTCTATGCGGGATTCTAATATTGCTGGTATAGTACCGATAATTAAGTCCATATTTTCATATATATAGGCCTAGGGCCTCGCAATTTCTAGATCTGCCTAGGGCCTCGCAACTTCTAGATCCGGCCCTGTATACAGTATATATATATATATATATATATATATATTTAGACTTATAACTATACTTTTAATTATTTTTTCTTTGCCTTGTACTGATTTCAAATGCGTGCTTACAGGTACCAAATCGCCGGCTCTTCTGGTCCCGACAAGCCGATACCCGTAACCTTGCTGTCATTCAGTGTGGAATGAGTGTCAATCGGTTTGAGGAAATTGTTCAGAGCCTCCATTTTGCGGATAATTCTAAACAACCATCTGGTGACAGAATATTTAAAGTTCGACCCTTATTTGAACATTTTAACCAAATTTTCTTTGAGCTAACTCAGCCTCTTCCAATGACATGGACTATCGATGAAGCTATGGAGCCTTATTATGGACGACATGGCCTAAAACAGTTCGTTCGAGGAAAACCTATTAGATTCGGTTACAAGCTTTGGTGTCTTTGCTCTCAGAAGGTTTTCTTATAAAATTCCAACTGTATGAAGGAAAGGATACCGGTCATGGGAAAGGGCTTACTGTTGGTGAGTCTGTAGTACAATCAATGACAAAGGGTGTCGGTCCACAAAGTAGTCATGGGTACATAGATAATTATTTTACTACTCTGCCCTTACTTGACTCGTTCAGGGAAGCAAACATCAACCTTACTGATACTATTCGTAAGGATAGAATTAAAAGTGTCCCCTTTATCAGATATGAACAAAAAAAAAAAAGGAGAGGTAATGCTGAAGTATTCAAAGAAAAATACAAAAAAATTGTAGTTTGCCATTGGCAAGATAAAAGCAATGTAATAGTCGTTACGAACAGGACGGATAGTGTTCCTCTAACTTTGGGGAAATGCAAACGCTGGTCAAAAAATTCGTGTAAAGTTGTAGTTCTCCCACAGCCAATGTTGATACAGCAGTACAATCAAGGAATGGGAGGAGTGGACTTGTTCGATCAGTTCCGAGGAAAATATAGGGTGTCATTTCGTAAGCGTGTCTGGTACTATCCGCTGGCTAGATTCGTTTTGAACGCTTCTATAGTTAATGGATGGCTTCTCTATAGAAAGATCCATAATATCACCGAACTAGATTTTCTCTGGGAAATTGTCAATGTTCTTCTGAAACCATCTGAAAGACCAGGTAAGCTTGTACCACTACAATCACCTAATGCAGTATGCTAGCTATGATGGGATTGACCACAACATTGTAATGGGAAATACACAATGTAGGTGTGGAGTGTGTAAAAAAATGTAAAACCAAAGTGCACGAAATGTGATATGGCATTACACGTCCAATGCTGGGTCAAATATCATACTCGAAAGTAGTGGCTAAATGAAGTCTTATAAATGAATATTTTTGTGATAAATTAGTATTTTTTTATTTTATCCAACATCAAGTAAATGTTTATTTTATTTCATTTGGAAGTTTTTCGAAAATAAATTGATTCTAGTGGAAGTTTGTGTGTTTTATTAGTGTTTTATAGCCTATATGAGCTTTGATGCGTATAGTGCATGGTGCCCATTTAAATGGGCAATCGACGGAAGGCCACAATGGTGCCCATTTAAATGGGCGCTTCATAACTCAAAGGTAAATGGATACATTTGAAAAATTCAAGCGTCAATAATAGTTTTTGATCATAATGTACTATACATATATATATATATATATATATATATATATATATATATATATATATATATATATATATATATATATATATATGTATTAGTAAGTTTAGAAAAGTACAACGAGTATCATGCGCTAATGGGTTAATATTATTAAAATTTGGTACTTTCCTATTTTCCCGGACCCCAGACTTTTGTCGAAAATATCACAACTTAACCTAACCAATTGTCAAGGCCATATACTGTAGTTGACCTAACCGTATTTCTTGTATGTCCATAATGAGACTTTAAAAGATTATTAATAATAATAACAGAAAAACCGGTGCTTTCCTGTTAGGTAACTGTATGCCCTTGATAATTGGTTAGGTTAAGTTGTGATATTTTTGGCAAAAAGTCTGGGGTCCGGGATAACAGAACATTACCTAAAATTTTTATTAAAAATTATTATTAAAAATTAATGACTGGTGTAATAAAATGATAATGTATGACTCAAAATATCTTCCAAATTTTACATTCAGACTTCTTCCTTTCAGGTGATGCCCCCTGTCGCTCCATCTGACGTCTGATGTTGAACAGCATGTTGACCATGGCTGCGCCAAGTGAACGTCAACTTATGAGTGATTCAGCTGATAGCACAATTCCATCTTGGATCACTAATTGGAAACTTTGCTGTCTATGCCAAGAAAATCGGAATGCTAAGTTGACATGCCCAGCTGAAAATGGGTATAAAGGTGTGTACAAAACATTGTCTGAAAATTTGACAGCATTTGATGTGATCAAAGAGTTGCCATTTCCTATAAATATTAGGCGTTTGAATGATGGTTCAAATATAGAAAGTACGTTGTTGAAGAATAAGGCTGTCATTCATGGAAATTGCAGGAGAAAATGTAATGCCTAAAAGCTTGATCGAGCAAAGAAACGGGCATTAGTGAAGTCAGTTTTCTAATAAGGAAGTTCCCAGTCCAAAAAAGACACGAAGTAGTTTTGTTTCATCTTTCAATCGTGAGCAGCCCCAGTGCATATTGTGTGATATGAACTGAAGGCAAAACTTATCAAAGCATCAACTGATGATATTATCACATTCAGAAACGTAGCCACAAAAACCAACAACTCCCAACTGTTAGCAAGACTAGCTACTGCATCTGATATGCATGCCATGGATGCATATTACCATAAGACCTCCCACACAAAACTATACACCCTTGCCCGTTCAGCTGATCGACAAGCATCATCAGTCAAATCTGAAACTATCTTTTGAGGCAATAGCTTTTGCTGAGTTAGCTGCTTATGTTAGTGAGTGTAAAGGACAAGTTCGCAAATTGAGGGAACTTTAGAAGCTCTATGACGAAAGGTTGACACAATTGAGGTGTACCAGCACATCCACACGCAATTCTACAAGACGGAAGGTGCGCTTGATGGAAAAATTGCCAGGATTAGTTGCTCAATCCGCAGGAAGAGACGTGTTGATTACGCATAGCGACACCGTTGGATCTGTGCTCTCATTCCAGCGAAACCACCTTGTGTGATGACGAGGCAATGATCCTCGTTAAAGCAGCAAATATACTGAGGAGGTACATCTTTGAGAGTCCGCTAGAGGCTTTCTCAGGTTCGTTGGCGGACGACTGCCTCCTCAAATCTACCCCTCCTCAATGTTTGCATTCATGAAAGTGACATTGCTAGGCTCTAGTATTAAGTCACAGAACTCCATTGAGGGTGCTAGGGCTAAGGTTGCGTGTACGTTGTCTCACCTTATCATCCACAATACTGTAAAGCGTGTTGTTAAGCCTACCAGTAATGAGAAACGTCATTCCAAAGAACGTGAAACACCCACACCCCTCTATGTTGGGTTGAAATTGCAAAACCAAGGTCGGTCAAAGCAGCTCATAAATCACTTCCTATCTCTTGGGCTGTTAATAAATATCTTATGATAGAGTATCGGAGATTTCGTTGGATTTTTCACTTAGTGTATCCAACTAATTCCGCCAAGATGGTGTGGTTATTCCCACGAATATGCTTAGAAATGTCTTCACTACGGGTGATGTGGATAATATCGATCAAAAGAAACGATCAAATCTGTCCCTTTCGGAGTTCCATGGTACGATGTTATCCCTAACAAATCATCTGAGCACTTCTAACGAGGGAGTCAAGCGTGACGTCTGTTCCGTTAATGCTGATACTCCGTGATCGGAAAAATTTTACTCTACCAGATTCCTATGCTGTAGTACCCCCAACTGAACTACCCAACACATATTTTCATGATCCCTTGCAATGACCCTGTTGTTCCATGAGCGTCCAGAATCCCAGGGTCCATCGTGAAGGAGGAGGCCTGGTTAGCCCATGTGTCTCACATACTGGACAAGGAGAGAATTGAGGTGGGAGACGTCGTAACCTAGTCAGGTTATAACGCTAGCCTTCAGAAAGACAATGTGCGCCCTCGCGCAGAGATCGGGATTTTACCACTCTTTGTGAGAAAGCGCAATCCCTATCCATGATCAAACATTCAATGGAGGTTGTAAAAGACGGAATCGACTTTTTAAATCCAGGGCATACCCCCGTCATTGGCATGGACCAATCATTGTATAGTCTGGCAAAACGAATCCAGTGGAAGTACCCAGAGCAACTTGGTGAAGACAAGTACGTTGTGATGATGGGAGGGTTTCACATTAAGATGGTGCTGCAGGAGAGCCTGGGAAAGTGGCTTGATGGCTTAGGGTGGGATCACGCGTTGGCTGAAGCAGGCGTTCTATCACCTGGTCGTGCTCATTCGGCGTTGAGTGCCTCTAACGTGAAAATAACTCGATATTCACACCAAATGTCCCTTGCTGCTCTTGACATATTGAGGGAAGAGGTGTACTCAGTGTCACAAGGACAAGCAGCATATCCAACAGTCCAATATTGGACACAGACAAAGGATCTCCACCTAATGTACTGCAGGTTCATCAGGTCTCAGAGAGGGGGAGATCTTGAACTCTATGTCCAAGTGCTTGGTGAGATAATCCCATGGTGTTTCGCGCTCGACCATCCAAACTATGCACGGTGGCTTCCAATACACGTGATAGACCTCATGCAGTTGAAGGACAAACATCCAACAGTGTTCCACGAGTTTATGAAGGGCAACTTCTTTGTACAGAGGTCAAAGAACCGGTATTCCATGATGGCGAAAGACCAATCACATGAACACTCAAACGATCACATCAAGGGAGATGGATGTGCATCTGGCCTTTACGACGAGCCGATTGCCCTCCTCATATGGATGCTAGCTTCCCCTCAGCGCGCAGGCATCATCTCCACTTATGAGGACTTCATGTCATGGCACCACACGTCGAGTTTCTCCCCTCATCACGAAGAGGCACAGAGCCTCCAGATTCGTTTTCACAGTGACGTGAAGTCTCTGGTGCGAGTCCTAAAAGAGCGTGGCAACCCATTCAGTGACACAAGTTCTTACCTTACTACCCTTGACACTAAATTGGTCATGGATGCATGTGTGACCAGCTCGTTAAGAGATTCTCATGATATTGAATCTGCCATGTACAATGATTTCGTCAAGACACGCTTCACTGATGCCTCAAAGGCCATCACTGCAACTATCCAGCGTAAAGGACTGAACACGTTCAAAATAGTACCCAACAAACAGAAAGATGCAAAAGGTCAAGCTCTCCAACACAACTCAGCCTTGGTCACTCATTTGTTCCTATCTGTGCAATCACGACCAGATGCAGATATTGATGAGTTTTTCATGTATGAAAACCAAAATGAACCCCCATCATTAGCTGTTACTGTCGTTTGCGAATTGGTACGAAGTCCGATCTCCTGAAATGCTTCGAGAAGGTCAATGAAAAACCAGATGGAGATTCAACAGTGAAAATCTTCGATGGTCCTACTGTAGTCCATTTTATTCAACCCGCCCAAACCGTGAGCACGAGCGATGAATATATGGAGAAGCAACTAGTGCCATTTGCAAGATCTCATGCCTCTGGTTGTGGATCGTATGGACTGGATATGGGATATCTACCCTGAGAGAAAACTGAAAGACCAAGCTCATGAGAATCGAGGAGATGGCCCAAGGAAAAAACTTGACTCCAAGACTTCCATCAACCAAAAGAGTGGAGTGCCATCCTCAAAAATGCAGAGAACAAAACAGAACTCGCCACACTCGTGAGTAAGCAGTTAGCTGAAGAAGACCTGGGTGTGCACCCTGTGACACGGAGGGTCTGGAACCGTGTAACCATCAAGAAGCTGACACGAGGATGATCCTCCACCTCAAACATGCAACTCAGCACGGCCATGACAAAGCATACTTCCGCACAGTGAACACTGATGTCGTGATTGTCGCAATCTCATCGTTCCCTGAATTGTCGTTGTGTGAACTATGGGTGGCGTTTGGGACTGGAAAACACTTCCAATGTTTCCCCATTCACGTGCTGGCGTCGCAGCTCGGCACAAAGTTGGGACTTGCGTTTCCCTTATTCCATGTACTGACAGGCTCGGACACTACATCGCACTTTGTAGGAGTTGGCAAGAAGATAGCTTGGGAAGTGTGGAAGCTCTTTCCGGAACTCACGGATAGCCTGCTCGCAATATTGCGTGATCCCGACTGCTTCACCATGGAATCTGTACCAATGCAGGTCATCGAACGTTTCATTGTCCTACTTTACAGTAAGTCTTGTGGACTGCTACCGTGAACCAAGCCCGGAGGGAGATGTTCTCACGAGGGAGCAGAACTCTCGATAATATCCCACCTACCCAGACAGCTCTATTTTAACATGTGAGACGAGCCATTCTCAGGCAGCTTTCATATGGTTTCATCAAGAGATCCCTGATCCTACTGACTGGGGATAGATGAGCTCAGCTCAGAAGTTGGTGCCGTTCTGGACGACACTTGCAGATGTCAGTAATGCTTGCGCGATCCTCCGACACTGTGGATGTAAGAAATCATGCACTGGCAACTGCAAATGCAACAAAGCGCACTTACACTGCACCTCCTTATGTCACTGCCAAGGTGCTTGTTTTAACAATGATGATCTTACCTAGTGTTCTCATTGGATGAGCAGTTTTGACACCCTCCCTGTGTCACAACTTGACTTGTAGTAGCGCGTTAATCTCTGATTTTCCGGTATCGCTCTTATTCTCCATAAGTTCACACAGATTGCAGTGATAATTCAACTTTAAACTAAACATCCGCAACCGCAACTGCAACCGCGCGGTTGTGACTTCTGACAACCGCAACCGCAACAGCGGAACTATGAAATCCGACAGAAACGAGCCCAAGATCATCAAATTTGGCCCAGCCGTTTAAGAGATAGACCTTGACCTCGAAACATTCCGAAACATAGTTAGATTGATCAGGCATCCTCAAAAGTATAAGAAACGAGCCCAAGATCATCAAAATCGGCCCAGTAATTCCTGAGATATGGCATTTTATGGTTTGGCTGTGGAATCGAGGCAGCCATTTTGAATTTGCTTAAAATGGCCACCAGAGTGAGGTCCCAGCGTGTCCCCAACCTGGAAATGTTTCTATATGGCTAAAGGTAACTTCATGCCAAATTTCACACTTTTTGCCAGATCTGAACGATTTTTGCATTAATCCAACCCACTATAATGAATAAACCATTCCATGTATACACTGTATTGTACACATAAGGGGTTCCAAAAAACCTTAGCCCCCCCCCATTTGCAGCTTACATGTTTACTTATATCGAAATAGTTTTTAGTGATTATAAAAATATATAAAATTCTTTATTTATTGCAGGTATTAAAATTACTCTAGCTGATAAAGTGATAATATAATGGCTTCTCAATTAATTGGTGATTCGGAGAGGCAAAGTGTGATAGATCGCATACGAGCAATAACATTTCGGGAAGCTCGTGATGCTGGAGCCACCTTTATAACACGTTCATGGGTGCCGAAAAGTTGCGAAGAAGTGAGGACTTCGTCAAAAGAAATTGGAATAAAACTTTGATGAATGTGAAATGGATACAACCAAATCTGGGCGCCCAAATTTGCCACTCTCTCAGGAAACAAAGGACATCATTGAAAGCGGTACGCGTAAGCGGAAAAACAGCTGTGCTAAACTTTCTAGAGAGATCGAAGTGTTGAGAGGAAAGATCGTTAGTGGTGAGATCATTCGACTGTACCGTCATCGGCAAGGTTTAAAGCCTTAGCATGAACTTCGAAAGCCAAGAAGAAAAACTCAACTTAACATCGATGACAGAATGTGGTTTGCCCATTATCTTGAAGATTGGGATGTGGATGATTTCATGTATTTAGCTGTCCCCGATGAATTTTTTGTTTACGTAACACGTCGGCCTAACTACCAAAATGATCGAGTGTGGGCCACAACACCAGATGAAATCGATGACAATGAACATTATCGCGAATTATTAAAAGTCCAGACTGTGTTGGTGTGTTTGTTTTGTTCACTGCAAAGAAGCTCATGTGGGTGCTGAAGCCAAATGGTCAGAGTTGGGATGGACAGTATTTTCGTGATATTATTCTATCCCAGCATGTCATTCCTTTCTAAGAAATCCAAACAGTGTTATGGATGTCGATCAGGTCACACTTCTGCACGATAAGGCCCCCTGCTTTAAGGCATTAGCCACTCAACAGTTGTTGCGGAACCATGAGATCGATTTCTTTGGTAATGAAGAATGGCCAGGAAATTCTCCTGACCTGAACGTTTGTGAACACATTGGATCAGTTATAAAGGACAAGGTTGAATGTCTCTTGTTTCAAGAACCTGCAGCAAATCGATTTTCGAAGGATACAATGACGCAACACATTGAAACTGTTTTAGCAAATTTGCGTAACGATCAAGATCTATTCACGTCACTTTTGGCAAGCTACCCAAAGCGAATTCAGGCTGTCTTGGAAGCCAATGGCGGGAACACCAAGTTTTAATTGTTTCTCATTAAATGCAGGATTAAATTCTCTTTGTAAGGTATGTTTAATTTTACTGTACCTCTATTGGTTTAGGCCATGGGCGGGCGGGGGGCTAAGGTTTATTGGAGCCCCGTATATTACATACTGGGTGTATGTCTAATATCACCCATACAAAATGGGTGATAGGTATTTGCCAGAAAACTGTACGTGGTGAGAACAAATGGATGTGATTTTTGGATTCAGCACACCTGAATTGATAAAATACAGTTATGTATGTTGAAACATCAGATATGCTGCATACCAGTGTTATCAATCTGTGCCAGTCTGTCCTTCTGTCTTACTTTCTTTCTCTCTCCTCTTTCATTTCACAGTTCTATTGTGTGCTTTAACGAATTCATTCAAAAACGAAGAAAAAGTCTGATATTTATTGTTTCCCATTATTTTATTTCTTTTAGATTTTCATTTTAGAACTACATACTCGTATTTACGTGAGAAGAGACCGAACATTTATGAGAACTAAATAAGGTTTGTTTCATTCATTTATCTATTACCAGTGAATATTTATCAAAATATTTCATTTCACTTTTATGTAAACTATTCTCTGTACCCTTTCCATTTATGTAATGTTTAGGTTCTATTCTCATTTTAACCTTTTCTCTCTGTATTATCATTCGTTATTTCTTCTTTTGCGTCGCTGTTATGCTTACCAATATTTTTTATTTATCCAATTTATAATCTGCACTTATTTATTTATCTTGTACAAATTCGACTTTTTATTCCCACCGTAGATATGTTTTATCTTTTGTCTACCCAATAACAGGTCTACCAATATCCCTTCCAATTACTACCTAAATTATTTTTCCTTATTTATTATATATAGTTTGTTACTGGTTATTCGTTAAGATTTATTTTCACTCCACATTCATCATTCCTTCCGAGTGTTTTTCAAACATCCCACATTATCTTCCCTCCGCATACAGCTACCTCATTGCGAAGACACAAAGTCGGCTTGGCGTTATCTTCTGTCTCTCTAGCTACATAAAATTTTTGCTCTCCCTTTCGTTAGATGTCGTCAATTGTGTGCAGCTACCTGGGTGAAGGTTACCTGGACCTCACTCCAATATCTCAAATAGTCCATCTCGTTTTCCAAATTTATTAAGGCTATTTTAAAATGTGTCGTTAATTTCGGTAGTTAGCGCGGTATCTTGTTACCCTTTATTGTCACTTCGTCCTCACGGCTCACGATGTCAATTTTTATTCTTCATTGATTGGTAGCATCCAGTAGAGATTTTCCATAAGATAGAGAAGCGAAAACGCAAATTTAAAAGCAAATAGAGCTCCCAAAATTAACTAAAGCAATGGCGATTTTCGATTAAATTAACTATAGTGGGTAATCAAAAATAAATTCAGAAAAAAATAATTTCACATATTATTGTAAACAATTACTTTACCACATTTAGTGGAAGATTTAAGACAATTTTTTGTTCGCGAAATAACTTTCCGAAAGTTACCAAAAACTTAAAATAGCCATGCCTTCCTTTAGTCGTCAAATCCAAGAAAACAGCGAGTAAGGCTAACTAAGGCTTAACATTTAACATTATAGATATTAAAATGAAAATAAAAATTAAAAACTTTATTGACAGACCATCCATAGTTCATATGCTTATATATTGATTGACGACTCAGATATAAGGAAACAATATCGAAGTTACTGTGCTAAGGCAAACATGATTATAAGGAATTTCAAATTATGTACAAGCGAAGCTAAAGATACTCTTTTTCATACTTCTGTGCTAATATTTATGAGCAGCAACTCTGGGTTAATTATAAAAAAGGCTCCCGCAGAACCCTCAATTTGCTTTACAATAGATCCTATAGACTGCTACATAAGTTACTTCCAAGATGCTCAGCCTCTCAAATGTTCGCTAACCGCAACGTTCCGAGTCTCCCTGAGGTAACAAGAGGTGTCCAATATAGTCTAATGCGAAGAATTAAAAACTCGGACAATCCAATTGTCCTGGCTATTCATCATTCATGCTTTATGTCTTCTAGACTGTGGAAAGTGTGTCTATAGCTCCACTTAACTCCTGCATTAGCCATCTCAATCGTCATCTTATCCTTTTTACACCTTTTGTACATTCTCTGTTTTATTATTCTACATTTAATCATGTCACATATTATAATAATATATTTTTATTATCTCAGTATATTTTTGTGTATTTTTGTTCATTATAGCTAATTATTTTTGTTACATCTGTTTAACTTTTTACCACTTATGATGGAAATTAAATTTTCCGAAACGCTTGCAAATAAAACTTTAATAGCTATTGTCTTTTCGTCCTCTTTTTTGAATCACCCTATATATATATATATATATATATATATATATACACAGTATAGGGTGATTCAAAAAAATGTTAACACTTATACGGAAAGAATTACAGATGTCATCCAATTAATACCTCCAGAGATGTGCCTTTGGGCTCTGGAAGCAACGTTTGACCGCTTTCATACATGCATAGATATCCATGGACAGCAAGTAGACTGTATGAAGCACTATTTGCATCACAAAAATGTTTACAAATAAATTGGAAATAAAAAATAAAACCCCATATGAGTGTTAATTTTTTTTTAATCACCATATATATACATGATACACACAGACCGTGCATGGAACAAGGAACTCTTCTAGGATAATTAAATCCACTATAGTCTGAATAAGTAATGGTAAATGACAGATACTATAGTTTTTCTTCATCTAGCCATAGCCCGACATGGGCAACGGGTCATTCGCAAGAGTCCCAAAAACATAGCTTCCTTCACCAGCTATCTGCAAAGCAGATAGGATCCAGCTTTGGGACAGGATCTAGGGTTTAAAGCAGCCAAGCCCAGCTACATTTAGAACCTCAATAAAGCAAAAGACTCGCTGCCTTCACGTCAGATTGAATACATCAAAGAAAAAGGGGTAACTATTATATTTTTAGCCAAAAACCAAACTTAAACCTCAACTGGCAGAATTGAGCGTCCACTTTTCAAGGCACATAACATGTTCGTTTCAAGCTGGATCCTATCTGCTTTGCAGATAGCTGGTGAGGGAAGCTATATTTTTGGGACCTCTTTGCGAGTGACCCGTTGCCCACGTCGGGCTAGCATCATAAAAAAAAAAACTATAGCATTTGTCATTTACCATTATTTATTCGGACTATAGTGGATTTAATTATCCTAGAAGAGTTCCTCGTTCCATCCACGGTCTGTGTGTATCATAAAAAACCTCAGGGAACCAGTCTGAGTTCATTCCCAAATATATATATATATATATATTTGTGTAACCGGTAACAATTTCAAAGGAATTTTTACTATCATGATTGTGCTCGTATCTTTTTTTGAGCGAAATCCAAACATTATTTCAGATTCGAAGAGCTCTTGCACGTTGCAGCAGTCAACTGATCCGTAATCCATTCCCCCCCCCCCCAAAGAAAACTTCTGCATCGGCAACTGCAAGCTATTATATTCCATCAACCACGCTTTTTCTCTCATACGTTCAACACTAAAATTTATTAAAAACCTTAAGGCTTTTGCAGTTGTTACGTACGAGCAGAATGCATTTATTTATTAATCCTTCTTTCTGTAAAGTCTTTTGTTGCTTAAAAATATATTTTCAGTTTTAATTTATATATTCCTAAAGCATTTCTCGAGTTATTTAAAAATTCTTTGGCAATTTAGCCGTTATATACAGGGTGTCCCATAAGTCCGGTCTCATAGAAAAATTTATTTTAAATTAAATTTACAAAAATAATACTCGTACAATTAGAGAAAACAATGTCAAATGACCTGTTTGTTTTGCATGTTCATACGATGTTCCAAACTTAAACGCGCACGTGCCAAAGTCTCTGGTGGATTTGTGCGCAAAACAGCACGGATATTTTCTTTAAGGTCTTCAATGGTACCTGGACGAACAGTGAACACAACAGACTTAAGGTGACCCCAGAGAAAAAAATCTAGGGGTGTGAGGCCCGGGGATCTTGGTGGGCACTCGATTGGTCCCCTGCGCCCAATCTATCGCCCAGGGAAGACTTCATCCAACCAACGTCGCACCTCACAGCCAAAGTGAGGTGATGCTCCATCCTGATGAAAGTAAAACCGATGTCGCGCTGCGAGTGGCATTTCGTCCTAATATGATTCCAACACATCACGCAACAACTATAGATATCGTTCGGCATTAAGTCCTCCTTCCAGAAATACTGGTTTCAAAACAAGATTTCCATGAATGCCGCAACACACGATTACTTTTGGGTTAGTTTAGTGATAAGCATCAACAGCGACATGAAGGTTAGCCTACGCTCAGTACACGGTGTTGTGTTGGTTTACGTATCCGTTCAGGTGGAAACACAATTCATCGCTAAACATGAATGATATCGTCCGCTAGGTTTCTTTTTGACTTAAACCATTCACAAAATTGAAGTCGTCGATCTGTATCATCCCCATGTAATTCTTGTACAGATGAAATTTGTGACGTTGCAATATTCAATGTACAGATGTCTTAGAATGTCCACTTTCATACGCAATCTTTCTCACCGATCATTGTGGACTTGCCGGACTGGAAAGTACATCAATACTGCTTTTAGCACCAGTTGAAGTTCTCGGGCGACCCGCTCTTGGTTTGTCCTGAACACTCCCGGTCTCCTTGAATCTTCAAAGTATTCGACCAACAGAACGCTGACCAGGTCGTGGTTTATTGGGATGACGACGGTGAAATCTTTAGTTGTCCGTCTTTGGCTAAGGCCAGAGAAGCACGCAAAAGAACAATTTCCGACTTTTCCTGAGGAGTGTAACTCACTTCCATATTAACCATTGCATCTTATTCTACCTGCAACAAAAAAAAAAGGTCCCAACACAAGACATCAATATGAACATTTATTTTAGTTATAATGTATTACTTTTTCAACATCTGCGGATGCGGATCTTTAATTTCAATATCCGCGGATGCGGATATTTAGTTAATCTCTCAATATAATATAGAATTATGAATATATGACAATTTTTCAAATTTCGTGATATTACTATTATGGGAGGCAATGCATAATAATTACAATTAATATTAATGTTTTCATTATGATAAAAATAATAACTTTCTCAAGAGTTTCAGCCACAGAAAATTCAATGAAACAAGTTTCATTCGCTTTTCTGTTACCAGCTATTTATATTTTGAGATTTATATATTTGTTTGTTCATTAATAATTAATACTTTACATGAAATGTGCATGACTGGGCCTTATAAGCTACTTTATAAGCTAATTTAATTGTAAATTGCATAATTTATTAGAGGTAATATCCGCATAACATCCGCAGTCAGAAGTGCGGATGCGGATGTTAAAAATGATGCGGATATCCGGTCCACCACTAATATATATATATATATTTGTTAATTATTTTATGCCCCGAAATTACTTTGTGTTCATTAATTTATGTTGTTTATAGCCTAATTTGCGTTAAAAAAAATCGTAATTTATTGACGACATTTCTTTATTAATATATTTCGTAATATCGTAAGTACTTACAGCTTTGATTTTAGTGTTGGAATGATACGCCTAGTTTTAATAAAATTATGATCTTAAACCATAAAAAAGAGACTATTGTTTATTCAGTGATATCAAAGCTTAAATAAGAGAAGCAACATGCACTCAATCAGTCAGTTATTTTACGATTAAAACAAACGAATGACGCCTTTTCATTCTCTCTCCCCTTTGCTGCGCTCAAATGATGATGTAGCTGTACGGAGTTCCGATCCCGCGCAAAATTACATGTAGGTCCACTCCGTCACGTGATCTTAATCGTTACAAAGGTTATATTAAATAAATTATTTTGGCTCACTGTGTTCATATTCTTCGTTGAGTTTTAGGGTGGTAGTGAAGTTCCAGCCTGGAGCAAGATATATGCCACCGAAGATAATCAGCGACCGAATTTCACCCAAGGTCCTACACCGACAAGCCAAATTACCTGCCTTAAATGTGCTCCTACGTAACAGGGCGGAGAAAATTTGGAGCAAGGTCCGAAACACATCGCCACAGACCTATGCAGAACTCGACATTGGACCACGCAGCGGGAGAAAATACCCCCTCTTCAAGAGAAGTCTACCTCGCAGCAGAAAGCCCCCCACCAACGGCACTATTTATACCCCACAGAAGATAAAACTATTGAAAAAAATATAAATAAATAAATAAATAAATGAAAAAAAGAGGCAGAAGACCCAAACTTTAAGCAAACAAACCAAGCACCTCACAAAAGCTTGAACGCGCAAGGGAGGTGAACTACCTATCACCTCACCTTACCCCATGTAAAAAAAAAACTCTGCGCATCCTTGGTGAACCCGAGGCCCTATAAACCATTCTCCTATATTTCCCTTTCCCTCACTTTCTAACATTTTTCCCACAACTCTAACTTAACCTCTTGTAACGTCAACACCACCACTTAAGTTTACAAACTACATCCAAAGGCTCTCTTCAAGAGTGTCATTGTTTCCTTTACTGATGCAATCTGTACCTGACAAGCACTTAGTATTCCTGGTATCGCTTCTAAGTAGGTAGTCAGATTACTTTTCATTAGCCCTGCTTACTTATTATATTAATGATATGATATGTCTCCGCGAAGTTCCATGTTCGATGCAAATCATTTATCAACGCCTGGTACTTCACTATCTTCTTCCTCTCTGCCCTTGTTCAGGCCAAAGTCAATGGGCACACTGACGTTACTAATTCAGTCCTTTCCTCTCTCTTCTGTCCCACACCACACTGTCTGGCTTCACAGCTCACTTCTCGACGTATCTCCCCTGCTGGTATTACTCTGTCGTAAAACAATGTGACATCATTATTTCCGGCTGTTAGCCGCGGGTCATGTTCCCATGCATGGTCACTTACTTGCAGTTTATATATAACCTTTATAGATGGCCCAATGTATGAGTTTGCACCCTTTGTTATGCTGTGCCGTGTAGTGCCCATCTCCCATTAGGACCTGCCATCCTGAGACCAGCTGCCAAACACGCTCAGCCTCATTAAAGCAGAATCTACAGCGATCATTATTGGGCATTCCCACCATCTTCTGAAATGCACTCGTTGCGAGTGCCAGGTATTGTTCACCTATGGTCAGACGCTCATCATCGTACTGCAGGGTGTCTCGCTTTAGCCATTCTAGATATCCTTCTTCATTGATGTAATCATTCTCTAGCTCTTGTATGTCCAGCTGTGGAGGAAAGTTCGTCGGCGTCCTTATATGGCTATGTATGATATGTATGTATACGTCGAAAGGTCATTGGTCAAGTTTTGGATGTTGATTGTTGAGGGATTTAAAGCCTCATGACTGAGTGAAAATAATATGCTTTTTTCAGTAAGTCTGAACCCATTCGTTTTTCATATTTTATGCGAAATACTCGACTAAAATTCCTAACTTCCAGCACGCAGACTTTAGTAAATTTCGAAATAAATTTTCACACGTCAATTGGGAAAACGTAATGGGGAACTCCAACGCAATACTAATGTGGGAATCGTTCGTAACGGTATTTAGGACTATAAATGAGGAATGTGTACCGTACAAAATTAAGCGTGCGAAAGTAAACAACAAGCCCTTGTGGTTTACTTCTAGAGTACGAGACATTATAAAGAGTAGAGATAGGGCTTATAAGCAACATAAGTGCGATAAAGACAATTTGTTGTTACGAAACAACTACATATCTCTGAGGCGTGAAGCGAAAAGTGTAATAAAAAAGTCCAAGCGCGAATTTGAAATCCATAGCTCGTGACGGTAAAGAAAACCCCAAGCGATTCTTTCAATACGTCAATAATAGAAATCCAGTAAAAAGTGTCTTAGGTCCATTGAAAAATGGAAATGGAGATCTAGTCTCTGAAAACAAGGAAATGGCTACCTTGCTAAACGAATTTGTTACGTCAGTTTTTACTATAGAAGATGTAACGAATATCCCTACGGTCATAGACATGATACCTTTTGATAATGGTAATATTTTGGATAATATTGTCGTTAGTGAAGGGGAAGTAATGCGCTATATTGATAAAATGAAAACGCGTAAATCACCGGGTCCGGATTCCATATATCCCATACAACTAAAAGAATTAAAAGATAGCATTGTTGTGCCGCTAACAAAGATTTTTAATGCGTCTATTTCTGAGGGGTGCGTACCAGATAATTTCAAGTTAGCAAACGTAACACCTATCTTTAAGAAAGGCGATAAAGGTGCGGTGGGAAATTATAGGCCAATCAGTTTAACGTCTGTTGTAGGTAAGCTACTGGAATCAATAATTAGGGATCGTATAGTCGAACACTTAGAAGTGCATAATCTGGTTAGAAATACGCAGCACGGTTTTAGGCGAAACAAATCTTGCTTAACTAATATTTTAGAATTTTTCCAAAGCGTGGTTGACGTTTACGATAGACATCGGGCGGTTGATGTAGTGTATTTAGATTTTCAAAAAGCGTTTGACACCGTGCCGCACAAAAGACTCATTGAAAAAACTAAGGCTCATGGAATCAGGGGTGTAGTAATAAATTGGCTAGAAGAGTGGTTGCGAGGCAGGAAACAGAGGGTGGTCGTTGATGGAGCGGAGTCGTGTTGGGCTAATGTAGCGAGTGGCGTTCCTCAGGGTTCTGTATTGGGCCCCTTGCTTTTTCTTATATAAGAAACTTATATTAACGATTTAGATGTCGGCCTAGTCAGTACAGTTTCAAAGTTTGCGGATGACACGAAGCTGGGTGGCAGGGCGATTAATGACGAAGATAGAGGAAAAATTCAGGAAGATCTGAATAAAATCGTTGATTGGTCACTCACATGGCAAATGAGATTTAACGTGGATAAGTGCAAAATTTTGCATATAGGTTCGCGTAACGGTAATTTTGCGTATAGTATGTCAGGGAAAGATTTAACAAGCGTAGAGCAGGAAAAAGATTTAGGAGTTATAGTCACTGGTGATTTAAAAGTAGCGAAACAAAGTACAGCAGCGGTCAATAAAGCGAACAAAGTGTTAGGTTTTATAGCTCGAAATTTTGAGTACAAATCGCGCGATATTATAGTTCCTCTTTATAAATCACTAGTTAGACCCCATTTGGAGTACGCGGTCCAATTTTGGAATCCGCATATGCGCAAAGATATAGACAAAATCGAAAGAGTTCAAAGACGAGCAACTAAGATGATTCCGTCTCTTAGGTCAAAGTCGTACGAGGATAGGCTTAAGGAGTTAAAATTGACTACTCTCGAGACTAGGAGGTTAAGGGGTGATCTAATCCAGGTTTTCAAAATTATGAATGGGTTTGAAAACGTAGATAGAGATAGCTTTTTCGAAATATCTCAATATAATAGGACTAGAAATAACGGGTGTAAGTTGACAAGTAGAAGGTTTGAGACAGCAGTTGCGAAAAACTTTTTACGCATAGAATAGTAAATAGCTGGAATAGTTTGCCGGTAGAAGTAATTAGTAGCACGTCTATAAACATGTTTAAAAATCGATTAGACGCGCATGTTGATAGAAAGGGTATAGTTTAAGGTAGTAAAATTAAGGCTTTGGGGATAGATCCCACAGCTCAACACAAGTGTTGTGGGATATAGGGAGGCAGCGTCTTGGGTTAGGGGATACTCTCTGTCCTTACACACCCCATTTAAAGAGATTCCTCTGCCGAGCGGTGACCCCATAGTACTGTGAGGTATTGAAAAACTCATGATCTTCACTTGCCCCACAAACACCTTTAAATGGGAGACCCATAATGGGTGCACACACATTTCTACATTACTGTACAGTCTTACAGCCACACCTACACTTTTCCTCGTAAGTGTATATATTGTAATGTATATGGTTGTAAATTTTGACTTGGTCCGCAATCGATATGGACCGTGACTTGATGGATACCGTAATGAAATTGACTGGATTCTTTGGATCTGATATATTTGCATGTCCGTTATAAATAGATATAGAGTGTAACATTTGTGGATAGTCTATTATGACTTGATCCTCTGGATCCAGAGATTCTATCTTTAGTTTTAAATCGATAATTAATTAGTTTTAAATTGATAATTATTTAGTTTCGTAAAAATTGGTCGTTGCCAATTTACCGGCAGTTTTTACATAAATTTCTTATGTTCTTGTGGTTCGGAACCCACGTAAAATTGTAGGTCCCCTCCGCCACCACGGAGGACATACACAATACACGATTACGAACACAGTTAGGTAGACCAGCCATGAGTGGATCCTAGGGTCTTTGTTGGTCTGAAACATTATAACATTATAACATTATAACATAATATTTTTTCACTTCATTCGGTTTGAAGGGAATGAAATAACAAGAACAAAAGAAATCGACTTATCTAACCTGAAACGACAGTATGAAAATATTGGATTTCCTCTATGGCAGTAGTTCTCAACTATAAATTTCCCGTGACTGCAGGTATTCAGTTGAAAATGTGGTACAGATATTTTTCGACAACTTGTTTCTAAATTTGTTCAGAAAAAAATGAAGTGTACATAATATTCACGCTAATATCTAAAAATTCAAACTAATCATCATACATCTGGAAGATAAAAGATCATGAAAAGTATGTTGCAACATATAGGTCTGATGGAACATATAACTCAACTAGGCTCGTGTACCCCCCGAACACACGTGCGCATCTCCGCATAAGCAAGGTACTGGCTTTTTTAAAATCCATATATTAGATTAATATATAATTAACCAGTATCATCGAACCGAAAAGGGCGTGATGAATGTTTCGAAAATTACACTCGAATGGGGTTTTCTGTTAAATCATTAAACAGTGAGGTATTCACTAATCTAGCCTAAACCAGCCTAACCTAGCGCCACCTGCCCTATTCAGGACTAACATATCTTTTTTCCCGTAAAAATGTTTCTAGATTTTTAAATATAATTTTTTAATGTACCGAGGTACCAAAAAAGTTACCGCACAAAGAATTACCTCACTACGCCTGTGAATTATCACAAACTTGACCTCATTTATGCCCAGTTGTTATAAACGTCTATTTTTAGTTACTCGTGGCGGACTATCAGAGGAGACTACCGGATTATTGGGAGCTATGTCACAATTAAAAAGTGCCGGACTACTGATATGCTGTATTGGAAAGAGTCTAGTGATGATGATTTAATATAGCTCTGTACAACGGACATTATTCCCATCTAATAACTGTAATAAATTTCTGAAATTCTACAATTGGCTTTATTTTACCGATACCTGAGAGTATCAGAAAACGCCGATGTATGATAGTGGAGTCAGATATATACGTATGACTCTCTAACCAGTTCTACTACAACACAGCCTAAACGGTTACAAACGACCGAGTAATATGGGCTTTAGAGTATTTTGCTCTTTTGGAGAAACTGTGGTAGAGATTGCGTGACGCATCACTTTGTATACAGTCTATAGCTGCGAAAGACATGTCGTGTTCTTGTGTTATTAAATAAATGTAATAGCTTAGACATAGTTAACAGAAAGTTAATGTTAAATCATATTATTGACTTTTATCTCATGAAATTAACAGCTACGTTCTGTATTGCTGAATCTAGTCTATGAAGGAAAAATGTAATATATTAAATATGTAATTGCGTGAATGATGATGGCCCGCAGTGGTGTAGTGCTGTGGGAACGCGTGGGAACGGCGTTCCCTTACTTTTTTTGGTAGACGGAACGGCGTTCCCTCACTATTTCAAATAAATCCGAACTTACAAATCTCTAACGTCATGAAATTTTAATTCCCACCCCTAGGAGAAATATGAGAAAGAATCATTAACTGTTTCATTTCTTTTAGCTTCGACTGAGGCAATGCTAGCCTATAAAGATCTGATGAAACAGTCACCACGGCGTACCAGTTGTTAACTTTTTTTTAGTTAATCATTCCAGTTGTTAGCTATTTTTATTGATCGTACTGGATGTCATATACCTAATGACACTGGAAATACTGCATCTTCAACCTTGGAATATATCCTAATAGCCAGTGCATATGACCTCAAAATATCCCTGAAATTGGTCAGATTTCAAAAGATTTCCCGGGGGGCTTACAGTGCCCCCGGACCCCCAGTTGTATGGGCTCGCCATTGTCCCCCCCGCATCTGAGTAACACTTTCAAAATGCGTTCCCTCACTTCTTATTTAGCACTACACCACTGATGATGGGTATAGGCTGAAAGAGTTATGCAAAGAGAGAAAGCTGTAAAACGAACACATTTTTTTTAACATAAGGAAAAGTGGAAAAGTTAATGGTGAAAGAGGTAGCGGATGAGTATAGTAAGGGAGTAAATGATGAATTGAGTGTAAAAGATGCAAAATAAATGGATATAAGTGAGATGTAAAATGTGTATGAAGATGTTTAATGAGGAATGCAAGGAGTGTGTGTGTGAGGGTGGGGGGGTTGCAAAGACATGTACAAAAAAGTGGGCAACAATGTGGTGGGATGCAGTAGTTGCATCAACGGTTAACGGTTGGTAACTGTGATAGAAAAGTGGAAGAAGAAAGAGGGTGTATGAAGAAAGCAAGAGAAGCGGGAAAAGACTAGTGCAACTGAAGAAACAGAGAGTACATAATTAGTTTGGAAGGAGGATGAATGATAATTATGTAGAGAACAGAAAGTTGTTCTGGAAGTAAGCTGAATAGTGTAACGTTAGTACAAGGCTAATCGTACTTTGCTTACAGTGGTAAAAGAATAATTTATATAAAATGGACTGACAAAGTCAGTGGTTGCTACCCACTATGTACGAGTATTTGAACCAAATACACTATAGTTTGCATGCATTATGTGACAGATGTTGATATATCACGAACTTTGGTAAAATGGTCTTTCAAAGAAACAAATTCAACATTTTCTATGGATATACTATAGAAAACCTTTTTTTAACCAGACGAGTCAGCTTTACTATACTTGTTAAAGATTTCTATCCTTGTAATCGGCATTAACCTAACAACAGGCGTGACAATACATCTAATAGTAATACGGAAAGTACAACTAATTTGACATATCCAAAATTTATTAATTACCAGCATATAAAATTTGACAGTATTGGTGTTCGTTAAAAAAGGCCCTGAATTAGATTTACACTTCTGTATGGCCAATTTAAGTTCTGGTACATTGTATGTTTTGGAACTAACTTTTTTGGTTTGCATAATAGTTTTTTCAAAGTAATTTCATACTTTGAGGAAGATGTTTTGCTATTTTTATATGTTAAAATTTATTTGATCGTGTAATTGGTAATTCTTTTCTTTGTTAATCTAACGTTTGTTTGGAATCTAACTCAACTGTTACCATTAAATCCTTTCAATTTCCTTGGGAAAACATTACTACACTGATCTTAACGCTGCTTACGGATTATACAGGGGCATAACTAACGGGGGGGGGGACGGGGGGACATGTCCCCCCCAAACTTTTGAACTGAGGGGGATAATATAGGTTTTGTCCCTCCTAACTTTTGATCTAAGTTAGCTTACGTGAAGGAAAATATTTAGTTCTTGAAAAAATCTATGATGAGTAAATCTTTAATTATATTAGTCCTATTAGTATGCTGGAAAGTATTGCTGATTCATTACTAATACTGCAGTGATAAATACTTTAATGAGACATCTAGTTATTTTTAATTATTGTATATTGTTTTCCTTTAATGTTAAGTATATACTTGATATACATAAGGTAGTTGTGAAAATGCTTCTTTGATTTTCCTATTACTATCATAAATATAGATCATTCTCTAAATCATAGTATTTTAAGAGCATCATTTTGGTCGCAAACACATTACCTACAGGATAGCAGCACAGAAATTCATCGCAGGATTTTTCATCATTATAGTTGTCCCCCCCAACTTTTGGAAGCTATTTACGCTCTTGGGATTATATATGTAGTGGCAGAGACGTTTTCAAATACTTTTACGATGTTCCATCGACACAAACACAATCAAGATGACGTCACACAAGTACGACCAATATGATGTCACAGTGCGGGACTCCTTCAAGCATTCCTTTTGCTTCGAGCATCACACCTCAACCTCGTTATAAGGACTTCTCGAGCAGGACGCCACCGCGACACCTCGACCTCTCTCTTCGAAGAACTAGTGATATGAGAGCTACCATCATGTAAACATCATTGTGCAAGCCCATTTTGGCGTGGTGTCATTCACCTAACTTTATATAAAGACTAATCATTACCTCGCGCGTTATTAATATTGAAGTCATTATTATAATGATGTTCATTTCTCTAAACTTGTATTCAAACAACCAACTTATATTTTGTCTCATTCATAAATCATTTATTTTGTTACTAATAAAGGAAGAAAACTCTTTCTATCAATCAATCTAATTAATAACATTAATTTCCTCAACTAATAACATTATTATAATTATTATAGTGCCAACGAGGCACTATATATATATATATATATATATTACACACACAGAGCTAGCAGAGGGGGGCTAGGAGGGCCATTTGGCCTGGGCCTGAAGCTTAAGGGGGGGGGCCTCAAATTTAGAAACTTTCAGGTTTGAATATAATGTTTGCAGTGAAAGTAATAATTGGGTTTAGCTATGGGCCTCAAAAGCTGGAAGTGGCCCGGGCCTCTCTGGACCTCTGAGAGGGCCTATATATATATATATATATATATATATATATATAATATATATATATATATATATATATATATTATATATATATATATATATAATATATATATATATATATATATAATATTAGTTTGGAAAATTACAATTTCTTAAGCATCACGAACAAAATCAAACAATGCGTGGATAGGCTGTAATTTAGTAGTATAAAAGGTATATCTTTCCTCCATTTCTACATGTTATTTCCTCATCTGTACTTTCGAATAAGGGACCAAATTTATTATAAAAAAATGAAAGATAGGTGTGTGTACGTGCGTGCGTGTGTGTCCACGGGCGCGTTCTTGGCTATCATACGAAATCGCAACAATATTCGTGATACACATTTCAACATGTATGCACGGGTGGTGAATATGTACTGATCGGCAAAGCAACGTACATTCCTACATTCTTTTTATATAATAATAATAATAATAATAATAATAATAATAATAATAATATGTTTAATGGTAAAAATAAATGTTATAATACTGCAATTTCCAATATTACAATAATGTTTTACAGAATATATTTATTTCTATCCGAGTAGTATCGCCTAATTAATTATTATAGAAAACATACTCCGTAGTTAAGGTCATGAAATATATATGATTAATGATGATTATGATTACATATAAGGTAAGACAAAGTATTTCCCCGATTCAAGATCCCAGTACGTCATATAAAGGACAAAAGTACGATACAGAGTTAACAACAAAACCGATTTAGGGACTAGAAATCGAAATTTAAACATTATAGCAACACTCCAAGAAAGCTTTTTAGATATATAATTGATATGGTCCTTCTACTGCAAATTCCTATCTAGCATGACGTGTAGAAGTTGTTACATTACATTCTTTACAACGAGTTCTCAACATTCAGATTGTCAAGATGTACATAAAAATCATAAAGTTTGTTTTATTTGAATCTATCTGAGGTCAGCCAATTCATTACAAGAAAAAGACAGTTGTATCGTCTGCAAACATTATAAAATTAAGAATATCGGAAGAACTCGGGAGGTCATTTATATACAATAAAAATAGCAAGGGGACTAGGAATGAGGCCTGGGGTACCTCGTGTTTATATACACAGTCGGTGACAGAAGTTTTGTCCCTTTGAGTATTATAAAATATATAGATCCCATTTCTTAATTGTTTTTACAATATGCTCAGTCCTTATGGCAATTTAAAACCATTTGTGATTGAAATATTTGCTTTTCTCTTCCCCCCCCCTTTGCTTTTGCGATAAGGTGGTAAGTTTGGCGTCTGTGTATGACGTATAAAACAATAGTACCAACCTGAAATCTAGAATTCAGTAATAGGAAGTATTTTAGCGGTAATAAAAATTATAATTATGAATTTGTAGAAATAAAATAATTTAAGCAACGTGTTGAATATTATATTGCAGACGTTTTAGAAGTAAAAGGTGTGAACTACGTCAACAAGAGAATTATCGAAAGGAACCTTTCTTCCGCACATTTTGTTTTTGCTGTATTATTTCTTGCTGTCAATAAAACTAGAAAAGAACGCAGTCATGAAAATCGTAAGCTTCACATTGCCGCCCGTAGTAATTAAAAAGAAAAAAGAAAATTTGTTGCTACAGTCTATCCTCCAGGCTCCCCAATTACTGGGCCTGAAGGCCCAGCACCGCAGGTCTAGCGAAATGGGTCCGTAGGGCCCTGTTTAGGTAGTCATCATAATTCACTGTATGTCCGTTTGTCCGTCTGTCTGTCTGTCTGTCTCCTTTTTAGGTCCTGTACCGATTTTCATGAAACTTGGTGATGGATCCCTTAAGTATTCTTAGCAACTTTCTTTTTCAAATTGGGCGTCCCCGTAAAAATTTACCTCCCCCACCTAAAAAAATCTGTTATCAACTTAGAAAAGTATGTAGCCATCAAAATTTTTAGCTACGTCGGAAACCGTGATAAAAAAAGTGACAAGTTGTACTTGAAATTTAACTGTTTCGTGAGCTTCAAGTCAAATATGTGAAGCTGTATTTAAAATTTAAGTGATTCGTGAGCTAATTGTAAATGTCAAACTCTAACTCTCTTAAAATTTTCTTAAATCAAGTCCCAACACGCTTCTACAGAGTTTCATACACTTTCGTGGAATGAAGAACATTAAGTTGGTGAATAAATTTAGAAAAGAATGTAGCCATCAAAATTTTTAGCAACGCTACGGAAGCTATTATATTCCACCCGCAGGACGGGTATTTTTACTAGTAATAATAATAATATAATAAGCCTAGACATTAATGTAATATTATTAATTTATTATGTACCTTCACTATAATAATTTTTTTTTTTAGAAAATTAGAAGACATACTGAAAATACAATAATAACATGCAAATAATAACAACGACATATTTATTTCATAATTTTATAGTTTATAGTTTTCACATACATTTACTGAGAAACTGTATTTATCATTTTATTGAAATTCATTCATAAATTTGTTTATAATAATCGAAAGAGGCACGCATATTAAAGTTATACAGAACAACATACACACCATCATTGTTTTTAACTGTTTGATCACGATAAGTTCTAGGACCCTCAAAAAAGTTCATAAACATTTTTACCAACTTTTTTTTAAACTTTTGTGGATTATTTTGAAGAGTTTTTACGAGTTTTGTGAACTTTTTCTAGTTTCGTGAATTTTAGGAATTTTTAAAGCTATATTGTGTAAAAAATGGTATGCTATAGTGGTGTAGCGGGTAATTGACTAATTGGTATTTGTGGCGGTATCTGCCCAATATCCTTCACCGTCTGAGCAGATCCAGATAGTTTTGATCAAAGTGTGAAGAAGATATTGGTGAGATATGGTCGCGCAAACGCAAATTTTCCACCAAATCAGGTCTTCCTCACCCTCCTGAACCGATTCTCACACGCTAGTCCACATGGCTCAATAGTTGCTTCTACTATGCAGACAATTTTGTGAAAGTAAAAACTTTTGTTCCAAGCCTTGAACGGAATCACAAGCCATCAAGATATCCAGAATATGTTAAGCAACATCACATTGCTACAAGATCTTGTTTTTATTGCCACAAACTTCGAGTGCCTGACAACTGCCATTAGAAAACTGGACGGTCGTCTTCCCCTAGTCGATGTTGTTAAAATTGTGGAAGCTGGTCAGAATGGCATGACAATGGAACTATACAAGAAGTAGTTTGAAGATGTGGAGACAAGCAATCCTGACTTTGACGTTCTTACTAAATATGCCTGAATTTTGGAAGGAAAATCAGTCAATAACTTTCACTGTGATCTTAAAACCATGGCGCTTTCAAGTTTGCCCCCTTGGTATGTCTGTTGAAGTTGAGCGTTTTAACTCTTCGGACAAGGATTTGTTGTCACCAAGGGGAGAAAGTCTCACTCTAAACCATATCAAAGATCACATGTTGTTGCAATGGAGTCGCGATGTGTAGATTATTATTTGTAAATAAATGTACTCGTATAGACTAATTGCAACGGCAATTATGTGCCGTAAATTTGCAAAAATATAGATCATTGAAAGCATAACTTTTTACGCACTATTTTGAAAATTTTGGGTTTTTTATGAACTTTTTTGAACTTTTGGGTGGGTTTCAACGAATTTTTTTGAGGGCCCTAACGATAACATTGCATATTACCAACTACAGCTGCATCCTGAGCTTCAGAAGTTTTATGAGGGTGACCAGATTTTGGTCCCGTAGAAGAAATACTTCCTTCAGTGTGGTAGCGTGGAACCCAGCGCTGTACGTTTTTTTTATGACCATCAAAACCTTCAGCAAATTCATTAATGGATGAGCAGGCCTCTATCATCCCTAGAAAGCCTCCTCTTATACATTGTGTTGTTTCATGATTTTTGAAAGCAAGTTAAATTCACTCGTTCAGTGATCACTAGGGTGGAGTGAATTTTTTTTTATTTTCAAACTGCCTGGGTGTGGGAAAGATGCGTATTGGGGAAAGCATCAATGTGCTAAAAATTTATTCTCCTATTATTAAATTTAAGATGTGCACACTGACCTCAAAGTTTCAGCGAATAACGAAAATGCTCGAATATTACCGTATAAGTAAATGGGAAATTTTGGCTAGATTTCAGAGAGTATGAGGGCAAGAATGGCATATATCGGTAAAATGATGTGTGTGTGTGAAGGAATTATACCCTTAAGATTATATTTACTATGGCTACACTTGTTTCAACATTTCCTAAAAATAGTATAAAATCCACAATTTTTACATACGAAATATAACTTATTAAAGAATACAAATTCCTATTTTGACTAATAAAGTAGGTTTTATACAGTATTTAGTAATCTCAGACTCTCATCGCAACCAAAAAACTGTTACCTGATTCTGATATGTTTGAACATGTTTGAACCTGTTAGTGTACGCCCGCGTTTAACAGCTGCTAGTTTAGTACCAGGTGTCAGTTTCTGCTAGTCTGTCACTAAGTGCACACACGCTGTTGTTGTTCCCTATTTCCTCCTTTCTTTGTGATCTCTACATCGTGATTATTTTTAGTTGATTTCTCATTGATATTTAATAAGGGACATAATAGAGAGTTTCACTCTTCTCTATTCTTTTAGATTAGACGGTGTAACAGAGAATAGCTGTTTGACCAACAAAATAGCAACAAAAACAAGACGTGACTGTAATTGTCCAGTATTAGGAGCTCCTGACGAACTTAGTGAAACAATGTTGCCAACCTTTTATGATGTGCTGAAGTACTGCCTTTATCTGAATAATAAAATGAAGAGTGAAGGAACTGAAAAACCTGTTTTTAATACAGGGTGTCCGAGAATTATCTGTACAATTTTTGGCTGTTATTAAAAGTCAACCATGAAGTGTAGAAATTCCAGTCTTGTCCCATTTTACAGAGAATCTCATTATGTTTTTTCTAATACCACGTTTTGACAAGTTTTTTAGAAATGTACGCGGGTGACAGACATTGATGATTTAAAAGCAAGAATCACAGCTGCTATTGAGCGAATTGATGTGGATATGCTGCAGCGTACATGGCAACATTTGGAGTATCGATTGGATGTTTTGCGAATCACTAATGGTGCACATATCGAATGTTTGTAACAACGTTACTTTGATAAAAGAAACTTTTGAAAATACAGATTCTAAATAATCTTGTTTAAGAATTTTACGTGTGTTATCAAGAATTTTATTAAAAGATGAAATTGTACAGATAATGGTCGGACACACTGGAATTTCTAAAAAACTTGTCAAAACTTGGTATCAGAAAAAACTTAATGAGATTCTCTGTAAAATGGGACAACACTGGAATTTCTATACTTCATGGTTGACTTTTAATAACAGTAAAAAATTGTACAGATAATTCTCGGACACCCTGTATTATTGCCAATTTAGTTGCATTGAAAATTGAAGATCTTTGGGCTAAATCTTCAATTCCCCATATTTCACACTAAAGAATAAACTCATCAAAGAATGTAATGGAAAGTACTGAAAGTTGTTGAAATAGGCAAAGGAGCGAAAAAGTAGTGCTTCATATGTAGCACGCGTCAAGACTTTCGTAAATGAGAGCCGGTCTAAACTATTTGACGTTGCAAATGTAAATGCTTCAGTGACTGTCTTTGCAAAATGCAGCGAAAGGTGCCTCCAGCTGAGAGGGACTTCCTAACAGACCAACGATGTCAAATGGGTAAAACAGTAAAGATAAAGCTGGCCGATCGGATTCGAACAGAAAAATATATGAAACGAAGTAAAAAAGATCAAGGTACTGGTTATGAAGTGGACCCGACCCCATTTCTTCTGATGACAATCCCCATGACTGTTAGTGATGATGATGTCATTTCATCTGAATATAAATATTTACATATACCAACTCCCGAGCACTATGCCATGACTGAAGATGGTGCTAGTACATCACAAATGCGACTAAATCTCCCAACAATGGCAAGGGAATGTGAAAGATATGGCATTTCATATCGTGGATGCGATGGTGGTTTCATAAGGTCTCGACTCGAATCGCGTGCTATTATGCCATACTTCAACTCCAAACAAGAGTACCAGATGAAGTAAAGAAAAACTGTGCCAATGGTTAGGTGGTTGGGTGGGCATGGGTGGAACTCGATATGTGGCCACCTCCTCGTGGTGAGTTCTGGGTGATTTGAATTATCATACAGTAAACGCAGGATTTAGTGTCCCCGGATATTGTGTCTCGCCGCTTATAGTGTCTCAAAACTAGGAAACAGTTACTTTTACATGGTAATTGCTATGGATAGAGTGTCTCTGATTAAGCTTATAGTGTCTCTTTTCAGCTAGTATAGTCTACTTGGCAGCTCTAGTTTACAGTGGCTCCTCACTTGTATTTGTGATGCCGTGCTGTCTACAGGCTTACTCGATGGCCATGGAAGGAAAATGTTTTGTTTTAATGTAAAATGAACATAGTTTTGATGTTTCAGTTGAATTGTAAAAACAATTTTAATGAGAAATTGCATAATAAAGGTGTTTATGCTGTAAATATATTGATATACAGGACATATTCACTATTTTTAACCTTGCAACCCTCGAGAGACCAAACTGTGGATATAGTGTCCTTTTGGCTTGGCACCGAGTAGGACACTAAAAACAGCGTCTACTGCACTAAGTTATTGAGCTTTTGAAATTCAAATCTGCGAAGAGATGCAAAAACTTTGGGGGGGCTAGGTATTATAATAACTATGCAATAAATGGCATACTTAAAGAGAATGCTTTTCGGCAGGGCATTTCAATCTAGAATTATATTATATAAATAACTTATAAAATTCAGGAATTTTCTGCCATTTTTCAATATTTTGAGCCAAATTTACTCATAGTAACAAACATTCTAGAAGGAAATTTGCATCACACAATCATTATCTTAGATATACAGGTCATCCTTGCCCTCAGGCTTTCTGGAATATGATTGAAA
Organism: Bathynomus jamesi; assembly: GCA_023014485.1. Lineage (NCBI taxonomy): Eukaryota > Metazoa > Arthropoda > Malacostraca > Isopoda > Cirolanidae > Bathynomus > Bathynomus jamesi. The sequence goes on from JAJOZX010005587.1 coordinate 228,360, forward strand.
TGTCACATTAAGTGAATGGCGAAATTCAACAATATTTATATTTCTGAAACTTTAAACTCGACGTACACATCTTAAATTTATAATAGGAGGATAATGTTTTAGCACACTGACAGAGACGTCAACCTTCAAGTATGAAAATCCGTGAGATTTCTCATTCTCCCCCGATTTTATTATTATCATTATTATTATTATTATTATTATAATTATTATTATTAGATTTAAAATCCGTGAGAGTTGACATGTATGCACTGATGCTTTCCCCAATACGCATCTATCCCATACACAGGCATTTTGAAAATCAAAAAATACAATTTTTCACTCCACCCTAGTGATCATCTCGGAAATATTGCCAAACGTACTTATCGAGTAAATATAATTGTTTAATTTTTTGTTTAATTTTAAAACTTAATTGTCGCATTAAAAAGAGTAGAATTTACATTATACTTTTATTATGAGTATTTTATAATTACTTTGCTGCATTTGTTTCTCCATATAACGTGTCCATAAAGTAAAAAGAAACAGAGCTTTGTTTCTGCCGTCACAATGGTGTCACATATTTACTTTAATTTCTGAATGTTATGATATAAAATATAGAATTAATATGGAAATGTATATTTAGCGACGCTATACATCGAAAGTATTGGAACAACATGAATATAAAGAAATCCTACAAGTTACATTAAACTATTCACATTCTGAATACCAATTCACATTATAGAATTGCGATATATTTTTTGTGAAGGGTATACATATTATGTTGGTTTTCATTTGTCATATTAATTTAACAAAATTGAAAAGTATTTCGTTACATTCTGATGACACATTCTAAAAGACCCACGTCTTCAAGCCGCTTCCAGTGAGATCAGCGAAGTGAAGCGACATTGGTTCTGGTAAGTGGTTGAATGGGAGACCAACGTACCGTTTCTCGATTCTGCACCCATCCTTGGTTCTGAATCCAGGTTCAGTTGTTGGCCCTTTCTATCAAACGACCTTTGACGTTGCAACGGATAAAAAATAACCAACACAGATTATCTCGTCTTGATACTTTACTGTGTTGAATTCGGCTTTCTCTCCCGGGGTGACATCCCTTCCCCGGTGACCCCCTTGTAGCTGGTGGGTGTCCCTTTCCACTGCCCCGGTAGGGGGTTGGGTTGTTACCGTATTACTTTATATATACGCCAATGAAACGACAATGAATTTGTAGCGTGCCGAGCTACGTTGTTTGTTTTAACTTTAACTATTAAACTGACATCGTTTATCGTTCTAATTCCAAAATGCACCTTTAAACTGTTGTTATGGAAACACCAAGAAGTTTTTACTTTTAAAACACAAATATAAATTTACACTCTTATTGTGAAACACAATTAAGTTTTCACACTTTTATTCTTATGTTTGTTCACAAATTAAATTAAATTTCACTTACATTATACAATTAATAAACAAGGTGAAGCTTTGATCGAAAATGACATAGGCCTCTATAGAACTGGATAGGCCTAGCGCGAGACACCAAATAAAAACCTAGGACCGCGGATAGAATTTTCTTTTTCGTTGGCCGGGGGGGGGGGGGGGGAATAGTGAATTTACTAAATTAAGCTCATTTTGAAAACGCCCTATTTCCCACTGGCCGAAAGGAAACAATCAAAGTGACAAGGGAGGGCAAATTAAGATCTTATGATGAGCGGTAGACGATCCGAATTCCTCACACTGACTGTCGCTCACCCCTCAATCTGCGCTGCGCTCTTCTGTCTCCATCCAGATTATAGTTTCCCATCAACGACTGCGTCCAGATGGATCCAGAAAGGGGGGTGCAGGGGGCTCAATTGAAGCAACAGGGCTTAATCTGGAGGCCCCATACATCCTCTGGATCAGCCTATGATTGCGTCGGACAGGATGTTTTTACAAATGTCTGTTGTATAAATCTGGAACTACAACGAACTTTTAATGTACTATTTTGAGTTTTAAAATTCCTATTTGTCCTATATTGCTTCACTAACTTATTTGGCCTATTTTCGCATTAAATCATTTAAATATACTGTATATCTCAAAGACTAGCTAAAAACTAAACTAGTATCAATGACGTAATTCGATGAAAAAGGAGTTATATCACGTAACTATTATTCTCATGCCGAATTGGTTGAACAATAACACTGGCCAAAAAGTATTTTTCATCAAATATAATTATGGGTGGGCTAGATAGCTGTTGGGACGCTGATTCCAAATTTGCTTTCGGTTTTCTTCTAGCATGTCTAGTTTTCGAGATGAGAGGTCCAGAGTGGCCGGGCCACTTCCAGCTTTTGAGGCCCATAGCTAAATCCAATTATTACTTTCACTGCAAAACATTATATTCAAACCTGAAAGTTTCTGAAGTTAAGGCCCCCCTTAAGCTTGAGGCCCAGGCCAAATGGCCCTCCTAGCCCCCCCTCTGATAGGCCCTGACTAGGGGCACTCAATATATTTTTCCACACCCTTTTTTCTTAGCTAAATAATAGGCCATGGGGCTGAAATGTCTTTTGGGCCGTAAATTTGAACTTTCTGCGCTTCACATAACCGGATTTTTCCAGTTTGAACCTCCCCTCCATGTATGAAACCGCTTTTCAACGCCCTTGTATAAAACCGATGGTTAACGCAGTTTCGAAAATGGCTTCTGACACTGATGTGCGTCGTAAACAGAGAGCTGTTATTGAGTTCTTAACCGCAGGGAAGGAAACAATTGGAAATATTCACAAACGTCTACAAAATGTTTACAGAGATGCTGTTATTGATCGAAGCACAGTTGAACGCTGGTCTGAACGTGTGAGATCATTGGAGGAGAGAGGGAGAGCCAGCCTCGATGATGAGCTACGCAGCGGTCGCCCAGCATCGGCTCTCACATCTCACACTGTGCAACGTGCTAATAGCATCATTCGATCAAATCGGCGCGTCACATACAAGGAGCTATCACTGGAGCTAGGAATTAGTGAAGGAAGTGTGAATACGATAAGTCAGCAACTGGGATACCCAAAAGTGCGTTCACGGTTTGTTCCTCGCCAACTGACTGAACATCACAAAGCCCAAAGAAAAGAAATTGCTTCTGAGTCATTGGTTCGATACGAGGCAGAAGGGGATGACTTCCTTTCACGAACTGTGATTGGGAATGAGACTTGGGTACACCACTTTAAACCTAAAACAAAACGCCAATCCATGGAGTGGCATCACGCAGACTCCCCACGCAAGAAAAAGTTCAAAATGGCTCCCTCTGCAGGAAAGGTTATGGCCACCATCTTGTGGGACATAGATGAAAGGAGTGATTCTGGTGGACAAACAATCAACTCAGAGGCATATATTGCTACCCTACAGAGACTCCAGAGACGTATAAAGCGAGTTCGACCGGAGAGAAAACTGGAAGACGTCCTTCGTTTGCACGATAACGCAAGACCACACAACAGTTTGCAAACAAGAGAAGCCGTCCCAAAAATGCGCTCGACTGTGTTACTCCACCCTCCATACAACCCGGATCTGGCACATTCAGACTTCCTTTATTATTATTAACCTTTATTAATAATAATAAAATAAATAATTTTTTTTCAATTTACAATGACATGAATAATTGTGAAGCTCGACTATTTATTTAATTTAATTTGACCCTTAAGCTTTAGGCTTTACTGGGTCTTATTAAAAATAAGCAGCTAGTGTTATAAATTAATAATAATAAATAAATAAATCAGTAAATAAGTATTATTAATAGTTAAAACGTGTATTACAATATTAAACAATATTAGTGGACATTAATCCAGATTTTTGTTAGTATCCATTATTAATCGGGATTTCAACTTGGTTTTAAACAAATTTACATTCGCAATATTTTTTATATTGGCATGCAGGTCATTCCATAGTTTCAATCCAATGAAAATGGGTAGTTTTTGAGATGAAGACAATCTAAATTGAGATATAACAAGCTTTGATCTATTTCTGGTCTGATACGAGTGGATTTCTTGATGAGTTACAAAATATCTATTTACCCATTGCAAATTATGATTTTGCTTTTACACTTGTAAATAAAAATAAAATGTGCCAATTTGGTTATATTATTGAGCTTTAGCAGGTTTAGCTCTTTAAATAATGCACTAGAGTGATCAAGGAAATCAGCATCAGATAATAACCTTATTGCTCGTTTTTGGATGACAAAGATACCATTTAATGCGTTGTTAGCGGAGTTTCCCCAAATAAGAGTGCAGTATGTTATATAAGGAAGAACAAGAGTATGATAAAGAGTCAATAAAACTTGTTTAGGGACTACATTTCTAAGTTTAAACATTATAGCAACGCTCCTTGAAATCTTTTTCGATATAATTTACATGATCACTCCATTGCAAATTCTTATCTAGCATTACACCAAGAAATTTTGTTACAGTACACTCCTTTATGGTGATTTCATTAACATTAAGTTCATCAAGATATACATTTCTTTTATTAGTAAAAATCATGAAATTTGTTTTACTGGTATTTAGGAAGAGTTTATTGGTGGTCAACCATTTCATTACACTGATGAATTCTGAATGAATATATTCTTAGCTGTATTAACATCTTTGCAAGAAAAAGAGACAGTTGTATCATCTGCAAACATTATGAAGTTCAGTATATCATGAACGTGGAAGGTCATTTATATATAATAAAAATAACAGTGGACCCAGACTGAGCCCTGTGGCACACCATGTTTGACAAGCGCTTTAGTGGAGCAAACCTTATTTACTGATACAAAATTATCTATTGGACAAATAACTTTTAAACCAATCACTGATTGCCCTCTAAAGCCGTAACAATACAATTTATTAAGTAGAATATTATGGTCTATTACATCAAATGCCTTGCTCAAATCCATAAATATTGATATCATTATTTCTTTGTTCTCCTTAGCTATATTTACATTTTCCATAAGATTTAAAATAGCCATTTCCGTTGTTTATTATTACGGAAGCCATATTGATTTGGGATAATAAATTGTATGATTCTAAATATCGCTGCATTCTACTTTTTACAATTTTTTCGAAAACTTTGCTGAACACAGATAATGAACACACCGGCCTGTAATTTGTTGCTAGTGTAGATCACCCCCTTTAAAAAGGGGTGTTATACAACCAGTTTTTAGCATTGATGGGAATATTCCTTTGGAAATACTTTGATTGGTAATTTTAGCCAAAGTTACAGATATCTTATCTTTAACAAGTTTCAATATAGGTACAGGAATGTTATGAATGTTATTTTTTGTATTTTTTAATTTACCAATAATATTCTGGACCTCAGTAGAGGTAGTAGGAACAAAAGAAAATGAATTTAGTGGGCTGGGTGGCATATATTCTAGAGGTGAGTGATCATTATTTATTAATTGTGAGCGAAGCTTATCCGCTATTGAAGTAAAATGTGCATTTAAAGAGTCTGCAATAGCAGTATCATCAGTGATTTCTTTATTATCAACATTTAATTTCTCTATTGAATTTTTCTTAATTTGTTTTCCGAGAAGATTGTTTATGGTTGTCCAAGTGTTTTTCATGTCTCCTTTATGTTTGGCAAATTGATTGTTATAATAGTTATATTTTGCAATTTTGATTATTTTAGTTAGTTTGTTTCTGTATTGAGTATATTGTATTTTAGGAAGTTTGCTCTGCAATTGCAATTTGAATAATTTATCTCTGTTCTTTTTGAAGTGATAATTCCTGGAGTGATCCATGGATTTGCGACCCTTTTGGGCGAAACTGTTTTTCTCCTTAAAGGAAAGCAAATATTAAAAATATGGAATAAGGTGTCATAGAAGAACTGAAACATATGACTGGGTCATTTAAAGGTTCGTCACAGTCAAGTCGAGTATTTCTACTGCCCCAATAAATTTTCTTTTGTTAACCTCTGAGAATATTCTGTACAATAGTTGTTTTGTCCGCAACCTGAACAATGTTATTGAATATAGCGTAAGTAGGAAAATGATCACTGATGCTTGTGTTATAATTCCAGAGTTTACAAGGGCATTGCTCTTTACAAATATTCTGGGTGATCCAGATAAATGGGACCCATAAAAAAAAGCCAAATATTCTTAATATTTAATTCCTTTCATAAAAACTATATATCATTCGAAAGAGTAGAGTTACAAGTTTATTATGAAATATTTATTTTTTAAAATGACTCCTTTCAAATGTGCTCCATTAGTTGCCAAGCATTCCAGTGTTCTCGCTTGTAAGTTCTGCATCACTTTTGCAAGAGTGTGCGGTGGTATGGCCTGTATCTCATTTGTGATGGCGGCCTTCAATTCTTGCAAGGTCGTTGGGTTATTTTGTAGACCCTACTCTTTAAATATCCCCAGAGATAATAATCTAAGGGAGAAAAATCCGGAGACTTGCGGGCCATTCAACGTCTCCAAATCTTGAGATTAACTCGCCTGGAAACGTTTGACGCAAAACTGCCATGCAGTTCCTCGTGGTATGGCAGGTAGCTCCGTCTTGTTGGAACCAGTGGTTTTCTAGACAAAGATCTCTTAATTTAGGAATAAGGAAATCGGTCAACATTTTTTCGTAGCGATCACCATTTACAGTGACCGTGTTTCCGGTGGAATCCTCGAAAAAGTACGGCCCTATGATCTGAGATGCAGTAAGACCACACCAAACAGTTACACGCTGACTATGCAACGGGACTTCGGTAATATTCAATGGATTTTGTGTTGCCCAGAAACGACAATTTTGTTTGTTTACAGTTCCATTCAAGTGAAAATGGGCTTCGTCTGACATAATCAAAGTTTCTAGAAATTTGTGGTGTCATTTACCTTCTGTTGGATCCATTGACAGAATTGTCGTCTTCGTGCGAAATCTCCATCGTTTAGTTGTTGCACTGTTTGAATTTTATATGGAAAGAGCATTAAATTTTGCTTGAATATACGGTGTGATGTTCCATATCCAACTCCTAACAGCTGAGAAGCACGTCTGATGCTTATGTTAGGATTATCCTGTACAATTTCATGAGTTCTGTTAATGATCTCGTCTATCCTTGCTGTGCGCACTCTTCCAGTTGGTTTTCTTTTTCCAATGCTGCCAGTTAGGGAAAAATTTCTGACACACCGACGGATTACTTTCTTAGAAGGTGATTTTGACATCTGAAAATTTGTCTTGAAAGATCTTTGAGCTGAAACTACACTTCTTCCACGCTCATAATATTGCTCAGTTATGAAACGCAGCTGTTCCACAGTCCATGCAGTCATCTTGAAGGGTTAGTTTTAACTAACACTTTTATTTTGTTTTGTATCTTATCTTGTATTGTCAAAACCTATACAATCCTGTACAAACTTGTAACTATCCTCTTTCGAATGATGCGTATGATTTTATAAAAGGAGTTATACTTTAAGAGTTACAGGGTTTCTTTTGGGTCCCATTTCTCTGGATCACCCTATTAATTATCAATCGTAGATTCTGTTATTTGATTGCCATAGCTGCAGACTCGAGTGGGTTTGGTAATAGGATGACTAAGATAGAAAGAATTCATTAAGTTTAAAAATTTATGAGAGATTGCTTCAGATTCCAAATTGATGTTGAAGTCTCCCGCAACTATGGCATTCGATTTATGAAAGTTGCATAACATGTTATCTAAGTGAATTAAAAAGCTATTGATATTAGTATTAGGTGGTCTATATATTGCATGGACAGAATATACAGGGTGTCCATAAATGATTACCCTGATTAAAGCATGCTATAACTTTTAAATAAACACTCGTATTCAAACACAGTTTTAATCATAAGTAGATAAACATACAAAGTTTTGATACATAGTTAATGAACTTAATAAGCTTCCACATGTGCACCCCTAGTGGCACGTAAAATGTCGTAAAATGTCTCTGTTTCCGCAACTGTGTACCTGGATATGCTCACCAATTACGCCATCCCCAGCTGCAGGACAGGCAGCCAACTGTCATCTTCCAACAAGATGGGGCACCCTCTCATTGGGTGCATGTTGTTCGTGAAACTCTCGACGCAACATTTCCAAATCGATGGATTGGCAGGGACGGGCCAATCCCATGCCCCAAAGATCACCAGACACTACCCCGCTGGATTTCTTTCTCTGGAGTCATGTTAAAGATTTGGTTTATGCAACAGTTGTTCCAGATATCAAGACATTGCGAGAACGCATTACGAATGCAATTGCAACAGTTAACCCACAAATGTTGGAAAATGTGTGGCGTGAGTGTGAATACCGTTTAGACATTTTACGTGCCACTAGGGGTGCACATGTGGAAGCTTATTAAGTTCATTAACTATGTATCAAAACTTTGTATGTTTATCTACTTTTGATTAAAACTGTGTCTGAATACGGGTGTTTATTTAAAAGTTATAGCATGCTTTAATCAGGGTAATCATTTGTGGACATCCTATATATTACTTTTGTCTTTTATATTCACAATCAGGTTTTCATTGTCACTATTACATAGAGAAAATACTTCGTTAGAGTCGTAAGTTTGATGACATACATAGATATACCCACCAATCTGACCATCTCTTACAGTATGATAAGCAACGTAATTATCTATATTATGTAGGTTTTTAATACTACTATTTAACCAGGTTTCCGTGAGAATTATAACACTAAATTTGACCGTAGAAGTTTTCAAAAGGGCCAATAAGTAGTTATAGTTCCTAGTAAGCTTCGAATGTTTACGTAGATTTAGCACTGAAAGATTTTTATAAGTATCTTTTTGTAATACAAAGGCATTAAACTCGTCTATCGATGAGACCATGCAATTGCCTACACCAGATTCCTGTTCTAGATTCTCTAAACTGGATACAGAATTTTTTGGTAATGAATTGAAATGATTATATCGGCACATTTGTTTGGGCCAATGAAGGATGCTATTCGTGGAAGAAAGTTTCAGAGTGACGATGAGGTTGTTGAGGAGGTTAAGAGGTGGTTCCAGCGGAACCCAGCGGACATGTAAAAAAGGTATGTAACTCCTCGTCTACAAAATTTCTGGAACTTACAAGGAAACTTGGAAAGAAAAAAAAAGGTGGGGAAAAATATAGTGAGTAGCCCTCGTATATACAAATAATACTATACATATATACAGTATATATATGCGTCCTTTATATAATATAGTAATATACTGTATATAATATGCATATAACTATATATAATATACTGTATAATACTATATATACACAATATATAATATGCGTCCTTTATACATGTAGCGGAGTATTTTGTCGTTGCAGCTTAGGTGTGTTTTTGCTTTATCGTTTCTGTACCTTATGTATGGCATTTTGTCGTTTCAACTTCTGCTTTCCACAGGTTGTCTTGTGGTATTTTAGGTAAGAGCAGTTGCTGGCCACAAATTTGCAAACGTTGCACATGTACACCCTTTTATTCTTTGGCGTAACAGTCACATGTCTAGTTGTATGTTGTGTTTTGTGTCGCCCACTTACACATTTTATTTTTTTAGGTGATTTACATCAACCCACTCATCGATCATCATACCTCGAAAGTGTAAAAATCACCCCGACAATTTCTGTTACTAAATCACAACAGTGTACGATCACGATGTATCTTCGGAAAACTTACTGGTTATACTTCAGCTGTCACTGGGCGACCAAGATATGGCGTGGGCGCCACATGTTATCTGTACCGCTTGTTCGAAAGGATTACGTGACTGGTTGAACCAAAGGAAAAAGTCGATGCCGTTCGCTATACCCATGATATGGAGGGAGCCGAGAGACCATCATGGCGATTGTTACTTTTGCAATGTTAACATAACTGGATTCTCCGTGAAGAACAAGCAAACATCGTTTATCCGAACGTAGACTCCGTGATCAGACCGATCCCGGTACCTCCACAGCATGGACTCGATTTTTTAGAAGACGAAAGGGAATCCGACGAAGGTGCGATTGGCGGAGATGCGGGACCTTCGGCCGATCTTGACTACACACCTGACGAAGAGCAATCGGAGCCGGAGAGGCTTACCCAAAACGAGTTGAATGACCTCATTAGAGAACTAGCCCTCTCCAAAGAGAAATCAGAACTTCTCTCCTCGAGACTCAAGTAGAAACACTTAATTGAGAAGAACGTCCGATTGTGTCACTAACTACCAAAAACGAAACCATGATTTGGTGACATTCTTTACAGTAGACGGTCCGCTCTGCTACTGCCATGATATCAATGGACTTTTCGAGAACTTGTCAAAGGTACACACACCATCTGAGTGGAGTTTCTTCATTGATTCCCCACAGCAAAGCTTAAAAGCGGTTCTCCTGCATAAGGGGAACTTAAAGCCGTCCATCCCGATCACCCACTCCATTCATCTAAAGGAGACGTACAATAACCTGAATATACTACTCGAAGCAATCCAATACAGCACTCATCAATGGAATATCTGTGGTGATTTGTTAATGGGCATGCAAGGAGGGTTCACGAAATACTGTTGTTTCCTATGCTTATGGGACAGCCGTGCTACCGTGGATCATTACATCAAACGTGACTGGCATCAAAGAAGCACATACGAGCCAGGAATGGGCAGTGTCCAGTGTGTTCCTTTAGTTGATCCAAAGAAGATTTTCCTGCCACCTCACCACATTAAGTTCGGCTTAATGAAAAATTTTGTGAAAGCGATGGGTAAGGCGAATTCGAGAGGGTTTCGATACCTTGTTGAGAAATTTGCAAACATCGGTGCCGCAAAATTGAAGGAGGGAATCTTTTGTGGGGCCCCAAATCATGGAGGTTCTGCAGGATGAAGGCTTTTAAGAAAGCCTCAATGCCTTAGAACTAAAAGCATGGCAGGCTTTCAAATGGATTTGTGGAAACTTCTTGGGTAACCACAAGTCTCCCGCATACAAAGATGGAGTTCAGAAACTGCTCGATGCATATCAAGAAATGGGCTGTCGCATGTCCTTGAAAACACATTTTTTACATTCGCATCTAGATTTCTTTCCCGAAAACCTTGGCGCGGTGAGTGACGAACAGGGGGAACGCGTCCATCAAGACATCCAGTCAATGGAAAATCGCTACCAAGGTTTCTGGAACGAAAGTATGTTGGCAGACTACTGCTGGATGTTGTACCGCGACGATCCGGACAAGGTTTACAAAAGAAAATCGTAATCGAAACGTTTTTAGGTTGGTGTACATTTCTTTTTATGAATAAAGTTGTACTTTTATGATAAATTGTGCTCAAAATAACACCATTCATATTTCGATAACAAGATGTGCTAGAGGAAAACCGAAAACAGATTTGGAATCAGCTTAGAAAAGTGTGTCTACATCTTTGATGAGAGGAAAACGTTCGAGTTTGTCGACCAGTGTAATTTGTTCCTAAAACCGCATGAACGTGTTTAGACTTGTCTGGCTGTTTTCGTGCCAGAATTCACGTCCATTTTCTAAATTTATTTTAGGCCTACATGAGATTTCTATGTCAAATACTTATGTTTTTCGTTTATGTATTATAAATTCTATTGTTTTATATCACTGGACAACAAATTAAAACTTTTTTTCCTGTTCCTCAAGTAAAATAGGGTGATTCTGTAGATTTCTGTACGTAGAATGCGAATGTGGATGCGAAATGTTTCCATCACCCACAGTTTTTTAACAAATTGAATTTGAATTTTGTTTAAAAAACAGGAATATGTTGGTATAATTGCCAACAGTGGAACTACACTTTTCGGCGGTACTGGTGCCGAAGATGGTACTGTACACTGAAAATGGCTAAAATATCAGTGAGATGAATTGCACTTAATAGGGAGACCAGTGGCTTGCCAGCAAATTGGCAGTACAACTAGAAACACTATACAAGCGTCGTTCTTTACGTTATTTATACTGCGTGTTCTTTGCAGTTGAATGTATATAATGTTACGGCATGCGGGAGGTGCCCCCTTGGGGCATTGGTTTCTGCGAGTATGTAGAAGAATTACGGCATTTGGAAGAGTGAGGTCCATGGTGTAATGGTATCGCGTCTGACCGGCAATCGGAAGATCCCGGGTTCGATTCCCAGGTGGTTACCTCATTTTTTCATTTGTTCCGTTCTCTCTCTCTCGTCTTGCGCGGAATATCTCCTATACAAGCGTCGTTCTTTACGTTTTATACTGCGTGTTCTTTGCAGTTGAATGTATATAATGTTACGGCATGCGGGAGGTGCCCCCTTGGGGCATTGGTTTCTGCGAGTATGTAGAAGAATTACGGCATTTGGAAGAGTGAGGTCCATGGTGTAATGGTATCGCGTCTGACCGGCAATCGGAAGATCCCGGGTTCGATTCCCAGGTGGTTACCTCATTTTTTCATTTGTTCCGTTCTCTCTCTCTCGTCTTGCGCGGAATATCTCCTATACAAGCGTCGTTCTTTACGTTATTTATACTGCGTATTCTTTGCAGTTGAATGTATATAATGTTACGGCATGCGGGAGGTGCCCCCTTGGGGCATTGGTTTCTGCGAGTATGTAGAAGAATTACGGCATTTGGAAGAGTGAGGTCCATGGTGTAATGGTATCGCGTCTGACCGGCAATCGGAAGATCCCGGGTTCGATTCCCAGGTGGTTACCTCATTTTTTCATTTGTTCCGTTCTCTCTCTCTCGTCTTGCGCGGAATATCTCCTATACAAGCGTCGTTCTTTACGTTATTTATACTGCGTGTTCTTTGCAGTTGAATGTATATAATGTTACGGCATGCGGGAGGTGCCCCCTTGGGGCATTGGTTTTCTGCGAGTATGTAGAAGAATTACGGCATTTGGAAGAGTGAGGTCCATGGTGTAATGGTATCGCGTCTGACCGGCAATCGGAAGATCCCGGGTTCGATTCCCAGGTGGTTACCTCATTTTTTCATTTGTTCCGTTCTCTCTCTCTCGTCTTGCGCGGAATATCTCCTATACAAGCGTCGTTCTTTACGTTATTTATACTGCGTGTTCTTTGCAGTTGAATGTGTATATAATATATATATATATATATATAATATAAACTGTGAGTGATGGAAAATTTCACTATTATTTTCGAAATCACCACTAAAAAATCGGTAAGGAGCACCCAACACTACCATAAGAACAGAATCTTTGTTGAACAATATATTTATTAATAAACCCCCAATTTTACAATCCCAACCACTGCACGTGTGTAATCTGAAATTGAAAAAAAAAAAAAATTATTAGATGATATTATATTAAACTGAAAACAGTATTTGAGGAAAACATTTATTTTAAATAATAGAAAAGAACAAGAGGTGCGAAAAAAAGATTTCTTTCAATAATTTTCTTGTAGATGTAATTTACACCTTTTGCTTCTAAAATGTCTGTAATATAAATATTGATCAACGGTGCTTAAATTTCTCTATGTCTACAAATTCATAATGTTTACGTAAATATTCGTGAGCTTTATTATAATTAAATTTGCCCTAATTTTATACATTGAACTATAGATATTTATAAATTATTACTAGGGCAGTCAAAAGTTGACCGAAAAAATTAAGAAAGTTGACCTTACGAATTGAAAAAATTGACTTATAAAGTTGCCTTTACTTTCAATAATAAAAACGATACTTTAATTACTTATTCTTGCTCTTCTACATCAGTTGACCGATTGTGGTAAATTATGAAGTATTTGCCGACATTTTCGTGCATTAACATTTCCAAGAAGAACATCGTACCTGATTAAATATGTTTTCTTTGGAACATCAATAGATCCAGCAAGTATGTTTAAATATTTTGAGCCCCTTACTTCACTTTCATCAACAATTAGGAAAACTAATTTACCCTCTAGCAAATGTTTTATTCTACTTAACTCGCTTTCTGCCTGTTTCATTGCTATTGATCTGCAAGTTGACACGCAAGGCACTGCTACACCTAATTCAGAGAACAATTGTTTCACATGAGGGTTGCTCAACTTATGAAGAGGTATGTTGGCTGACAGAAATGTAGTCACAAGTTTTTCCGAAAAATCTGAAGACTTGTACTTTAAAAGGGTTTGCGTCTTTTCATTTCCCACATTTTGGTCTATACCACGTTGGTGCTTTTGGGTAGAGCGATGTTTATCCACAAAAAAGGATTTGTCATGCTTGACCACAACACAACAAATCTGACAGTATAGCTCATTTTTCCTGAACAAATTAATTCATTAGGATATTTTGCAATTATAGCGCGCACTTTAGCAATAGAACTAACTGCAACTTTTGGCATTTTAAATATCTGAAATCAAAAGAAATCTAAATCAGTGAAATCACAAATCAGAAAAAAATCACAAATCAAAAATGGTAACCAGTAACCACAATACATACAACACAATCACATCCAAAACCAGAACGGACATAACTGAATAAGACAAATACGAGCAGCGAAGTTGCCAGTTAACCAAAAAGATGCCAATTTTTAGTTATTTTAATTATTTATTCAAAAAAATTGACTTTATTTACCTCATTGCTATTTTTTGACCTAACAGGTAAAAGTTGACTTTTGGTTGACCTATTAACTTTGGTAATATACCCCCTACAGGTGTTTTTATTGCATTTTCAGTAGTTTCAGCGAAAAGTGCCCCATAGGAAACAATTTGACTTTATTGGCTTTTGACCACCCTAATTATTACGGATAAAATATCTCGTAATACTGAATTCTAGATTTATACGTCATACACAGACACCAAACTCACCACCTTATCGCAAAAGAAAAGAAAAAAAAGACAAAAGCAAATATTTCTTTCGCGAATATTTTTCAGTTCCAGGTTCCAGGTTCCAGAAATTGCTCACTTGGCCCTGCGGATCAGCACACGTTTCCGGTGCAGAGCTTCTACACTGTATTTCCTATTATGTACTTAAACCTTTACCGTCAACAGAGTCTTCTTCTAATTTCCATTATATTTACAATATAATTTTTGATACTTTCTGGGTTTTTTATATTCTCTACTCCCATCATCTCCCCCACTATGTTTCTTAGTTTTTCACAATGAAACGAGTGTTCTGTCGTATCATTCTCTCTCCTGCATACTTCACACTTCATGTCCTTATATTTTCCTTTATAGTTTTCTTTCACCTCTACCATATTTAATCGGATTTCCATTATAATCTTCATATCCTTTTCTTTCATATTTTCAATATATGATTTTCTTTTAAATTCATCAATGAATCTTAGTTTTTTTATTTTAGTTTTCCTTTTTATTAGTTCTTCCTGTAAATATTCATTAATTTCATGTCTAACTTTCTTTAATTCACTTTTTTTCATCATTTTCAAGTCCTCTAATGTTACTTTATGTAAGTTACACATTTCTGCCACTCCCTCTGCCCGACATCCTAAGTATGGATTTTTCAACTGATCTTCGATTATTTTAATTAATCTATCCTCATTTGAGTTTAATATATTGTTCATTAACATTATCTTCTTGTATCCAATTTTTTTTTGACTGGCCACACTCCTAATTCAGCTAATAATCCCCAATATGGGGTACTACATTTCATTCCTGTTATTTCCCTTAGAATTCTTCCCTGCATTTGTTCCACTTCTTCAATATCCTTTATCCTTGTTCTCGTCCGTGTTTCCATTCCATAAAATATTGTAGGTACTATTATGGTTTCATACAATTTTATTTTCACCTTCATTGACCAATGGCCCACTGTAGCTGGATCTCCATATCTCTTTAGAACTGCTATCATGAAATTTATCTTACTTTTCTTCTTTTCTATATGTGTTTGGTGATCACCTCTGTTATTGAACCATTGTCCCAAATACTTGTATTCTTGCACTTGTTCTATACTTCCCATTTTCACTTTGTTAATTGTTCTCATTTCAGGTACTTTTCTTCTCATCACATTTATTGTCATTACTGCTGACTTCTCTTTTTTATTATTAAATGTAAATTTTTTTAGTATTTTCATTGATCTACAATTACTAATTCCTTTTTCTATTACTCCTAAGTTACTTGTTGCCTGCATTATATCATCCATAAATATACATGAGTGAATTTCTATTTCCCTTCTTGTCAGGTATTTACCCATATTATTTACTCTATCTTTTGTCCACTGAGCACAGTCTGGGTCCCAGAGACGTGCCTTGTTTGATTACCTCTTCTATATTTCTTGGTCTTGTGTCACCTAAAGGTGTTTTTATTTGTAATGTGCCATTTTTGTTTACGTTGTATATTAGTAGTGCTTCTTCTGGGCCTGCTACTTTGATGCTTCTTTGATGCAGTCCTTCAACTCTAGCTTGTCAAAACATTTTACAGCATCCCCAAACCAAACATATGTATTGTTACCTAGATATTTATTTTAGTCAGTTATTGCAGTCGATGTTAATATGTGGTCTATTGTTGATTTCCCTTCTATTCCTCCACATTGGTACATACTTAATCCCCGATTCCAGTCACTTCTTTTCTTTTTAGTCTAACTTTCTCAAAACTATACTTGTTATGAATATTCCCCCTCCTATTACCTATGTCTATTCTATCACCACTTTTGTAAATTGATATTATTTTCATATTGTTCCACTGTTCTGGGATATTGTAAGTCTTAAGAATTACATTGAATAGTTTTGTCAGACTTCTTATTACATCCCATCCAGCATTCACATTATACTGTTGCTTCATCCTTGTTGGTCTGTTGACTTCTTATTTTTGATCTTCTATCCATATATTAAGAGCATTTTCCATTTGCTCTATTGTTTATTTCGCACTTGTGACACCATTTTTGCAGTCACAGCACTATTACGCGCAACACTACCTCTGATGGCCTTTTCATTTTTCTTTATTCACCTCACAGTAGACTCGTTGATTCCAAAATGGCGGCCAACAGCTGATGCATTTCTCCGGTAGCCATCGGTTTAACACTTTAAATTTTTCAATTAAATGCATCACTTTTTTCTGCCTTTTTGGAGCAGAAGCACATGAACCACTTTCTTTACGCTTCGGAGGCATGATTTAGATCACACAACGGGAAATACTGTAAAAATGAAGACAGTAAAAATTTAAATACGCAGTAGCAGTGATACTTTCGATAGTCAGGCAGTAAATAACATCTGGTGGGAGGTGTTGACGATTTCAGAGACTAGAACAGGAGTGCACCCTAGCGGCCAATTCGCGAATTTGGGAACCCAATCTGTCGCGAATGTTGAAGAGGTATACAATAAGTAAATCGCGAATATTGAGGGATATTATATATATATAATATATATATATATATATATATATATATATATATATATATATATATATATAGAGTACAGGCATCCTCCGTTATCCGAAGGTGTTAAGTTCCTGGATTTGCTTTCAGATAGCAAGAGGCTTCTAATATGGGTTAATAGGGGTTACGCTCGAAAATGTGCGTCAACTGTTTTTTTTCTACGTACATAAGGCACAAAGTCACAGAAATACATGTCACGAAGTCGGGTAGTCTCCAGTTTTCTGTTCTTTAAACGAAACGAAGTGATTTTTATAAATTTGGATGCGCTGAGTTCAAATCTGATGTCAGAATACCTATATCACCCACCGTTTTGAAGGGACGTGTAATAAAAGTCTTATATACAGATTAGAATACACTAGCAAAAGGTCGGCGCTACGCACCGATTTTGCTAGATCTGCGGTGCTTCGGCTGAATTGTGGGCCTACGGCGTATTTTATTTTGAACATCAGTAGCCCTTTATCTGGATATCATGCCTATTCCTCTCACCTTGGGCCTCAGTAATTGGGGTGCCTGCGGCCTTCCAGTTACTGGCAAACCAATTATTCATTCAATAAAACTACAGAAAAGAACGCAGCCATGAAAATCTAAAGCTTCACAAATCTTAATACAATGAGCTCGGATTTGAAGCCTAAGATTTTCAAGGCTGCGTTCATTTCTATAGTTTTATTGACCAAATAACTGAACCGACAGTAATTGGGGGCCCTGCGGCCCGCCAAATCATAGTTTTCATTGTTTCGAGTGCATCAATAATATTGTTATAGTGTTCCATTAGTTGTGATAAGCATGATCTTCCTGACCGGAATCGATGTTGGTTATCATTTTTTTTCTGAGTTTCCCCATTAACCCCACCCCCTCCCCATTACCCCACCCTCTCCCCCAATACCCCCTCCCCCACCCCTCTCCCCCATTTCCCCACCCTTCCCCCATTACCCCCAAGGGAAGGGGGCTGGCACCTTGCAAAGGATTTACTTTAATTTTTTTTGAAGGGGGCTGGCACCTTGCAAAGGATTTACTTTAATTTTTTTTGGTTACATATATATATCGCATCTATTTTTCTGAGTTTCCCCATTAACCCCACCCCCTCCCCCATTACCCCACCCCTCCCCCATTTTGGGGTGCCGGAAAAAAGTCCCCGGAGGAAAAAATCCCCCGGCGGAAAATAACCACCCAGGAAAAAAACCACCCGGAAAAAAACCACCGTGGAAAAAATCCCTCAGAGCACAAAGTAAAATCAATTCATTATAAAATAAATTAAATAAAATCAAAATTGATTCATTTAAGTTTAATTTGCCTAAGTATTTGATATCAATATATGGAATATGTATACGAGAGCTCAAAGTGACCTCCCAAAGACCAACAATGCCATCGAAGGTTGGCATAGAAGTTTTCAAGCAAGTATTGGATGCTCCCATCCGAATATTTGGGTCTTTTTAAAAAGCATTCAAAAAGAGCAGGCATTGCAAGAAGTTTATATGGTACAGGCTGCGCTGGTCATCTTCCAACAACGCAGAAGAAGAAGTACAAAGATGCAGCAACTCGCATTAGACACATTGTTAGCAGCTTTGAAGATCGCTCTCTTTTAGACTTTTTACGGAGCATTGCTTATAACCTAAGCTTTTAACTTATTAAATGTTTGTTTAAATGACAATTTTAAGCTTCTTTACTTGGTTTTACTTGGTTGGATTCCTTGATTTCTAACTTATTAAATGTTTGTTTAAATGACAATTTTAAGCTTCTTTACTTGGTTTTACTTGGTTGGATTCCTTGATTTCTAACTTATTAAATGTTTGTTTAAATGACAATTTTAAGCTTCTTTACTTGGTTTTACTTGGTTGGATTCCTTGATTTCTAACTTATTAAATGTTTGTTTAAATGACAATTTTAAGCTTCTTTACTTGGTTTTACTTGGTTGGATTCCTTGATTTCTAACTTATTAAATATTTGTTTAAATGACAATTTTAAGCTTCTTTACTTGGTTTTACTTGGTTGGATTCCTTGATTTCTAACTTATTAAATGTTTGTTTAAATGATAATTTTAAGCTTCTTTAATGTCGTCCAATAAATCATTTTTATCATTACTGTTATTTTCCCTTCGGTGGCTTTTTTCCACGGTGGTTTTTTTCCAGGTAGGTTTTTTCCTGGGTGGTTATTTTCCGCCGGGGGATTTTTTCGTCCGGGGGCTTTTTTCCTAGACCCCCCATTTTGTGCCAAAATTATGATTAAAAATGAAGAAATGGGAAGAACTGTACCCCTAAAAGGGGGGGAAGGATTTATGTTAGGGAATTTTTTTTTAGCATGGGCACTGCACAATAAAAAGACGCATCGAATGGTGAAAACCGCATTGTTCTACACCAATTGTAGCGACCTGTAGGTGTGAGCAAAAAAACTGTTACATATATATATATAAGGCTTCATTTCTGAAATAGTATATTAGACTAGCAAAAGGTCGGCGCTACGCGCCGATTTTGCTAGATCTGCGGTGCTTCGGCTGAATTGTGGGCCTACGGCGTATTTTATTTTGAACATCAGTAGCCCTTTATCTGGATATCATTCCTATCCCTCTCACCTTGTGCCTCAGTAATTGGGGTGCCTGCGGCCTTCCAGTTACTGGCAAACCAATTATTCATTCAATAAACTACAGAAAAGAACGCAGCCATGAAAATCTAAAGCTTCACAAATCTTAATACAATGAGCTCGGATTTGAAGCCTAAGATTTTCATGACTGCGTTCATTTCTATAGTTTTATTGACCAAATAACTGAACCGAAAGTAATTGGGGGCCCTGCGGCCCGCCAAATCATAGTTTTCATTGTTTCGAGTGCATCAATAATATTGTTATAGTGTTCCATTAGTTGTGATAAGCATGATCTTCCTGACCGGAATCGATGTTGGTTATCATTTTTTTTTCTGAGTTTCCCCATTAACCCCACCCCCCCCCCATTAACCCCACCCCCTCCCCCATTACTCCACCCCTCTCCCCCAATACCCCCTGCCCGACTCTCCCCCATTTACCCCACCAATTTTTTCTGAGTTTCCCAATTAACCCCACCCCTCCCCCCTTACCCCACCCCTCTCCCACAATACCCCCTCCCCCACCCCTCACCCCCATTTACCCCCACCCTTCCCCCATTGCCCCCAGGGGGGAAGGGGGCTGGCACCTTGCAAAGGATTTACTTAAATTTTTTTTTGGTTACATATATATATATATCGCATCTATTTTTCTGAGTTTCCCCATTAACCCCACCCCCTCCACCATTACCCCACCCCTCCCCCATTTTGTGACAAAATTATGATTAAAAATGAAGAAATGGGAAGAAATGTACCCCTAAAAGGGGGGCGCAGGATTTATGTTAGGGAATTTTTTTTAGCATGGGCACTGCACAATAAAAAGACGCATCGAATGGTGAAAACTGCATTGTTCTACACCAATTGTAACGACCTGTAGGTGTGCGCAAAAAAACTGTTACATAATATATATAAGGCTTCATTTCTGAAAAAGTATATTAGATTGAATACCTCAACATAACTATTATAAGATCAGAACAACAATTAAAATCTTCTTGCTGATGTTTTTCGTTTGTACATACTCTCGGGAGTTTCCCTAATGAGAAACCAGCAATATTCAGCCAACATACTGGAATTCCACCTTCCCTGGAACCGCTTTTCCATAATGGCTATCTCCTGATGGAATCTTTCGCCGTGCTCGTCGCTAACGGTGCCGAAATTGGTTGGAAAAAAATCTAAATGAGAGTCAAGGAAATGCACCTTCAAGGACATATTACAACCCAAAGATTTATAGCACCTTAACATCTCATTCACCACAGTAACATAATCGTCAGACCTAACTTTACAAAGGAAGTTTGAACAAACTGATTTGAAGGTCACCCATGCTGCTTTTTCTACCTCATTTAATTAGCTGTCAAAGTTGGTATCCTTCATAACTTTCCTTATTTGTGGGCCAACAAAAATTCCTTCTCTGATTTTAGCTTCGCTTAGCCTTGGAAATATATTCATCAAATAAATAAACGCCTCACCATTCTTGTCCATAGCTTTCACAGAATTTTTCATCAAGCCCAGTTTGATGTGAAGTGGTGGCAATAACAATTTTTTGGATCTACTAAAGGCTCATTTGAAATATTTGTCTGTCCTGGAACAAAACTCATCCTAGCAGGCCAATCTTTACAGACAAAATGGTGGTCTCTAGCGCGACTGTCCCACTCGCATAAAAAGCAGCAATATTTTGTGTATCCTTGCTGTATTCCAAGGAGAAGGCCTATAACTTTTAAATCACCGCAAATATTCCACTTATATTTATTATAGTTAATGGATCTAAGTAAAATACACATTCTCATATGTTTCTTTTATGTGGACCGCATGTGCAATTGGGACAGAAAGATAAGTATTTCCGTTGGGTAGGAACACTGCCTTCAAACTTAATTTGGAGGAATCAATGAAGAGACGCCATTCCTCCGGCTTGTGTTGATGCCCCAAAGATTCCATTAAATTGTCTATATCATTACAAAACACAATACCATCACTTGTAGGAAAAAGGTAATGAAATCATTCTGACGCTTTCTACATGAAGTTATATTGGTGCCCTTTTCTAAAAGATTCCACCCTTGCAACCTAGATCCCTGAAGTTCAGCCTGATTTTTAGAAAGATTCAAGTCTCTCACGAGATCATTTAGTTCTACCTGTGTAATAAGGTGAGGTGACGATGATGTGGATGGTAGAAATTCTGGATCCGCAAGCTCACTGGCTGCTTGTGGTTCAATTTCAATTTCGGAGTGGCAATATTCCTCGTCCAAAGCCCAATCTTTTGGTGGCTTAGGAACTGGCAGGGTTTCATCGTGAGGAACTGGTCGCTTAGCTGATGGCAGGTTTGGGTATCGTATTGCATGTTTGGATTTCGAAGAGAAACCTCGTATATTTGTTAAACAAAAGTAGCAGTCACTAACATGATCTTTTGGCTCTCTCCAGACGATAGGGACAGCAAATGGCATTGATGGACGTGAACCTTGTAACCACGCTCTTAAGATCCTTGCACACGAATTGCAACATATGTGGGGAGCCCAGCTTCTGTCCTGATCACCCGCTTTGCATCCAAAATATAACTCATATGTCTTTTTAACCAGAGGGGTAAATGTTTGTTTTGAGGATTTCAATGTTTGTTCGCCACACACATAACAAAATAAATCGGCACTGTTTACACATTTTCTAGACATTATTGAAGTTAAAACGCGAAAGCAATGAATGTTTTCGACAAACGAAGTTAATAAACACAGTATATCCAGCAGAAAAGTATCTTGACACCAAACATCAACAGAGCACCTGAAATAATGAAAGAAAATAATTTTCCACTTGGCAGCTACTGTGAAATCACCTGACCACCTTTAGACCAATCACAGAACAACACAACATTTCGAATAACCAATCAGTGAGCAACACGTGTCACAATAATGACCAATAGCCGTAAGGTTGTTCCTTTGCTTAGCAGGCGTTTGATATAAGTTGGATAATTTTTGTGAAACATTAACGTAGTTTTCTGAAAAAATGGTGGTTACTAGAGAAAAAATAATAACATATTCGTAATCAGCGCATCAAAATACATATAAATCAGCCGAATTTGTGCAAAGGACAGAAATTGTGTTGTGCAGTGATATAGATGTGACGTTAAACTGTCCGCTAAAATTATCTTTATAAGTATTTCTCCTTCAGTATTGAACCCGTCTACCGAAACACGAGTACAAACTGAAATGACGAAAGTTTGGGAACGCCAGGTATGAATTATTATAATATATATAATATTTTCATCAGACAGGGTTATCATCGCGGCCACGTCACAACACCGTTTCCAGTAGATCAGCGAAGCTAAGCGACATTGGGTTTGGGTAGTAGTTGGATGGGTAACCGCCCTCTGCGTCCAGATTATGTACCGATCCATGATTCGGATCCCACCTAAAGCCGTAGGTCCCCTCCGTCACAAGATGTTTCCCATTACGAAGGATGTTACAAACCCCAAAATAATGTATCATAATGCATGATATGCACTCGAACTCTCGTAGTAAGTAACCCACAAGAGAAAAAATAGTATTAGCCTTGTTCTGTGCAGAAGTGAGGAGCCTTATCACCGTCGAAGATGTTGCAACAATGATGAGTAAGATTTTTACAGGAAAAAAATTATCTCTGAAGCCGCTTAGCATTAAAAACTAATTTATCAGAAACTTGTATTGTAAACTGTTTTTTTTATAACTGAAGTTGTGGAATATATATATATATATATATATATATATATATATATGTATACCCACACAAGACATAGGGGCATCATCGTGGCCACATTGCCACACCTTTCCCTGTAAATCAGCGAAGTTAAGCGACATTGAGTTTGGGTACTAATTGTGGATGTAAACCACACGGTTTTTTTTAAATTTCTATTTATTTTTCCCCTTTTAATAACTACGATTTGAATGTGAAACATCTTCAATGAGAGAAATTACTAAAATAGAAAGTGTGATACGTTCAGTTATTGTTCCCTTTTATAATTTATGTTCACCTTTATATGGAATAATTTTTAAAAATTACGGTCTTCATTTATTTCCTTTATTTCGTCACTTTGCTTTACATTGCCGGCTTAGAAAGAGTAAAACCGTTGACGAAAGATTTTAAGTTTGCTTTGTCGTTTAAATATTCGTCTATCGTAAAAAGTGAGTTGGTTAGGAATAACGTTGCAAAACAGGAACAAGCCTGTGTCTACAGCATTCCCTGTAAAAATTGTGATTTAGTATACGTAGGAGAAACTGGAAGAAATATTGAAACCCGTATTAAAGAACACAAATATGCCTTCAGAAGTTGTAATACTAATAATGCAATTTTTTATCACGCCAGCCAAAATGATCATGCTCTAGATTGGGAATCAAGTAAGTTACTTTATAAATGCAATAATTATGTCAAACGAAAAATAATAGAATCTATATGGATAGAACAAGTGGATAATTTTAATTTGTGCGAAGGTACTTATAAGCTGGACCCTCTAATGAGATTCTTGGTAAAAAAATCCCTTACGGTGTCGGGTGAACGGGTTCTAACCTAAGTGTGAATTTCTTAAAGGTCTCTGGATTGTTTCCTTACTCGCTTTTGGTTCATTCGTTTTTTCGGTAAAATGTAAATAGAATAATAAACGTAAATGTAAATGTAATAATGGAAGTAATGAATATGAAAATAAATGTAAATGTAAATGTAATAATGGAAGTAATGAATATGAAAATAAATGTAAATGTAATAATAAGGGTAACAAAATAAATGTAATAATAAGTGTAAAGGTAATAATAATAAATGTTAAAAAACGTAAATGCAATAATAAATGCAGTAATTATGTCAAAATAATAGAATCTGTATGTATAGAACAAGAAGATAGTTTTAATTTGTGCGAATGTACTTATAAGCGGGACCCTTTAATAAAATGCCCTTCTGGTGTCGGGGGAACGGGATCTAACCTACGTGCGAATTTCTTAATGGTCTCTGGATTGTTTCCTTCTCGCCTTTTTCATTCGTTTTTCGGTTTATGATTTCTGTATAATAAACAACAATGTAATAATCAATGTAATAATAAATTTATAATTTCTGTAATAAATAATAATGCAATATTAAATGTAATAAATGTAATAATAAATGTAATAATTATGTAAAAAAATAAGAGAATCTGTATGTATAGAACAAGAAGACAGTTTTAAATTTGTGCGAATGTACTTATGAGCGGGTCCCTTTAATAAAAATGCCCTGCCAGTATCGGGAGAACGGGATCTAACCTAGGTGCGAATTTCTTAATGGTCCCTGGACTGTTTTCCCTCTTGTTTTCGGTTCATTCGTTTTTCTGTATCCACCCGAAGAGGATGCCAGTGGGCATCAAAACTGCTGTGGAAATAAACTCTGTCTATTAGAGTGGGTTTTTATTATCATAAGAGAACATTTACCACGGTCAAAAAGGAAGTAGGTAAAAAATGTAACTAAGGTATGCATTAGACATTATAATTGAAATGGTCAAATAACCAGATAGGATTCAAATAATTCTATGAAAATGTATTATGTACCTAGCTAATACGGTCAAAAGGTCGGATAGAGAGTGTTACTCTAAAGATAATTTAATAAAAATTGTAGTATATATGCGTTCATTCATTTTTAATGGTCCTGCATGTTACAATACGGCTGTATTCAGTTAAATAACCCAATTGTAGATTTAAACTTGTGTAACAGTCAAATTTAAATTGCTTGTGCATTTTACTAAATTTTATTATTATTAAGTGTCTTCCCTAAATAAACAAAAATCTATCACTGTCAATTTCATTTTTGCAGTGTAAGTTGTTTCGAAATTCTGTGACGAATATATTATTTTTGTGAAAAGCTTTTCAATTATTCCCCTACACGGATTGACAGAGAAATGAGACTATATAACAAGTTATATATATAGCCTTGGGTTAACTTTATATAATGTGGTTTGAAGGAAAACAGGCTTAAATAAAAAAAAAATCATACAGTAAATGTAAAAAATAAAACCACATCATATAACAATATATATATATATATATATATATATCAATTTTTCCACCCATTCGTTGTGTACAACATGTGGATGTAAAGATCTTTAACTAATTTCAGTGGTCAAATAATCTTGTTTATTTGTTATTGCGTTATAAATATTAATGATTAAACATTTTTTAGTTTGTAGAATATATAAATCATAAAATAAACTCTATATTCTCACATGACAATTTTATAAAAATTATATAAATATTTTATATTAATTTCATATTAAATCTTAATATAACTCAAGAGTGATATGACCAAATTTAGTTTTTCTATTATAAATTATAATCCTTTACAGACGACCGGTGCAAATTGAGCGTTTCAAATACACGATTTCATAATTTAATTCTACAAAAACTTCCGGCTTTTATTTCAGTTAATAAAAAAAAAAAATACAAACTTTTGAAAGTATGAGGTATTCAGAAACTCAGCAAGATACATTGGTTAACGCTGATTTGTATGAACTTAAAATAGGTAAATGCTTTTTATTTAAATAAAACTGCAATTTGCACATGGTTTTTTTAAGGAGAAATGAAAGAATAGAATATGGGGAGAAAGGTGAAGAGGGAGAGAAGCTAATACGTATCCAACAATTTCCTTTTTAACTGAATAAGAAAATTTCTGTGAGAAGGGCTCGCTTTTAAATTGGTTTTCAGATTATTCCAAATATAAATTCCTTCATATATGATAGCTAGATAGATAGATAGAATAACCTTTATTAATAATAATAAAATAAATAAATTTTTTTCAATTTACAATGACATGAATAATTGCGAGGCTCGACTATTTATTTAATTTAATTTAGTATTTAATTTAGTATTTAGTATGGGCGCAAAATGGACGAGTGCAATGCAAATGCAAATGTTGATCAATGTCGCAAGAGTGCCAACCCCCCCCTTTGTTGCAAGGCACCCCATAGTGCCAACCCCCTTTGTTGCAAGGCACCCCATAGTGCCAACTCCCCTTCCCCCTTGTTGCAAGGCACCCCCTCCCAAACGGGGGGAGGCGGTTGCTGCAAGAGCAACAAGGGGTTATGCAACTTGGAGGCGGAGTTATCCCCCAAGTTGCAATGAACCCCGCTGGGGGAGACCTCTTTGGGGGATAAGTTGGGACGGCCTCACCCTCCAAACCGGTATACCTAACCTAAGAGAGAGGAGAGAGAGAGAGAGAGAGAGAGAGAGAGAGAGAGAGAGAGAGATGTTCGCTTGACAGGAGCCAAGCGCATATTAAGACTTCAGCCGAGCGGCCGTTGCCTTATATGGCCCCTAATCAGCCAGTGCCTCCAGGCATCATCAGCTAGTTGGCACAGTGTATACTTCGTTTGGCACGTACACACCCGTCTATACGCCCATTACGATTATATGCGTCGGCCGACCGCGTTAAACTGTAGGTCTAAGGTGGAGTGTAGGCGGGCTCGATACCCGGCGGCGGCGCGTCCTTCCGCGGTTGCTAGCCAAGGTGGCCTAATGGTCCGTGTTAAACCGTAGGTCTAAGCTGGAGTGTAAACATCCTTCCACGGTTCGTAAGGGCAACCAGGGGATCCCGTTATTGCAACACTCGATCATGTTTATCTGTTTGTTTATTTCCCTCTCTCTCTCTCTCTTTCATACAGGGTGTCTCAAAAGTCACTATCTATTTCGGTGACATTAGATGTTTTTTTTAAAAATGCTATGCTGGCATAAAGATATGTACTTCTGGTGCAAATTTGTGTATTTAAAAAAAGTTAATTGGTTTATTATCTTGACATGCTTGAACAATTCCTCGAACCTCAACTTCTTACAGATGGCATTCTTGACACAGTAGTTTTTCAGCAGGATGGAGCACCGTGCCATTATGCAATAATTGTACGTGATTATCTTGACAGACGCTTCCCCGGTCGCTGGATTGGTCGTGGAGGAACACAACCATGGGCAGCACGTTCACCCGATTTAACACCATTAGATTTTTTCGCCTGGGGTTTCATTAAGTCTAAGGTGTACACTGGTAGAAGAATTAGTGATGTAGCCGAACTTCGAAATCGTATTACCGATGCAGTTCAGAAAATAACACCTCAAATGCTGGAAAGTGTGTTCCGGGAAACAACTTATCGCTTTGAGCTCTGTAGAGACACTGGTGGTCGCCATGTGGAGACAGATAAATAAATAGCACTAATTCTTTGTGGCACTTACTTTGAAATAAATATATTTTTCATGTCTTAAACCAGTTTTTCGTAATTCCCATTATTTTTCAAAATAGATAGTGACTTTTGAGACACCCTGTATATACAGGGTGGGCCGAAAGTCTGGATCCATAGGAAAATATTTATTTTAATACATAAATTACAACAAATGGTAAACACTTAAAATGAATATCAACTTTAACTCGTAATTGCGTATCCGTGATACTGTACAGTGGTTCGTACTCCAGTATAAACAACAAATTATAACAAATGCTCAAATTGGCGGCCTCTGACATCGAGACACTTAGGGATGGAATTTATGATTTTTAATAATTCTTCGAATTGACGTTCTCGAGATGCGGGTTTCATTTGATAATCTTCTTGTTGACTTTACTGGACTATTCGTTAAAGTTTCACATACCATTGCAGAGGTATTTTCATCAGTTGCAGTTTTTGGACAACCAGAACGCCGTCGATCATGTACACTTCCTGTTTCTTTGAAATGTTTAAACAACTTGCCAACAGTCGCATGTGTTACTGGATGCTTATCAGGATGATTTCTATTGAATTCGGTAGCAACTTCTCTGTGTGTAGCGCCTTGTCTTGCGTACATGAGCACAAGTTCTACCCGGTCTTCTGTTGTTAGATTCGAAGCCATTTCTGGGCTGAAATAAAAAAAAGTATTTGAGTATTTATACTGGAGTACGAACTACTGTACAGTATCACGGATACGCATTTACGAGTTAAAGTTGATATTCATTTTAAGTATTTACCATTTGTTGTAATTTATGTATTAAAATAAATATTTTCCTATGGATCCAGACTTTCGGCCCACCCTGTATATACAGTGTATATATATATATATATATATCCCGTTTAAAAGTAGGTCTACACACACACACATATATATATATATATATATATATATATATATATATATTAGGGTGTCTCTTATTGGGTAGTCAAAAATTGAAATGTTGAATTATTTTATCTGCGCCCGCTAAAATAGTTCCATTTAGCATAAAAACTAAAACTTGAAAGTTTGACACAAATTGGCTCATATTTAGGGGTCGCCCCCGGCTAATAAAAATGGTGACCATGGCATAATAGCTCCTGACATATGATTATGCTCATTATACACATAATTCCTTCCTTCTTTTTTTAGTTTGATTCGTTTTTATAAGTATAGGCCTTCTTATTTATCATTGATCCTTTTCTAACCTATCCTTGATGTTGTTATAATCCATCCTTTGGTCCTCAATCCTTCTTTATCCCAATCCTTTTTCTCCTATCCAAAATCCTTCCTGGCTCTTTTTTTATATACAATCAGCAATGAAGCATTGCTACAAAAAAAAAACCATTAGTTTATTATATAGAGATAAATTCAAAATGCCAGTGCTATTTACATACTTTAATTACTTTAATTAGCATTATTTCCTTATACAACATTTATTTAATATACAATGATTATACAATATGGTGTATTTTAAGGTGCGACCTCATTGATGGTTTTTTTTGAGAAGAACAGTTTTTGATGGAACTGGGTGACTCTGGCGGTGTTTTGCAACAATTTGGAGCAGGAACTGGAGCTGCTCTTCCCCCACTGTCAATTTCTTATTCAGCTCTTGAACTAAAGCTACTGCACGTTCTGCCCGGTCATTTACAACAGATAGAGCTGCAACAATAGCTCTGGCCCTTAAATATTCACAGTTGGATGTCCAAGTGCTGGGTGCCTTGTTCAGAAATCCTTCTGGCAAATTCAGCTTAGTAAAGAATTCTCTAGTATTTCTTGTAACAAGTTGGTGTAGTCCTTCACCAGAGCAGAAGGTCGATTCAGGAATCCGAGGACGCTTGGGTGGTCTATCAGTGGACTCATCTTCTAATGCCTTTACCATGCGTTTCTTTACATCTGTAGTAATTCGCTCATCAAAGAAAGCAAGACCAACTGCTTCTTCAGACAGGTACCATAAGTGGTTAGAGAGCTTTTTTTTAGTTGCATCAGAAATCTTTTTGTTAGGATAATTAATTAATGACCTCATAAGGAGCCAGTCATTAAATGGGGTTTCAATAGGGAGTGAGGATGTTGTCCAAGCCTTCATATAGATGAGAACAGAAAAAAGGGAAAGATCTCGAATTCCTCGTTCTTCAGTCTTAGTCATCTTGAACTGGTTTCGAAAAAGCCACATCTTGATAGAATAGAGCGCTTTGGACATCCAGCGAGCTCGATGCATGGCACCTGGTGCACGAAACTTGATGCCTTTATTGGGGGGACCTCCAAGAAAGATGATGGACAGATCCAAAAGTTCTTGATAGTCATCCCGTAGCATAGGTGCCTGGGATCTAGCAAACTGAATTAGTTCAGTCTTAGACTGGATAATTGCTTCTTTAGTAATCATGTCTGTCTCACCTGCTTGGAACTGGCTTTGATCAACAGAAGTCCAATTGTCACGAAAACGCTTAAAGATCAATATCTCTGGATCAGTTGATGTAGATCCCAATGTTGCTTCAAATGCAGCTCCCAACAATAAATCTAAAACATGGTGTCTACAAGGCAAGTACAAAACATCATGTCCCAATTTTGCTTCGATGAGAGCACAGGCTCCACTATATTGACCCGTGTTTGAAGCTGTTGTATCGAAACAAATTGCTTTTACTCTCTGTAATTCCCCATTCATTCAGGCAGTTAAAGACGGCTTCAGCTTGTGCTTCTCCAGTTGAGTTTGGGATTTTGGGGACACCAAGCAGCTGTTCAACACCAGGTCCTGACACAAGTACTGGGAGACGATCAATGTGCTTGTGCGAGGTGAGGTCCTCCATCATCTTGCCATCCCAGTGGACTGTCATAGAACATTCTCCATGGAAATGCTACTTAAGTTCTTTAGCATGACGAGCTCGGTTCTTATTTCGAAGGCGATGGATAGAATCTTGTCTTATCAAGCAATATTTTCAGCTACAAACTTGACAATTATCTCTAATATATTCATCTAATTGAATTCATCATAAATATGATGATTAATTAATTAAAAACATATGTTTAGTATACTTGACAACTGCTAGTAATTTCAAATATTAATTGCATAAATAATAGCTATATTTTATGAAATTTAATAAGCGGGGGCGACCTCTAAACATTGTTCAATCCAAAAACATTTTTATATGTTGTTTTTTCAACCAATGGAACTGGTTGAGGGGGCGCAACCTAAAAAAATCAACACTTCGAAAATAAGAGACACCCTAAATTATATATATATATATATATATATATATATATATATATATATATATATATATATATATATATATATAATTACATTAAACATCGTTCTGAAAATTGCAGAGTTTGGCGAAAGCGATAGAAAATTTCGATTTAAAAATCCAATAAATAAGCTTCTTTCCGCAGGAGTTTATTTCAAGATCATAAAAATTAAAACTTCATCAACAACTGATGTTTCAAGTGCGCAATACATTTAATAGCCAAATAATATGCTTCGTATTTCCCCAAACTGCTATGTAATGTATATAGGATGTGAGTGCGAGGGTGCGTGAAGGTGTAAAATAGATGTAGCAGTATATATATAATTAGGAATGTGGGGCTTTAATTTATAGAAGATAAAAGTGAACTTTGACAGTATTTAACTAGACCCTATTTGCATTCAGCCAGTTAAATACGGGTGAGCTCCATATTTCTTCTTGTAAAGTACCTACGTCGTTATCAGGCATGAGAAGTGTCGTGTCATCCGCATATTGAATACTGGTTGCGTTGTGGCAATTATGAAAATCAATGACAACACGGGAATAGGAGGGTCCCAATATCAAACCCATTGGCACTCCGTGCGTGAATGACTCAAAGTTTGATTCACGTTTATCTAGTTTAACGTATTGCTATTATTCTGATAGGACTTAAATCTCTATTACTCCAAAATGAACCAATTTTGGGGTTAGAATTGAGTGTTCTATTGAGTTAAAAGCTTTGAATAGGTCCCGGTAGCGGCCACTTCAAGTTTATTATTGTTCAAATTTTTAGAGAGTTCCTCAGTTAACGCAATCACGGCATATTCCGTTGTTTCTTTTCGCCTTGAAGCCAAAATGATAAGGTCACAGTATATTTTGCTCCGTATAAAGGTACGGTAGATACAATATTACAATATCCGGTGTGAAAATAATAATTATATAGAGTAGGGTAAGTAGTTCAGAGATAATATCAGTATACGATTTATGTATTTTCTTTGGTATGAAACCTGTGATGCAGTTTTTGTTTTTAAAACGATATATTGATATATTTACGTCAGTTGAGGTTATATGGGGAAGGAGAAACTTTGTGGGTTTTCTTCCCCCACGATATCTTCGAATACTTGGAGACAAGGTGAACGTTTTCCACACCCGTCTCCCTATCTCTGAAAAATGTTTATCGAGTTCATTTGATATGATCATTAAACAGCTATTATTTACCAAAATAATAATAGTAATAATAATAATTATAATAATAATAAATTTAGATAGTGAGTGGTTGTTATGGTGACCAACGGAAGAAGGAGAGAAAGAAGAAAGGAGCGGAGCCAGGACGGTAAATAGGCTTAGTTCCTTAGGGTTGCTGCAAGGTGAGATTTTCAAATTGAATGCGACAATTCTAATCACAATTAACCTAGTTATACTACTTAACGAGCTCAAGTATTTAGTGCTTATTATAATCCAAAATTTGTTAACACATTTACCAATGTAAACTGTTTTATGTTTACAGTGGCTGGTTTCGAAAGTTTCATAAAACAAAATAAAATATATAAATATGGTTAGTTTGGCTGTTTTATACACAAACTTATATATATATATATATATATATAATATTATATATATAATATATATATATATATATATATATATACAGTATATATATATATATATATATATATATATATATATATATATATATATATATATATATATATATAATGTTTGTGTATAAACAGCCAAACTAATATAATATATATATATATATATATATATATATATATATATATAATGTTTGTGTATAAAACAGCCAAACTAATATATATATATATATATATATATATATATATATATATATATATATATATAATGTTTGTGTATAAAACAGCCAAACTAATATAATATATATATATATATATAATGTTTGTGTATAAAACAGCCAAACTAATATATATATATATATATATATATATATATATATATATATATATATATATATATATATATATCGTAAAGAACGACGCTTGTATAGGAGATATTCCGCGCAAGACGAGAAAGAGAAACAACAAATGAAAAAATGAAGTACCACCTGGGAATCGAACCCGGGATCTTCCGATTGCCGGGTTCGATTCCCAGGTGGTACTTCATTTTTTTCATTTGTTGTTTTCTCTTTCTCGTCTTGCGCGGAATATCTCCTATACAAGCGTCGTTCTTTACGTTATTTATACTGCGTGTTCTTTGCAGTTGAATGTATATATATATATATATATATATATATATATATTATATATATTATATATATATATATATAGATATATATATATATTGTTCCCAAAATATTTTCCTATTTTTATTTGCTCGTTATTTCATAATGGATGCCTATTTTATATATTTTTTTTCTTCAGAAAGGTAACAGAGTTGGGTTTTCATTCCACATATACC
Source organism: Bathynomus jamesi (assembly GCA_023014485.1). Lineage (NCBI taxonomy): Eukaryota > Metazoa > Arthropoda > Malacostraca > Isopoda > Cirolanidae > Bathynomus > Bathynomus jamesi. Next base: position 261,894 of record JAJOZX010005587.1, read on the forward strand.
TATACATTTCTAATTTTTCATTACTTAATAACCAATAAATATTGAATATAAAACCATTCTTTCACTTAAAACAATAACTTTTCGTAGTTTCTACGAAATTAGGGAGAGGCAATATCGCTACCAATAGACTTGCTACAACTTGCCACAACTAATTAGTTTGTTCCCTAAAAGAAATAACTGCATTTTCCCAGATCCACAGTGGTTTCAGCGGGATGGAGCACCTCCACACACTACTTGTGGAACGCAACTTTTTGAGGAAGTGTTTTTCTGGGCGATTAATCTCCCTTCATGAGTCAGTGGATTGGCCCTCACACTCAGTTGACCACCTCACACCCATTGACTTTTTTTGATGGGGGTTATATAAAAGATAGAATCTATTCTACCAAACCTAAGACGCTCGAAAACCTAAAGACCAGAATCTGTGGGGTAATCATTAATCAACAATATTCCAGCTGAGCTATTTCCAAAAATTCGAACAAACATTTATGCAAGGTTGAATATTGTGTTAGAAAAAAAATGGCGATTGCACTAATAAACACCTATGTTTTACGTATATGTTGTGTTTTTCTTTGCATCTAGATTTAATTTTTCTAGCTTAAAACATTTATTTAGAAATAGGAAAATTTTCGGGAACAACTGGTATATATATATATATATATATATATTTCATTACGTTAGAGCAATTCCGCAAACAGACTAAAATTTACAGTTTGATTATGGAATCATTAAAATGAAATTTCTAATCAATCTCTTACCAATCAAAGGTAGCTTCTCAGACGTAGGAGGCATAGACTCACCAATCACCATCAGGAAAACTGTCATTGAAAGGAGCGTTGTGATACCCAGTGTCACCTTTTCTCCGGAGTCGCTGGGCATGTAAAAGCTCATCAGGGCGATGCCGGTGATCAAAACGCAGGGCAGAATTAAGTTGAATACTAAAAGGAATGAAATATTAACGATAAAATTTTGAAGTTTAGTAATATTTAATGTCAAAAAAAATAAAAAAATCTCATCATTTATGGATAGAAACATAGTTTTATTTATAAATAAATACTGCAATAATTAAAATGCGGATTTACTCTCGTCTTGGAGAATCCATTTTTTCTTTACCCACACGACAGTGCACCCGATCACCGATCGCTGTTGGTAACGCAATAATTAAGGCTGTCACAGCTGTCCTACCCACATTTACCATACTCTCCAGACCTTGCTCCTTGCGATTATTACCTTTTTCCACGATTGAAAAGTCACCTGAAGGTGATTGCCAAAAACCGTTTGCAGCCATGTTCTGAGGATCTTTACGGATTTTGCAGAAGTGTGTAACTAGCCAGAGGCAATACATTATTTTAAAGATGTAGATTAAATTCTTTATCACACACCAAATTTATGTAACATATCAGGTCTCAAAACTTCTTCAACCGACTCCGAATATATATAAATATATATATTAGGGTGGTCCAAGATAGTATGGTAAATCTTCACACTTTAAAATGTCAATCTCCTCAAGGCTGCTCTTGTTACACTATGCAATAGTAACATTCGCACAAAATTTTGAGCAAATTGGAACATATATATATATATATATATATATATATATATACAGTATATATACATACTAAAGGCACTCATATATTTTTCCCAACCCTTTTTTCTTAGCTAAATAATAGACCATGGGGCTGAAATGTCTTTTAGGCTGTAAGATTAAACTTTCTGCGCTTCACATAACCGGATTTTTCCAGTTTGAACCTCCCCTCCTTGTATGAAGCCGCTTTTAAATGCTCTTGTATAAAGCCGATGGTTAACACAGTTTTGAAATGACGTCTGACAGTGATGTGCGTCGTAAACAGAGAGCTGTTATCGTGTTCTTAACCGCAGAGAAGGAAACAGTTCGAAATATTCACAAATGTCTACAAAACGTTTACGGAGATGCTGTTGTTAATCGAAGCACAGTTGGACGCTGGTCTGAACGTGTGAGATCATCGGAGAGAGGAAGGGCCAGCCTCGATGATGAGCCACGCAGCGGTCGCCCGGCATCGGCTGTTACATCTCACACTGTGCAACGTGCTAACAGCATCATTCGATCAAATCGGCACGTCACATACAAGGAGCTATCACTGGAACTAGGAATTAGTAAAGGAAGTGTGAATACGATAATTCAGCAACTGGGATACTCAAAAGTGCGTTCACGGTTTGTTCCTCGCGAACTGACTGAAGATCACAAAGCCCAAAGAAAAGAAATTGCTTCTAAGTCGTTGGTTCGATAGAAGACAGAAGGGGATGACTTCCTTTCACGAATTGTGAATGGGGATGAGACTTGAGTACACCACTTTGAACCTGAAACAAAACGCCAATCTATGGAGTGGCATCACGCAGACTCCCCACGCAAGAAAAAGTTCAAAATGGCTCCCTCTGCAGGAAAGGTTATGGCCACCATTTTCTGGGACATGAAAGGGATGATTCTGGTGGACATTATGAAGAAAGGACAAACAATCAACTCGGAGGCATATATTGCTACCCTACAGAGACTGCAGAGAAAAATTCTTTGCATATAATTACATATGTATAAAATATATGTAATATATCCATATATAATATAGTCTTATTATGTACATTATACAATAAATATACATATGAATGAACGGAGCCGCGTTTAAAATATGCTATTTTAGATGAGGTTTTTTGTTTTCATTTACATACCTCATTGTAGGAAAGAGACTGATAAGTTATAAGTTATTTATTATATAGTTATAAATGTAAGTCATTAAAATATTGATTTGTTTTCTGTTTGTTACAGTCACTCATCACCATGGTGGACGCCAAACGGCCGACCCGAAGTTCTGTCAGTACCTGGCTCATTGGATAACCTACAAAAGATCTTCTAACCTTGCGATTACCTTCAAAGCGTGAAGTGTTAAGCATGTTCTTATTTCATCACATCGAGGAAAAACGAACAGTCACTGCAAGTTTGAAAGACTGCCTCTGCTGTTCTTTATATCTTGGATAAAGCAAGGATTCCAACTCAAAGATCGGACAATGCTGAGAGGAAACTGAGAAAAACTATTTGAACAATATTGCGCTCTAAAGAAAAATAGGAAGTCATCCTCAGAAAGCATACAAATGAATGTGGCAGTATTCAATGCCAATCTTGAAGACATTTTCGATGTCGCCAGAGCAGATGCCTTAAATATAATGACTAACGAGGAGGACAAAGAATTCCTTATCAAGCAGAGCGAAGATCATTCCTCCGCCATGTTTGGAGGCATTGATCGAGCCTTGCCTAAAAAGGAGGATCGGAAGAGGCAATAAGAAGAATCTGAATGTAATAGAAAAAAGCGAAGCGACGATGAAAAACAAAGAAATATCAACTTATGGCATCTAACAAAGTGATAACTGATGTGGATTCTTCCTCCTCGTCCACGGGTTCTGATGCATCGTGTCGTCCATCTACATCATCATCGAACCCTCCTTCCAATGCAAGAAACAGTCATCTCAGATGAGGTAGCCCAGGCACTCGACCGTGTTAATCTAAGAGATCGCAATGCAGCCTTTGTTATTTCAGCATCAGCTAAGTCTCTTGGCCATGATCTGGGCTCAATGTCATTTTCTCGAAGTACAATTCGTCGATCTCGAATTAAAGCTCGTGAAACTATCGCAGCTGCTGAAAAATCAAACTTTCTCCTGACACTCAGCTTCTGCTTCACTGAGATGAGAAAATGCTTCCTGATATAACAGGGGACATGAAAATGTGGACCGCATCGCAATCGTTGTTTCAGGAGGAGAAGACAAACTACTTGGTGTTCCACTCATCCCTCACGGAACGGGACAAGCACAAGCTGATATCTGCCTCAGGATGTTGGATGAGTGGGGCTTGAGAAACCAGTTGCAGGGGCTTGTATTTGATACAACAGCATCAAATACGGGGCTGATGTCTGGAGCTTGTACCCTGATAGAGAGAGCTGTAGGTCGCTCTCTGACGTGGATAGCATGTCGTCATCATGTGTATGAAGTCGTTTTGGCTAACGTATTTTCTAGTATTCTTGAACCTTCGAAAGGACCACAAGTCTCATTGTTTAAGCGATTTATGACACAATGGCCAGTTATCAATAAAGAAAACTTTATATCAGCAGGAATGGAACTTTTTGAAGGAAACTTGTCGGAACTTTGTCAAGAGATGATACAGTACCTCTCTGCCACTCTTCAGAACAGCAGCTTCTCAAAAGATGACTACAGTGAATTTCTCCATCTTTCTCTAATTTTCCTGGGAAGACGTTTCCTAAGAAGTTTGCCTAAGAGCTCCAGGAGCTCTTCATCAGGCTTGCTGGATGGCAAAAGCTACCTATGCTTTGAAGATCTTTCTCTTCCAGGAGCAAATGAAACTTACTGTTCATGAAAAAAAGGGTCTGAAAGATTTTTGTTTCTTTGTGGCACTTGTTTATAGTAAATATTGGCATGAAGCACCCTTCGCAGTGAGGGCCCCCAGAAACGACCTAGCTTTTCTAACAGTTATGGAGACTTATCCAAACAGGGTTTTGGCTGAAATTGCACTCAAGGCATTTAAGAGACATCTCTGGTGCTTCTCGGAAGAGCTGATTGGACTGTCACTTTTTGACGATGGGTTGAACAGCAAAGTAAAAGAAAATATAATTAAAAAATTATCTCATCCTGCAAAAGCGAAAGGCCTGAAGCGTCTCGATTCAAAGCTGTTCAAAACAGCAAACCCATTGGAAACTTACGTCAGCGAGAAGACGACTCAGCTCTTCGCTGTACTGGATAAAAACAAAAAGAAGATTGCTCAAGAGTTTCTTTTGAAACCACCAAGTGATTGGCCAAGTAACGACAAATACGAGTTGTTGAAAGAAAGAGCAGTGAAGATGAAGGTTGTCAATGACTCTGCAGAGAGAGCGATTGCTCTTATTCAACGGTACACTACAACGTTTACCAAAGATGAGCGCAAAAACAATGCCTTCTCCGCATTGTTGAGACCCATCGACGAACATTTCCTACCCCCTCTAAAACGTCTTTACAGAATTAAAAGCCATTTGCATGTTCTTTTGTCAAATTTCGTTATTTTTTCATTTAAGAAAATTATTCATTTTGTAGCGACCTCTAAATATAGTCGGAATGAGTTCATTTTTTGTAGCAATTATCATTTTATGATTTCAAACAAGGGCAATCTTGAGGAAATACAAAAATAAAACTTTTATTTCTTGGACCACCCATATATATATATATATATATATATATATATATATATATATATATATATATATATATATATATATATATATATATATATATATATATTATTGCTCAGAAGTTTGGAAGCTCCTGTAGGTTTCTCGTTCATGTTCCACACTTCATAAGGCGTAATTTCCTGTATCAAATCTATCTATGGATCCGTATTATATCTACACCACTTAATATTTTAATATGCTGAGGTTGGGTTTTGCTTTTTTTTTCAGAGTAAATATAAAAACGTTCCTGAGAAGAAATCTAAATGATGCTAAAATGGACATGATAGTAGAGGGTCCCGGTTTGGCTGGTGTCTCAGTCGCCCGGATTGTCCATGTTTCACGAAGAATGGTGTGCAGGGGTATGCACGAAGAAGGGCAATGACAAAAAATAAAGTTCATTAAATAAGTACAGTTGACCGCATATGTAATGTTCCTCGCCTCACAGGCGACCCCGTACATGTGGCAACCCCGCAGTGATAGTCAAAATACCCCAACTGGGGTAAGGTGGGGTGGAGGGGGGGCAACCGAGTCCAACAACATATAACATTGACATACAGGTAATTATAATAGCTGTGTTCATAAAGATGAACAATATGATCGTGAACAGCGTTGAACTCCATGTTTACTAATCTTATACAGTAATAAGGTTCCATTATGATCACTGCAAGTCTATAAGAACAGCTACCATAGTACAACTTTTAATATGCTAGTGAATTTGAATAAAAAATAGACATTATAACTAAACTTCTAACTAATGAAATGCAGTCCACAGATGAGCAATGCCGAATTAAAAAACGAAACATTATGTCTGACGAAATACACGAAAAAGATGCCATTTTGCATGGCAGGGATTTATTTGTAGTTAATACAGTTAATTTGCGATACGCTTAATGCGGCGATAAACCGACGAACAATAGCGTACAACGACATATTGCATATATTTAATGTGTTTTTTAAAAACAATATGAGTTCAAATGAAATAAACATATGTATTGATAAACTTTCGGATGTTTACAAAGAGGACATTGATGTTGATTAATTTAAAGACGAAGTACTGCACATCCTAATATATATGAAAGAAGAAAAAGCGATAAATCCAGATGATATGTATAATATTATTCATGATGGCCTAAAATTGACGTTTCCATATATAGAAACCATTCTTAAAATTGTTTAACGATGCCTGTAACAAACGCAAGTGGTGAACGGTTTCTTTTCAGTTCTAATAAGAATTAAGGTACTTGTGGGTTATCTGTCGCCACTTTTTAATTTAATTTTCCAACTTTTTCACAAATACAGATGTGTGTTATCATGTTGCCATTTTTTACAAAAATGGTTAGGTTAGGTTAGGTTAGTGTGAGGTTAGGTTAGGTTAGGTTAGGTTAGAAGGAATAGTGGTTGTGTTTTTACGCCTCGTGAACAGGCTCTCATCGATCTCAACCACTATTCCTTCTAACCTAACCTAACCTAACCTAACCTAACCTCACACTAACCTAACCTAACCTAACCATTTTTGTAAAAATGGCAACATGATACACATCTGTATTTGTGAAAAAGTTGGAAAATTAAATTAAAAAGTGGCGACAGATAACCCACAAGTACCGAATTAAGTATTACTTCAGAAATAGTTTATTGCAAACAAAAATGTCGAATCTATCCCTCTTATTTATTGAATCAGATATAACAAAATCCATAAATTACGATTTTATTGATTGTTTCGCGAAATCAAAAACGAGAAAAAAACCACGGACCTTTTCCAGTTTGTGTACCGTTTTTCATATAATTTATTTTTGCTTTATAAGGCTAACTAACGAAAATATCATGACCTAACCTAACCAATCGTCAAGGGCGTACAGTTAACATAACGATTGGTTAGGTTAGGTCGTGATATTTTCGTTAGTTAGCCTTATAAGCCTAACTAAAGAGATTGATATTATCACTCATTTTTTATCTAAAAGAAGCAAAAATAAATTATATGAAAAACGGTACACAAACTGGAAAAGGTCCAAAACCACTTTAGTTTTAGTTATTTATATATAGTTATATAATACTCGTTTTGAGTAATTTTTCAATTTTGGTAATTTACTATTTTTATCGTATTGTATAGTGTGAAATAAATTATAAATCGGTTGCTTTTATTGTTTTTCACAATTTTCTTTCATGGCTAAAGCCTAAGGGGTCTCAGTCTGCCTTTGGCCTCGGGCCTCAAGTAGTCTAAATACGGCTCTGCATATAGACTTTGCAGTAATCATAATGGAACCTTATTATTGTATAAAGACTAGTAAAATACATGGAGTTCAACGCTGTTCACGATCATATTAATTGTTTATCTTTTTGAACACAGACATTACATTATAATTACCTGTATGTCAATGACTGCACATTCATTGTCCTTTAAATATATGTATGTCTGTGTTATATGTTGTTGGACTCAATTGTCCCACCTCCACCCCACCTTCCCCAGTTGGGGTACTTTGACTATCACTGCTGCATTGCCACATGCACGGAGTCGCCTGTGAGGCGAGGAACATTACATATGCGGACAGCTGTACATCAGTGAGCGGAAAGTAACACTGAAAACAACGTGACAAAAACAGCAGTGTTACGAATTGTGAAGCGTGACCGGTAGCCTATAGGACCAAATTTTATTAGTTCATGCTTGCTTGTACCTTGCTTGCTTGTAAAGGTATGGGGCTGTTTTGCTAGTGATGGGACTGGAGCCTAGTGGAAATTGAAGGAAACCCAACAAAGAGAAGTGCCATCATATCCTACAGCATCATGTCATTCCTTCGGGTCATCGTTTGATTAAGACAACAGCAGTTACAGCACGAATGTAACCAGACATTTGAACAGAAAAATTGAAGATGGAGCATTAATAATAATGAATTGGCCTCCTCAATCCCCAGATTTAAACCCAACTGAGATTACGTAGGATGAACTTGACAGAAAGATAAATAGCGAGGTCCAACTAACCCCACTCAACTTTGGGGACATCTACAAGAAGAGTGGAATAATTTGACACCAGAGTGCTTGGAATATTGCTGAAAAAATGCCCAAAATTATGCCAAACTGGGACAAAGCAGAAAAGATCTTTTGATGAAAAGACATTTGCGCCATAAAAGTGATTGTAGTATTATAGAGCAAAAATGTAACGTAATTTCCATTAAAATATGCAACTTACAACATTGCTAACGTTTATTTTCATTTACAAACAGTAAACCTAATCATATCACCATATTTTTTTCCCTTTGTGACACCACATATTTTACCGCCAATATATAATATATATATATATTATATATATATATATATATATATATATATTATATATATATATATATATATATATATATATATATATATATATTAGCAAAACATGCAACACAGACGAGGTTTAGTTTCCGCTTAAATTGGGCACGTCCCGAGCATTCCTCTTACCACTGTACCATCCAGGAAACTCTAAATTGTCTTTCAAGTGCAGCTTTGAGTGTATTTTGTTTTAGTATGTGCTTTTCCGAAATGCACTAGTTATATTCCGTAATTATTACTATAAACATGCTTACGCCGTGGCTTACGCAATAAAAGCTACCAAAGAAAAGGAAAAATATCCACTGAGGCCTCTCGTGTGTATTTAATAGCACATTATCAATCCTTATTAGATCTTGCTAATGTGCTCTTAAATAAACGCAAGAGTGCTTGGTCGATCGATATTTCCTTTTCCTTTATTTATATATATATATATATATATATATATATATATATATATATATATATATATATATATATTAGAGTAGTGGTTTAAAAAACTTTTTCAAGAATGTTCAAGTAATCACTTGGCATTAAGTTCCTTTTAGAGGGAAAACCCTTCACACCAAATTTAAGCTCAATCTAGAAACGCAGTCTCTCCATATGACACTGAGGCACGCGCTCTGCTCCCAGGTCCAACGGACAAGAAAATGTATCCCTTTAAAAGGGCGCGGGGTGGTGTCTCACAACAGGCCAACAGTTGCTCATTGTTGCCTGGCTTCGGCCGCGCATCAGTGTGGCCTTTTATCCTCCAACACGGTTTTCAAGTACTATCGTTGGTTCTCGTCCTTCGTTAGAAACCCGCTGTACTCCGTGATAAAGGCCACTCTCTTCGCGCATACGTTGACCACCTAAAAGCCGTTACCCTTCTCCCATCCACTTGTCAGGATCCTCTTTCAGGAAGGAGACAGCTACCACCAAAACGGTGAAAATCTCACGTAATCTTGATGTCACGAAAAAAATCAAGCCCGTTTAATATTCCTTCCACGTTCTTTCTTTAGACACTTGACCATCTGGTCCTTGATATCTCTGGGCACCTCATCAGCGAAGAAGGGCAAGCCAAGGGCGGATCTAGGAATTTCATTAAGGGGGGTCCAAAGAAAAAAGGGCACCCCCTAAAATAAAAAGGGCACAGTACTAAAAATTGTTTCTTAAAACAGACCATCAATGAGCGGGTGTAAAATAAATTTTATTGTTTTATTAGATCAGTTTCATTCAAATATGATACAAAATAAAATCTAATTTGGATATAACAATTATTACAAATTTTTTTTCAAACAATTACAAATGTCTTGCCAATTAAAAGAACTATCCAGTCCCGTAGCCAGGACTTCCCAAGGGGTGGGTTCGAAAGTGTAGAAAGGTGGACCTTTTGGTGCACTGCGGAGGGGGTTTAGAGTAGTTTAGAGAAGTTTGTGAAGTTTCTAAAGAAAATGGAAAAAAATATGTGTTTATTTATTAAATGATGTTATATTTATCACATCATAGTTATAACTATGGTTACAAAAGTGGACCTTTCCTGTCAAGGGGGTCGAACGTGGGTGGTCGTTCGACCCCCCTTGGCTACGTGCCTGCTATCAGAATAAGATGAAGATAAAAATAGTGATATGGCTGCACCAGTACTAAGGGCACCTATGAAAACCACTGCAACTACAAATTTGGAAGTACAATGTATACAGATAAAGACTCAAAATAAAATTTTTTAAAATAAAATAACCGTGATCTATTTACAAACAAAAAATTGTTTTCAGAGGCATACTTGAAAAAATGGCACTTGCAAGAAATTGAGGGGGGGCCCAGGCGTCACCCCCCCCCTAGATCCACCCTTGAACGCTAACTAGTTCTTTTATACACCAGAGGTGCTGCTTCAGGGCGATGGAGGCCGTGTCGGCGATCCGTTGGTCCACCTGCGCAAATTCCTCCACTGTGTTCAACAGCTGAAAATTATTGTGCGAGGGTCCAGGGCAAATGTCGAAGAATTTCATGCCTTCATGTAGGCCAGAGTAGAGAAGGTGTAAAACTCCAGGAGCGCTTCATGCTTGCGCCGAGTAAGAACTGACTTCGAAACAGTAAATACAGATAGCATAAATCACCTTCGCCTTAGGTGGCGGAACGGGGTGGGGGGTAGGCCGGCGCCCCCGTCTTAAATTGACAGAGGGTGGCCAGGCCCCCTTGCCAGCGAAGATATTTTGATATTTTAAACTTTGAAAAACAAAGTTTTTAAAGTAAAAAGTAAATAAACATTTACTTTTTGTTTTGGCTATATAACACAGTAGTTCGTAAATTGTAAATTCGTAACTGTAGCACTTTAGCAAGTTCAAGCAATCTAGTGAATGTAGTCTAGTAGTATGCTAATAAATCCTACTTGGGGCCCTTTTGCGCAATGACGTTCCGTCGTCACTGACCTCCATCCATCAGGCCTGATGGTAGACTCTGGGAGCCGTGAACCTCACACCGCGAGGAGGAATTGCCCCCACAAAGATAATGCTTAATTCCAGGATCTCGCAGTGGTCATCTCGAGATTAGACTTTGTGTGGATGAAAAGTTATGACGAAAGATGTTGCTATTTACTTCAGCTTGTGCACCAGAGATGACAGACTCTCATCATCACATGGATGGTCGTCTGACCAATCGATGGAAGCCCATCGCTCCCGGAAATATTTGAATATGAGAATGTTAGGTCCAATGGATGGGCCAAACATCGTTTTGAACACATCCGTGACAATAATTAGTTCTTTGCACGTGATTGCGACAGGCGAGGTACAGTAGATTCTTTCCCAACTTCCTCAATCAGAATGCACGTTCCTGTGTGCTTGCCATTGTTGATGGCGGCGGTATTGAAGCACATTCCACTGATTTTATGGTAGCTTCTACTTTGAAAGCGTTGGTACCACTGCTATAGACATTGCTTTTCCCGTTCCAGAAGCCAGTTTCGGAACAGACTTTTTTCCATCTCGACGCCAGAGACAAAGGCTACGAGTCCGTCCAGTTTCTCCGTCGTTAACCCAGTAAACGAAGACAGAAGCTTTACATCTCAATGGGAAAGGATGGAAGTTTCCACTTTCATACTTCTCTTCACCTCCTGCACCTTCGATTCTCGATTTACTGCCCTCACTCGTCTCACAGAGCTATCCGATAGTGGTAATTCTCAGATGTCGTGATCACAACTTTGTGCTGTTGCGGCGATTACATAGGTTGCTCGTAGGTTCGTAGGACAACTTTGTTCCGTCTAGAGCTAATGCCAAATCTGTTTCTGCCATTTCTTGAACCTGATCCAGAGGAAATGCTCGGTCTTCATCAGTCATGATGAGATTGAGTGCATCATGGTGAATTACATCCAAAAGTTGATCCAGGTCCTGCTTGAAACCTTTAGCTTTCTTCCACTCCTCTGGCTAGTTCCTCGTTTTCTTTACATTTTCTTACTACTTGAGCAGTGCCTCAAATTTCCTGATGATGGTGCACTCAGAAATCGTTGTTATTCGAACTTCCTTCCACAGCTTCAGCACCCCTCGTGTCGCTTTCGTTGCACCTTGTTGAACGATTTCTATTAGACGAAATCCAAGAAGTTGGCAAACACTGGTATGTAGTTGGCAGTTGATACCCTAAGACCTAACTCACAGCTACCTATATTCTACGATCGTTCTTTACAAACTGTGCAATGACATGATACACGTTTGATCGCAAACAATCGTCATACATCTGGCACTTCACAGAGTATGGAAAACTTAATTTTAGTCTTCCCTCGACCTATAACGGGATTTGGTTGCTTGGGTTACAAACTCTTCTTTTATATTTTTAACTATTAATATGTCCTTTAATGATTTTAAAAAGATTGATCATGCCGACTCCTTGACTATGTCTAGTTTTGATGTCTCATTATTGTTTACTAATGAACCATTAAAAGAAACAATAGATATTATCCTAAATAAGTTATGAGCCACTAGTAAAAACTTTTCCTTGAAATCGCGTCGTACGATATTTTTTCTCATTTAATAACACTCTCTACAGTCAAACTGATAGGGTAACTATGGGTTCCCTTATGGGTCCGACCTTGGCAAACGCATTCCTATGATATTATGAAGCACTGTGGTTCAAAAATTGCCCTAGCAAATTCAAGCCTGTATACTATAGAAGATGACACTTTCTTTGTATTTAAACACTTTATTTAATATTTCTTAGTATTTAAACATCCATCGCATATAGAACATTTTCATGAGCACCTCAATAAACAACATTGTAACATTAAGTATACCTGTCATAATTAAGCAAATAGTAGTTTGCCTTTTCTTGATGTACTGGTAAAAAGTTTTAATAATGAAATCCACACACCTCTGTATAAAAAACAAACTTTTACTAGCTCAGAAACCAATTGCTTGAGTTATACAGTATGTTTCATAGATATAAAATTAATACTATATCAACATTATTACAAGGAAGCTATCGAATATATCAGACATTTTCACTAGACGAAGAATTTAAATTTTTAAAACGGTGCTTTATTCACAATATTACCCTTCGAATCTCTTTGATAAATAATCAGTTAAAGAAATGTTTAGATAACATTTTTAATTTTAAATCCCCTAAAATTACAATACAAAAAGAAACCAGATACATTAAATTCTCTCTCTATGATTACCTATCCCTGCGCATTCGTAATGAAATGTCTAAACTTATTCGATCACGTTATCCTCAAATTAATTTCAGATTTGCTTTCGTTAATCCTTTTAACCTATCAAATTTTTTCGAGTTTAAAGATAAACTCCTGAAAACTATTTGCCTTAATGTTGTTTACTAATACATGAGCAACAGCTGTAAGCCTGAATATATTGGCAGTACACAACTCCTGTGGGAAGTATGCCTTTCCCAACATTTAGGTTTGTTAGTTCGAACTAATGCCATTTAGTAACCCACCACAATCAGCAATTAGAAATCATACTAACGATAATAACCATCCCCTTCATAAAAAACAATTTTAAATATTAACAAGAGCCAACAACTTCATAACGTTAAAAATTTTGGAATTCTTATACATTTACAAAAACAAACCAGCCATTAACAACAGCAGTTCTCCTCATAAATTACATCTTTTCTAATCAAATAACAGTTCTTCTGACAAACCAACCAACCATACAATAAAGTTAACATTCACGCACAGTTTAATTCCACTCCTTTGTTGAATATGGAGGTTGAAGTTGAAGTTGTTATTTTGAATTCGGCACTTAAAGTAACTTTTTGTACATTTAATATTATTCTTTGATGATATAATTTGTGATTTTTTTTAATTGTTCTTATGCCTTCTAAATTTAATGTATTTAAATGTTATGTAATTTATTGTATTTACTTAATTTAAGTCTACATTTACGGTTTTAAAGAAATTTTAAATTTATAGACCACTGATGATGACAGAAGCATTTGTCGAAACGTTTGGAAATAAGAATGTTTACTATCATGTTGATCCTACTTTTCATGTGTATATATATATATATATATATATATATATATATATATATATATATATATATGAAAACTGTAGACACCAATCGACCAGGGAAATACGTCTGGGTGAACGCTAGGCAAGAGACAGTGAGTGCTGGAATTCCGTTTCTCCTGTCACTGTCCTTTTAGCTGATCTTTTTCCGTGACCCATCTACCCTGTGAGCAGAACAGCTTGTTTTCAAACACACGCTTCTCTCTCTATTTTTCACTACACATACATGCATCTTACACACTACATAATCTTTTCAAATAAAAAAAGATGGCAACGACTAAGGAAGACAGAGGCAGGAGAAACGGGATTTCCAGCACTCGTTGTCTCCTACTTAACCTCCACCCTGGAGTACTTCCCTTGTCAGTTGGTGTCTACACTCTTCTCCAAGAGAAATGCAGTCATAGTTTGCCTTAATAATGAAATATCTATTGATACTGCAACGGATTTAACATTAGTTCAACCGAAAATGGCTCTGAATTCATAATTTTTTTTTTTTGTTCGTGTGCACAATAATGTAGTCCCAATTTACACAGGCCACAAATGGGCGAAAAATGGGAAATTTGCGGAGAGAAACGAGGCCAGGTGCGAACACTCATAAAAGACTACACAGCAGTTTGTGACATAAAAAAAGAGTAAAAAGAACACGTTTGGCATTTTGCTCTGTATTAACATCTATCTTTCATAGTGACGGAAGCTGCTGTGGGAAGTAATTTTCTCGTATTATAGTATAAATATCTGTTGAATAGCCTGTCAAAAGTTACTAACCCATCTTGAAACAGAAAACAGTTTTTACACCAATTAATTAGCACATTCGATTCTATATAATTTTATGGTGACCTTTGGGAAGCAGTGCGATGGCATTACCGAAAACCTAGAGTACCACGTCTGAACGCACGAACGAAAGAACGTGACTACATATGCCCAACTAACTTCTAAAACATCGGTTCCTAATTAAACTATCTTTATATGTGTAAATAAAATTTAGTCTAAAGCAAGAACGTTATCTAAAAATCGAGTCAAATTTTCTCATCAAAGCTTCCTAAAAAAATGAACTGTCAACACATATCAAAATTCAAGTGAAGCATTTTTATAAAAATGACATTAAAAAGAAACAACAACAACAAGAGGCGTCCCCCTTCCTTCCCCTGTAAGAGTCTCCATGAGGGAACATCATGCGCTGTCTTCCCCTCCTCTGAAGCAGTCTCCCTCCGTCAACGAATTGAGGAATTCAATACAACCAAAAGTCAGGAATGCCAGCGCTTACCGGTGAAAATAAACACTTAGCTTTATATATAGAATCATACCTGACTTTCATCCTAAGCTACATGGCAGAAAAGAATGGCAGAATAAACACATTAGAAGAAGAAAACAACGAACTAAAACAGCGCATAAACGCTCTTAATGAGAGTGAAATGAGAGTGAGTAGTGTAGTAGTATGATGGCATTTGGCTAGAGGAATTAGGGGTGCTTTGAAAGTTGCCCCTGGAGGGGCCCCTTGAAGGCCTTCGCTTCCTTAAGTTCATCACCCCATTTATGGGGACTCATCGTCCTTAATGAAGGACATTTGCCTCTTGAGGGGCCCCTCCTCCTCGGGATTTTTTTTTTTTTAATCCTCGTGTTCCTCGCCTTCCTTTAGAAGACTTCATGGTCTTTCATGAGAGAAATTAAAAAAAAACCATTCGAGTAGGAAAAAAGGTACTTTTTACGCAGCACTCCGGTGCGTTCCGTCGTGTTCGTGGCCCTGTTAGTTTTAGCTGCAGGGGGAGCAACATTCCCACACATCAGACTGATATTCTGTGTGTATATATATATATATATATATATTATATATATATATAATATACGTACTTTACAGGTAAAAACTAAATAGCAGAGTCGCCTTATGACTACAGAGTTTGACACTCAATTTTGAACCTTATATCCTCGAACAATAGAAATGAAAACTTAAAATAAATAACTCATGCATTAAAAAAGTTTAAAAGTCAGAAATAGACTCATAGGAGAGTATGTATGGACCTCAAAACACAAGAAATTGCGTTGTATTCTCAAAGCGTATTATTATAATCAATCATTATTAATACCACATTGCCTCTTCGAATGTAGTTCTATCGCACCGATTTCATATGTTAACTAATCCGAACATCACAAAAACCAAAATCAGGGTAAACATATTTTAAATCAAAACAATTTCTTTGTTTAATATCTGTATTATGAAAAATAAACTGAAGGTTTATTATTTTAATTTAAATAAATTAATTTCTCTTTTTTTTAAGGGAAACTTATTTTCATCCGATCTGAAGCTCAAACGCAAACTTTTTATACGTTCATAACACATGCTCAATTGTTTATTTACTTTTAAATATGCAGTTTTCTGTTATTTACCTCGATATATAAATATCTTCTGGTATGTGAACTAATAATTTTACTGCACATCAAATATTGTTATAAAATTGTGTGTATTTAAAGAAATTTCTCTTTAAACGTTAAAGGCAACGATCTGCTATTTGTATGTAATATTTGTATGTATGTACTGATATTTAGACTATACATTTCGTGAATCAACACACGTAAATAAGCCGAAATAATATAGCCTTCCCCTCTCTCTATTGTGTAATTATATATTATATTATATATATATATATATATTAGTGATGGATCGAATAACCGCAACCGCAACCGCACTACAACCGCACAAAAATTCACAACCGCAACCGTAACCGCAACCGCCGTTCCATAAGTGCGGTGCGGTTGTAAAAGCTTAGTTAATTTTAATTTAGGTTAATTAGAAATATTTTTTTTTTAAAAAAGAAAATGATGGGTCTCCTTATGCGTGCTTAAACGTGACGTCATACGGCTGCCGTAGTAAAATTGGTTTAAACGATGATCCTCTTCAGTGGTGGAAAGATAACGAACTAAAATACAAAGAACTTGGCTGTATTGCAAGAACATATCTTGCTTGCCCTTCAAGTAGCATTCCAAGCGAGCAGCTCTTCAGTGGAGCGGGAACGTTGTACGATGAGAGGCGTTGCCGCTTGAAAGGTGAAAATGCAGCAAAAATATTATTCTTGAAATTCACACTGCCTGTCATTAAGTTTGACATCAGTTTTTCAAATGAATAATAATCCATAACTTTCCAATGGGTGGAGGCTGGGGAAAGTGGTAGGTGGGATGAACAGTGCGATGGGTCCTCGTCCCTCATCCTGGTAACACACTTAGTGCAAAATATGGTTTTAATTAATTTGACCTATTCTTTCATAATAGCTATATAAGTTTAGAATATACTTCATTTAAATAGTATTTATTTAGTAAATACCTTATGTTGAACACAAGTTTTGCAACACACAAATAGCGGTAGCGGTGTATTGCAAAACTTGTGTTCAACATAAGGTATTTACTAAATAAATACTATTTAGTATATATTATGTACCAAGTGTGGCTAAATCGCACTATAGTGGCTAAATCCAGTTAATAATTACGCATTTTTCCTAGTATATGATAACCGCAACCGCGGTTGGAAAAAATTCGACAACCGCAAACACAACCGCAACCGCGGTTGTGAAAAACCGACCACTCGATCCATCACTAATATATATGTAATAAGTATGGGGTATTCTCTCCATCAATAATTACAGGCCTATTGCTATCGCCTCTTGCTTCTCGAAACTACTAGAGAAACTCTTATTACACCGCTTAAATGATTACTTATGAACTTCTAAATCCTAATGAGTTTGGTTTTAAAAGATCGCACTAAAATGATCTGTGTATCTATGTACTTAAGGAAATTATATTTACATACACTATTTGTAGCTGTTTCGTAGATATAAGTAAGGCATATGATAGAATGAATCACAATATTTTATTTACAAAACTAGAAGACAGGGAAGTAGCTTCACTTAACTTCGACATTACTGTATTATTTCTCATTAATTGTATATATTTATATCCTTAGTATGTAGTTTAACTTCGACATTACTGTACTATTTCTCATTAATTGTATATATTTCTATCCTTAGTATGTGATTTGTCATTCTATTATTAATATTTGTCATATGGTTAATGGTCTGCCGATAAATTTATTCATTCTCATTTTTATATAAAACTTAAATAAATAAGCAAGTATGCCTTAAATTTCAGATCGGATGACAATAAGTCAGTTTCCCTTAAAAAAGAGAGAAATTAATTTATTTAAATTAAAATAATAAACCTTCAGTTTATTTTTCATAATAGAGATATTAAACAAAGAAATTGTTTTGATTTAAAATGTGTTTAACCTGATTTTGGTTTTTGTGATGTTCGGATTAGTTAACATACGAAAGCGGTGCGATAGAACTACACTCGAAGAGGCAATGTGGTATTAATAATGATTGATTATAATAATACGCTTTGAGAATACAACGCAATTTCTTGTATGTTTTGAGGTCCATACATACTCTCGTAGGAGTCTATTTCTGACTTTTAAACTTTTTTAATGCATGAGTTATTTATTTTAAGTTTTCATTTCTCTTGTTCGAGGATATAAGGTTCAAAATTGAGTGTCAAACTCTGTAGTCATAATGCGATTCTGCTATTTAGTTTTTACCTGTAAAGTACGTATATATACACACACACACACACAGAATATCAGTCTGATATGTGGGAATGTTGCTCCCCCTGCAGCTAAAACTAACAGGGCCACGAGCACGACGGAACGGACCGGAGCGCTGCGTAAAAAGTGCCTTTTTTCCTACTCGAATGTTTGTTTGTTTGTTTAAATTTCTCTCATGAAATACCATGAAGACTTCTAAAGGAAGGCGAGGACGTTTTAATTTTTTTTTCCGAGGAGGAGGGGCCCATGAAGGGGCAAATGCCCTTCATTAAGGACGATGAGACCCCATAAATGAGATGATGAACTTAAGGAAGGGGGCCCCCTTATAACGGAGGCGAAGGCCTTCAGGGGGCAAGTTTCATAATACCTCAAATTCTTCTGGCCAAATGCCATCATACTACTACTAGAGTGCATTCACGTTAGAATACAGACTCCAGAATCAGGCGAAAGAAAATGAAAACCATACTGAAATCATGAGAGATGCCATTAGAGAAAAACTGCGTATAAACATTCCACAAAATGTCATTACGGAGGCACATCGAGTTGGTAAAAGTAATAATGACACTGACAAGAGACTTATAAAATTCAAACCGAATAACCGACTCTGGAGATCAGAAATAAGAAGTGCAGTGATAAAAATCATACCAAATATACCTAATAATAAATCACTCTGCGAATACAGAAAAGAAAATCTTTGATAAATTATTAAAACTCAAAGAAGAGGAATTAATTTATTCCTGTTATGCACGAGACGGTATAATCTGTGCACGTAAATCCCAGGAAGGACAAAGTGTTCCGATTCTTACTCAACATGATTTTGTCAACTTTCGGCAGCATCTACGAGTAGAATTGTCATCAGTATAACCCGTGTTTTAAGTAAACCTATCATTACTCTTACATATAATAATAATAATAATAATAAATAATAATAATAATAATTAAAACAAAAACAAAAATTTCATAAATTTATGCTCTCTTGAAATTTTATAAGTCTATAATCATTATAATCTTATAATTGTTAATTTTAAGCTTTTATAATTTTATAATTTTCTAACTTTTCAACTCTACAGTCTCACTGTGAATACATATATAATATTACGTTCTTACGTACGTTCTTGCTTCACAACAACAGTAAATTAAATTACTGAATCTGAAAAGGTAATCAAATTTTTCAACAAAAGATATGACAGAATAACTATCTTTCCTAAACTTAAACACTCAGTCTCCCAAACCACCTCATGAATTGACAGCTAACCTAAAATTATGACAACGTAAACTCACATGCATTACTGTATATTAACTGAAACCTGGTTAAACGGAAATAATAAGATATTTTTTAACATCCTAGGGTACACAAGCTACCATATACTGTAGGTATGACTGAAAATAGAGTCGGAGGTGTAAGTATACTTGTAGACTAAACCTACAAAAGTAAAAGTACAGAAGAACTGACAAGCATAAGCAGTACCTCAGAAACACTTATAATTGAAATGTACATTCCTAACATCCAATATTCAACTGTAGGCATCTACCGACCACCAACTGGTAATGTATCAACTTTTATTTATTACAAATGTTGATAGAATTGTAACCTCCATTCATATCGGTAACAATTGTGTCAATGCAGGGGATTTAAATATTGATCTCGCAAAAGAGACTGGCGAATTTGAAGAATCCAGACGCGGCATATACCGAAAGCTCCACCAACACAACGTACTGTGCCCATACATGACGTCATTCTAATATAGTTACTAAAGTCTGATATTTTTCACTGTCGGATAGTTTTAGCTTTAAAGTGGAAGTAAGAAGTAGTTTGTGTGAACGTTAAGCGACTTGTTTAAGTTATTTGAAAGACGAATATGAGCACAGCCACCAATTAATTGAGATCAAATATACTTCAGTGAAAGTACCGACAATTCTGAAGTTTATCTCGAGTTTCTTAGGAACAAATTTATCCCTTTTCTTCAGTGTTACAGTGTCAAAATTAATGAAGCTTGCTTACTTGTGAGAGACGTTGAGAAACAGAGTGCTGTCAAATAGATACCATGAATTCCATGCTCAGGTAAAAGTTAACCGTACTGGGCAGTTTGTTTTGTTTTATTTAAAAAAAAAAATTGATCAGTAAATTCCAAACATCCTTTTATGCCAGAAATAAGTGGTTTTGTTAAGTAGAAATTGTAAATAAATCTATAAATAACAGTTAAATATGAGACTAGTTGGTGTAGCGTATAGAGAACACTGATTGTAAGAAAAGTGTGTTTTGCCACTAAAGTTCATTGAAAAATTAACCTTACTGTAATCAGATTTAAACGTGGTGGCTATGAGTTCCAAGTTCCAAGGGAAGATGGATTGAGGAAGATTGTTGCAGAGTTGACCGGTTGAGTAGATGAAAGGTTGAAAATACTGACTAACCATTGCGTTAGAGAGTTGGACAGAAAAGGAACTAGAAAGTGTAGAAAGTCTCGTGCTACGTGCTCTCCTTAAAGGAGGAGGCAACCAGTTACAGAGTTCAGAAGAGCAGTGTCCGTTATAATAGCGATAGTAAAGAGAGAGTGAGGCAACACTGCGGCGAAGGGAGAGGGATTGGAGACAATCAGTAAGAGACGGAGAATTGATGAGACGAAAAGCCTTTGATTCCACCCGGTCAAGTACGGTTGTGTGGGTTGAGCCACCCAACACATTAGAAGCATACTCCATACAGGGGCGAACAAGACTCCAATACAGAGACAGCAACTGAGTCGAGGTGAAGAAACCGCGGATGCGGTACAGCACACCTAACCTCTTACAAGCTGTTTTGGAAAGAGAGTATGTGTGATCTTTCCAGGAAAGATCACGAGAAAAGAGAAAAAGGAACGCCAAGAATGTTGAGAGAAGAGGAAAGATTGAGTTGTGTGTTGTTGAAAGTAAGGGGATAGTCGTGTAGAAGATTGTGACGAGTAAACAGATGGAGGAACTGAGTTTTCGAGGTATTGAAAACCACAAGGTTTTCTCTGCCCCAATTAGAGATAACAGAAAGATCAGAGGTCAGGTGTTCCACAGCCGTCCTACGCGAATCATGAAGTGACTGCTGTGAGGGACGCTTTGGGAAGCGGATGAAGAAGTGAAAAGTGGAATCATTGGCATAGGAGTGAATAGGACAGGAAGTACGAATTAAAAGAGTGGGTGACTGGACAGAATCCTGAGGAACACCATTGTTAATAGCTTTAGGCGAGAACAATGGCCATCTACAACCGCAGCTATAGATCGGCCAGAAGGAAATTAGAAATGAAGGCACAGATAGAAGGATAGAAACTGAAGGAGGGCAGTTAATTAAAGATTTGTGCCAGACTCAATCAAAAGCTTTCGATACGTCAAGTGCAATAGCAAAAGTTTCACCGAAATCCCAAAAGGAGGATGACCAAGAGTGAGAGAGATATGCAAGAAGATCGCCAGTAGAGCGTCCCTTGCGGAAACCCATACTGACAATCTGAAGAAGATTGTGAGAAGAAAGTGTTTAAGATCTTCCTATTAAGGATAGATTCAAAAAATTTAGAAAGGCAAGAAATCAAAGCAATTGAACGATAGTTGGAGAGTTGAGAACCGTCACCCTTCTTTGGGACAGGCGAATTTCCAGCAGAAAGTAAAGTACCAGTTGAGAGACAAAGACGAAAGAGTTTGCCTACGCAGGGTGTCAGCACAGAGGCAAATTCTTAACCGTTTCGCTCTGGGCGTGGCATATAAACTACGTGTCCAATTTGCGCTTAGATGGGTGTGGTAAAATAAAACTAACTCCTAATCTTTTCTGAACTCGAGTGTAGTTTATAAACCAAGGGTAGATCTCTCTGTTTCCACCTTCTAGGGTTGAAAATGGGGGGATATACAGTATGTATTATAATTCGAATTCAATATTTGAATTCATATAATTTGCTTCAAAGCTATGCCCGTAGTGAAAGAGTTAAGAACAACAGGAGGAACACCATCAGGACGTACGCCTTCCTAGAGTTGAGCCCGGATAGGTCAGAAAAAAAACATCTTAGAAGAGATTCTAATTTCAGACATAATAAGGTCAAAGGGAGGAGAAGATGGGGGAACAGCACCGGAATCGTCTATGGTTGAGTCCTAAGCGAAAGTTTGAGTGAAGAGTTCTACTTTGTCAGGAGAAGAGACGGCAACTGAGCCGTCGGAATGGAAAAGAGGAAAGAAAGAAGAGGAAGTAAAGTTGTTGAAGAGGTTCTTAGCTAGATGCCAGAAAGAGTGAGAAGAATTAGAATTGGATGGTTTTCACATATTTGTTGGATGAAAGATTTTTTGGCGAGTCGAAGAACAAATTTTGCACGATTCCGGGCAGAAAAATAAACTGAGTGGGAGTTAGGAGTTGGGTGGCGACGGTACCTTCTGAAAAGTTGCGGGTAGCATTAGAACAAGTAAAGTTAAACCAAGGTTTTTTTGCATTAGTAGAAGGAAGAGAATATGGAATGTACGCCTCCATGCTGAGAGAATAAAATAAATAAATCCAGGATGTTGGGCCTATCTACAAGGCCATCGGGGATACGAATAGGATGCTGTACAATCTGCTCGAGGACTAGGTCATTTAGGATAGAAAAATTGTAAACTAGTTTACAGGAATGTCAGTGAATTGAGGAAAGCCAAAGGTGGTGGTGAAGATTGAAAATCTCCTAAAATGGAGATTTCAAGCGAAGGGAGAGCGGGAAAGAATGTATTAACTTTGAAGTGAGGGTAATCAAAGAATTTTGGATAGTCACTAGAATTAGGGGAAAGGTAAACAGCGCAGATGTATTTAGTTTGAGATTGGCATGTAAGCCGTAGCCAGAGGGTATAGAATTCGAAAGATTCAAGTTCGGGAATACAAGAACAAGTTAGGGCATTGCGTACATATACGAACATCCACCTTTGTAGTGAAATTGAGTATAGAGAAAGTAAGAGAGTACAGAAAAGGGGCTGCTGTCAGTCGTCCAGACACCTGAGTTTCAGTGAGGAAAAGAAATGAGGTTTAGAGGAGGAGAGGTGGTGTTCAACAGATTTAAAATTTGAGAAAAGGCCACGAATGTTGCAGAAGTTCAAAAAAAGTGACTCAGACAAAGGCCCAGAGCATCCAGAGATCCAGCCCTCCCGCTGCCCGGATCTGCGTTCCGGTATCGGCAGTTGGCGGGGGGCAGCCAGAAGTGGGGACATTTATGGTCCCCTCCCAGTGGACTCCGAGGCTTTCGAAGTTGATGCCTTTTTTTTTAATTTTGAAAAGATTATGTAGTGTGTAAGTTGCATGTATATGTAGTGAGGAATAGGGAGAGAAATGTGTGTTTGAGAGCATGCTGGACTCACTAGCGTAGCTAGAGGGGGGCGGAGGGGGCGGTCCGCCCCGGGCGGCACTTTTTGAGGGGCGGCACTTTTGGTCTACTGCAATGAAAAAAAAAGGTTTTTTTTTTATGTCGGGACAGTAGAAGGATACAAGACGCCAGACACAATTTTATTTTTCCTCGAAAACACTGCTTACTTCGTTAATTTCCGACAATGGTAAGGATTGTGTTCCCTTGAAGATGGCCTTATTGACCATCATACCTATTTAAGCGCTTAGTTGTGCTTAATTAATAATAGCATTGGTATAAATGCATTTATTTCATTAAAAAGGGAAATAACCCATAAAGTTCTGTAAATACGTTATAATCTATAAATATACGTTTAATATTTATAAATAATCAATATCAAAACTAATATGCTGGTATTACCTCGTTCTTCTTTGTGTTCTTATTTATTTAATTCGAGATTGGGGATTCGATTATTTTATTATTCTATCAATCTATCCCCAGATGAAGCGAACAAAAGAGAGTGGTGCTGCTTTTAGAAAAAAGAAAAAGGCTAGGGAGGAAATATTAAAAAAGAGTGAAGGGGCACTATTGAAATACTTCAGTCGTAAAGAAACTACTACTGCTATTGAAGCTGAAGCAGTTTCCGAATCCAAACCATCGTCAAATTCAAGTGATTCTTCAACTTCGCGCGATTCGTCAACTTCAAGCGATGAAGAGCGTGACGAAGAAAAAATTCCGGCTGTGGACTTAAAAGATGTTAGCCTATGGCCAAGCAAGATTAATGATGCCACACGGATCTTACTGGTACGTCAAGGTGCGTCTGTGGTTCAACATCTAGATTCTGATTTCGGTGAAGTGATGCGTCAAGGTGCGTCAACCAAAGGACGAACTAGAAAACTAACACGCGAGTGGTTTTTTCGAACTCTGCCAAATGGTGAAAAAATGTTGAGATCGTGGATGATGTACTCTCCTTCCAAGGAAGCTCTTTACTACTTTTGTTGCAGATTGTTTTCAGACAGAAGTCACTCAAATTTTAATTCTGTAGATGGATTCAACATGTGGTGGAAACTGAATCCTAGAATATTCGAGCATGAATCCAGTGTAGCTCATGTTCGGACTTTCACACAATGGAAGGAGCTGGAAATTAGGATCGCTCGTGGAGCAACAATTGATAAAAAAGAACAAGAAGTTGTTGAAAACGAAGTGAAGAAGTGGAGGGAGATCCTTTCGATTGTTTGATATCATTAGATTCCTAGCTAAACAGAATTTGGCTTTACGGGGTCACCGAGAAGGAATTTTGCTAACAGAAAAGCAAGAAAAATAACTGTGTAGAATGTTGTAGTTAATTTTTTCACTTCAGAAGTAAACATGTCCTAATATTTTTCACAGGTTTTTTTCTATACGTCGTTTTCACTTTTTGTTTAAGTATGTTTGTTATGTGTATTGTGTTGTGTTTCAGGGGGGCGGCAAACTCAAGGACCGCCCCGGGCGGCACAAACTCTAGCTACGCCACTGGCTGGACTGCTCACAGAGTAAATGAAACACGGAAAAAATCAGCTAAGGAGAACAGCGAGAGGAGAAACGGGAGTTCCAGCACTCCCTATCTTCTGGTTAACGTTCCCCCCGGAGTACTTCCCTGGTCGATTGGCGTCTACACTCCCCTCCTCCTACTAAAGATGAGTGTATTAAAAGATTTTCCAATAAGCATGGGAAAGCAAGAGTTCTAAGATAATAACTCCAATCTAAGCTAACCTAACCTAACCTAACTTAACTTAACTTAACTTAACTTACAAAAAACCACCGACATGTGGTTGTATGCTTCATTGAAAGTTTAACAAGCTATTTACTTTTATAAATTGAAACAAAAAATCGTACACCACGGCTAACCTTAGCCCCATGCTCCCTGTTATCCCGGTTAAAAAATATATATATATATATATATATATATATATATATATATATAACGTAAAGAACGACGCTTTGTATAGGAGAATTATCCGCGCAAGATGAGAGCGAAAGAACGAAACAAATGAAAAATGAGGTAACCACCCGGGAATCGAACCCGGGATCTTCCGATTGCCGGTCAGATATGATAACCATTACACCACGGGCCTCACTCAAACAAATGTCGTAATTCCTCTACATACGCGCAGAAACCAATGCCCCAAAGGGGCACCTCCCGCATGCCGTAACATTATATACATTATAACTGCAAACACGCAGTATAATTAACGTAAAGAACGACGCTTTGTATAGGAGAATTATCCGCGCAAGATGAGAGCGAAAGAACGAAACAAATGAAAAAATGAGGTAACCACCCGGGAATCGAACCCGGGATCGATTCCCGGGTGGTTACCTCATTTTTTCATTTGTTTCGTTCTTTCGCTCTCATCTTGCGCGGATAATTCTCCTATACAAAGCGTCGTTCTTTACGTTAATTATACTACGTGTTTGCAGTTATAATGTATATATATATATATTATATATATATATATATATATAATATATATATATTGTTGTGACGGCAAATACGTATGCCTAAATCTCTTACTAAAATGGGAACAAAAATTTTAGTTTTAAGATTTTTGTTGTTTAAATCTCTAGTACAAAGTAGTTTAGATTATTAAAGAATATCAATAGGTTTTTTTGCTACAGTGTTAAAAAAAGTCTCAAATTGTTTAAAATTCGTTCAATTTTAATTTTGTCTTCTCATGGTATTTATATCACCCGGGACAGCCTTGGGGTAGAGATTTATGGCAGGGTCTTGAGAATCGTCTCTCGGTTCGAAGGGAAGGGAAAACAAACACCTGGTTAAATGTAAGATGGTTTGTTTTCTCTTTGTTTCGTGGTTAAATTTTTGGAGACTGACTTCGAACCCACTTGTTAAAATGGACCACATGGTCGGTCGCAAATTTGAGGAAACAAGTGGCTTCGAAGAAGACTTTATTTTAAGTTAATATTTAAGGAAAAGGAGGAGCTTTCCTTTGAAGGAAATATCAAGGTCCAATCAAAGGACAACGATTCTTGTAACACCCAGTGAGGGAAAAGGGAAACTCTTCTTTCCTTATGAAAGCTTTCGTAGGAATGACCTCATGTAATGGAAATGTTTTAGATAGGTCATTCAGAGTGTTGTAAGGCGGAGTCCTTGTAATTTTGAGGTGTATATTAGATTTCTAAGTTAGTTGTAGTTTCGCATTGAAAATTTCTAAGTTGAGTTAAAACTGTTTCACGCTCTCCGAAAATCTGAATTTCCATTGTTCTACGCGAACTTGGATGGAAGAGCTTAATGTTAGCTGACAGAAAAGAACTTTGTGAAATTTCTTTGATTTAATTATTGTTCACACATTAATTAAAAGTACCTATATTGAAACTTGTTAAAGATAAGATATCTGTAACTTTGGCTAAAATTATCAATCAAAGTATTTCCAAAGGAATATTCCCATCAATTCTAAAAACTGGTTGTATAACACCCCTTTTTAAAGGGGGTGATCCTACACTAGCAACAAATTACAGGCCGGTCTGTTCATTATCTGTGTTCAGCAAAGTTTTTGAAAAAATTGTAAAAAGTAGAATGCAGCGATATTTAGAATCCTACAATTTATTATCTCCAAATCAATATGGCTTCCGTAATAATAAAACAACGGAAATGGCTATTTTAAATCTAATGGAAAATGTAAATATAGCTAAGGAGAACAAAGAAATAATGATATCAATATTTATAGATTTGAGCAAGGCGTTTGATGTAATAGACCATAATATTCTACTTAATAAATTATATTGTTACGGCTTTAGAGGAGCAATCAGTGATTGGTTTAAAAGTTATTTGTCCAATAGATATCATTTTGTATCAGTAAATAAGGTTTGCTCAACTAAAGCGCTTGTCAAACATAGTGTGCCACAGGGCTTAGTTCTGGGTCCACTGTTATTTTTATTATATATAAATGACCTTCCAAGTTCATCTGATATACTGAACTTTATAATATTTGCAGATGATACAACTGTCTCTTTTTCTTGCAAAGATATTAATACAGCTAAGAATATATTTCATTCAGAATTCATCAGTGTAATGAAGTGGTTGACCACCAATAAACTCTTCCTAATTATCAGTAAAACAAATTTCACGATTTTTACTAATAAAAGAAATGTATATCTTGATGAACTTAATGTTAATGAAATCGCCATAAAGGAGTGTACTGTAACAAAATTTCTTGGTGTAATGCTAGATAAGAATTTGCGAGAGTGATCATGTAAATTATATCGCGAAAAAGATTTCAAGGAGCGTTGCTATAATGTTTAAACTTAGAAATGTAGTCCCTAAACAAGTTTTATTGACTCTTTATCATACTCTTGTTCTTCCTTACATAACATACTGCACCCTTGTTTGGGGAAACTCGGCTAACAACGCATTAAATGGTATCTTTGTCATCCAAAAACGAGCAATAAGGTTATTATCTGATGCTGGTTTCGTTGATCACTAGTGCATTATTTAAAGAACTAAACCTACTAAAGCTCAACGATATACCAAACTGGCACATTTTATTTTTATTTACAAGTGTAAGAACAAAATCGTAAATTTGCAATGGGTAAATAGATATTTTGTAACTCATTAAGAAATCCACTCGTATCAGACCAGAAATAGATCAAAGCTTGTTATATCTCAATTTAGATTGTCTTTATCTCAAAAACTACCCATTTTCATTGGATTGAAACTATGGAATGACTTGCATGCCGATATAAAAATATTGTGAATGTAAATTTGTTTAAAACCAAGTTGAAATTCCGATTAATAATGGCATACTAACAAAAATCTAGGATTAATATCCACTAATATTTGTTAATATTGTCCATTAATATTGTTTAATATTGTAATACATGTTTTAACTATTAATAATACTTGTTTACTTATTTATTTATTTATTATTATTAATTAATAACAACGAGCTGCTTATTTTTAATAAGAGCTCAGTAAAGCATAAAGCTTAAGGGCCAAATTAAATAAAATAAATAGTCGAGCTTCACAATTATTCATGTCATTGTAAATTGAAAAAAATGTCTTTATTTTATTATTATTAATAAAGGTTATTCTATCTATCTATCTATCTATCTATGTTAAACTTGTAAGTTTGCGAAATATTGTTTTCTCAGGGAAGAGTAAATATCTTGTGGTGATCTTGCTTCCCGAGGAAACAGGTAAAGTTTGTGCATGACCATTTGAAGCTTTTAAAAAATTTACTTGAATTTAATTGATTGACTTTTGGTACTTGTAGGTTATCTCCCCCCCCCCCCACTAATTTTGCTAGAATATTTTCGTTAAAACTAACGAAAATATCACGACTTAACCTAACCAATTATCAAGGGCGTACAGTTGATCTATTAGTAAATACTATTCCAGCAACAAACAATGTTATAATTAATAAGAGATCAACTGTACACCCTTGATAATTAATTGGTTAGGTTAAGTCGTGATATTTTCGTTAGTTTTAACGAAAATATTCTGTCAAAATTGGTGGTGGGGGGGAGATAACCTACAAGTACCGGACTCTTTTCCTGGAGAACCTGTGGAATTCGTGCAGAACCTTTGAGAGTAAATTTTCCAAAAATTTTTGAGTAAACTACTTCTGTACACTTCTTAGATTACGGAATTTGAATTTAGTGCTATTTCTAGAGTTGGACCTTTTCCAGTTTGTGTACCGTTTTTCATATAATTTATTTTTGAGAATATTTTTGTTAAAACTAACGAAAATATCACGACTTAACCTAACCAATTATCAAGGGCGTACAGTTGATCTATTATTAATTATAACATTGTTTGTTTCTGGGATAGTATTTACTATTTACTAATAGATCAACTGTACGCTCTTGATAATTGGTTAGGTTAAGTCGTGATATTTTCGTTAGTTTTAACAAAAATATTCTCAAAAATAAATTATATGAAAAACGGTACACAAACTGGAAAAGGTCCCTAGAGTTACACACAAATAAAAAAAACCCTCTGTATAAATGCTTTTTGAGACTTGAATAATGGAATTTTCTTTAAATTGAAAATTTGATTTTTTGAAGCAAAATTTGTAATCGCACATCTGTATATTTCTTTTCAATTGGTGCTACTGTAGTATGCGGTCTACCGACGATTGGTTAGGTTTAGTCATGATATTTTCGTTAAAACTAACGAAAATATCATGACTAAACCTAACCAATCGTCAAGGGCGATTGACAATGGGATGTAAACAAACAATTAGTAAACAAGATAAGAAGCTATAATTAAAAGGTAGACCGCCGAATCGTAGGTAGACCGCATACTACAGTAGCACCTTTCAATTTATGTCCTATTTTGAGTGAAACAAAATAAACTTTATACGAGGGAGGGTGTTGTTTTTTGCTGCCTTGCAATAGGCCTCCCTTGTAAGCTGAGGATCGATTAACATTGAAAGTTCGAAATTCAAAGTGGACCTCAAGTAATCCGAGAAAACTACGCATATAAAGTTGAAAGGCCATCCGAGTGGGTAGGCGGAGTCATCCTGAAACAAACGAACTCGCGCGCGCGCAATAAATGCAACCGAAAAAGGAGTTGCACCACAATATATATAGCTACTGCAGACACCTCTAGTTATTATCAGACCAGGTATGTAATTCTTCAGGAGCAAGATGTACCGTAATTTTGTGTTTCTCCCCAAGTCAGTACAAATTTAGCTATATCAATCACAGTTACATATGTACTACCCTAGGCGGTGCTACTGTAGTATGCGGTCTACCGTTAAGTTTCTACTGTAGTATGCGGTCTACCGTTAAGTTTCTACTGTAGTATGCGGTCTACCGTTAAGTTTCTACTGTAGTATGCGGTCTACCGTTCAAAATATTTAAAAGGAATTGAAAATGAATTGAAAGGAATTATAATTTAATTTACACAATTAAGGAATTATTAAAGAAGTTAAACATACTACTACCGCATACTTAACGGTAGACCGCATACTACAGTACGCCCTTGATGATTGGTTAGGTTAAGTCGTGATATTTTCGTTAGTTTTAACGAAAATATCACGACTTAACCTAACCAATCGTCAAGGGCGTACAATTTAATAATAAAATAATAAGAAGATAAGAAGCTATAATTAAAAGGTAGACCGCCGAATCGTAGGTAGACCGCATACTACAGTAGCACCACCCTAGGCCTACTTTATACAAACCATACCAAAAGCCACAAGTTCATGCTAAAGCAAACCTTCCATATACAGGCCTGTATTTCCAATTAACCTTACTCTGTCTACTTTATCTTTGTCAGAGTCCACTCATTTTCTCCATTAAATCTCGCCATCGCGAAATCTCATAATATACGTCATCGTTATCAAATTTTAACTTAGTTAATCTCGTCTATCCACATTAGAAGTAGCAATTATTTTACATATACATATGTATGTAGACTCAAAACACACACACACACACACACATATATATATATATATATATCCTTTGGCGGTTGGCTCTATATATACTATATATATATGATATATATATATATATATATATATGATATATATATATATATATATATATATATATATATATATCATATATATACAGTATATATAGAGCCAACCGCCAAAGGATTCTCACTGGCTAAAAGCATAATGATGTCATAACGACATTATGCAGCTGTAATAGGTAATATGCAATGTTATCGTGATCAAACATTTGAAAACAGTAATGGTGTGTATGTTGTTCTGTATAACCTTAAAATGCATACCTGTTTCCGCAGCTTCAGAGAGGGGGGACATAGTTTAAAAGGTTAATATTATGGGGGAAGATAATTTAACAAGTTTTACTTATCTTATTTACATAATAGATTTTTAAGATATATATAGAAGATACATATTTTGAAAAATCTATTGTAATCATATTTCCGGTTTAAAAATTCGGATCACCTGAAGATCAGGGCCCCCAGCCTTCTTTAGTTAGCTTTATAAGCTTTATAACTAACGAAAATATCACGACTTAACCTAACCAATCGTCAAGGGCGTACAGTTGACCTAACGACTGGTTAGGTTAGGTCGTGATATTTTCGTTAGTTAGCCTTATAAGGCGAAATAGAGAAGGCTGGTGGCCCTGATCTTCAGGTGATCAAAAAGTTCTATTACAGGGTTTTGCAGTCAACTTTCTTATATTTGCAAATCAACTGTCGCGAAAATATTATCGCGGCATTCAAGGGTTAGGATTTCAGCACCGGACTGTAAATCACAGTGTTAATTTTGTTGAGCCAAACAGTGTACACATACAGCAGATAGAATCTTACTGGCAGAAGCATAAACAACGCATTAAAGAAATGATGGGATGCAAGCGCAATTTCTTACACTGGTACCTGCAAGAATTTATGTGGCGCGATAGATTTAATCGAAATGTTTTTAATAACTTATGTGAGCATATTAAAATATTTTATCCTATGTAAATAATGGCTCTCTATTTAGTATATGTTTGCAATAAATAATACATTTGTTGTTATTGTTTTCTTATCTTATTTTGGTTAATTTGCAGAGTTTAAACTTTGTGGGGGGATATAGTTGAAAAGATCAACATTGGGGGTGGTGATTGTTGAAAAGAGTATGCTGGGGGGAAACTGTTTAAAAGATCCCCTATTTCGACTATTATAGGCAAATTTATAAATGAATTTCAATAAAGTTATAAATATAATTTCTCAGTGAATGTATGTGAAAACTATAAACTGTAAAATAAATATTGTTGCTGTTATTATTTACATTGTTATTATTCCTCTTATTATTATTGTTGTATTTTTAGTATGTCTTCTGATTTTCTAAAGTTTTTATAGTAAAGATACATAATAATAATAATGATAATAATAATAATACATTAACGTCTACGCTGATTATATTATTATTACTAGTACAGTTCCCGCCGCTTCGCTGACGGTTAGACAGGCTAAACTACAAAAAAAGAACCCAGCCGTGAAAATTTTGAGCTTCACATTGTGTCAACATTTCTGAATCTGGTATCTCCCAAACCTCCTCACCCCCATTCATACAACTTGGGGGCTAACCCCCTCCCCCATTACCCCCACCCCTCCCCATTACCCCACCCATCCCCGATTACCCCCACCCCCACCCTTCCCCCAT
Organism: Bathynomus jamesi; assembly: GCA_023014485.1. Classification (NCBI taxonomy): domain Eukaryota; kingdom Metazoa; phylum Arthropoda; class Malacostraca; order Isopoda; family Cirolanidae; genus Bathynomus; species Bathynomus jamesi. The sequence continues at coordinate 294,932 of JAJOZX010005587.1, forward strand.
TGCTAAACTACAGAAAAGAACACAGTCATGAAAATCTTGAGCTTCACATTGCCGCCCGTAATACAATTTCTGAATTTTTTTCTCACAATTTCTGAAAGTGTGACGGACAGACGGACAGACAGACGGACAGACGGACAGACGGACAGCTCTCTTTTATAGTATAGATTACCAGCAAAAAATACCCGTCCTTCAAAATTTATTCACCAACTTGATTTTCTTAATTTCACGAAAGTGTATGAAACTCTGTAGAAACGTGTTGGGACTTCGTCTATTTTAAGAACATTTCAGAAGTTCAGAATCTAGAAATTTAAGTGCTTCGTGTTTTAGCATACTGTATAAATATTTTTAGGGATAAACTGGGATATTTTTTTGGGGGACACCCGATCTGTAAAAATAATTTGCTAAAAACAATGGGGATCCCACAAGGTGGTGTCACCAAGTTTCATGAAAAGCAGTCGAGCCATTTAGACCTAAAAAGGAGACAGACAAACTGACAGACAGACCGACCGACAGACAGACACATTTTCGGTGAATTATAGTAGTAATGATGATGATGACGACGATACTCTCATTCTTGTTATTATTGTTGATATTATTACTGAATAATATTTACTAATACTAGATAGATTCCTTATTTTGAAATGAATATACGAGGGCCACTCAATATATTTTGCCCCACCTTTTTTTTCTTTCCAAGTTTCCTTGAAAGTTCCGGAAATTTTGTACACAAGTAGTTACGTACCTTTTTTACAAGTTTTTATTTTTCCACATTGTCTCCAGCCTTTTCTACGGCTTTTCTCCACCTCGAAACAAGGGTCTTTATTCCTTGCTCGTAAAAGTCCGCTCGGTTCCGCTGGAGCCACCTCTTAACCTCATCAACAAACTCATCGTCACTCTGAAACTTTCTTCCACGAATAGCATCATTCATTGGCCCAAACAAATGGAAATCTGAAGGTGCCAGATCCGGGCTGTATGGAGGGTGGGGTAACACAGTCAAGCGCATTTTTGTGATGGCCTCTCTTGTTTGCAAACTGTTGTGTGGTCTTGCGTTATGTGCAAAAGAAGGACGTCTTCCAGTTTTCTCTCCGGTCGAACTCGCTTTATACGTCTCCGGAGTCTCTGTAGGGTAGCAGTAATGAAAGGAAGTCATCCCCTTTTGTCTCGTATCGAACCAACGACTCAGAAGCAATTTTTCTTTGGGCTTTGTGATCTTCAGTCAGTTCGCGAGGAACAAACCGTGAACACATTTTTGAGTATCCCAGTTGCTGAATTATCGTATTCACACCCCCTTCACTAATTCCTAGCTCCTTGTATGTGACGCGCCGATTTGATCGAATGATGCTGTTAGCACGATGCGCAGTGTGAGATGATGTCACAGCCGATGCCGGGCGACCGCTGTGTGGCTCATCATCGAGACGGGCTCTCCCTCTCTCCGATGATCTCACACGTTTAGCCTAGCATCCAACTGTGCTTCGATCAACAACAGCATCTCCGTAAACGTTTTGTAGACGTTTGTGAATATTTCTAACTGTTTTCTTCTCTGCGGTTAAGAACTCGATACGAGCTCTCTGTTTACGACGTACATCACTGTCAGACGCCATTTTCGAAACTGCGTTAAACCATCGGTTTTATACAAGGGCGTTTAAAAGCGGTTTTATACAAGGAGGGGAGGTTCAAACTGGAAAAATCCGGTTATGTGAAGTGCAGAAAGTTCAAACTTACGGCCCAAAAGACATTTCAGCCCCATGGCCTATTATTTAGCTAAGAAAAAAGGGTGGGGCAAAATATATTGAGTGCCCCTAGTACATGCAACATATAATAAAGTCAATAATTTCAGACCAAGTTCATGACATACATTTGCAACCTCGAAGGACATTGTTAGTTAACTGGCTCTATCTTGTAGCGGTCGTACTTTTATTGAGCGTTTGGTGGAAAACAATATTTGCCACCATATTCCTGCTAAAACCCTTTGTTGACAAAGCAACAAAAACTTGTTAGACTCAACTTTACTCGTACCTTGAAGAGGATGTTTGGGGTTGAGCTGCATTTTGTGATGAAAAGGCTCTCTCTCTACTAGGTATCATCGGCCAAATCATTACTACCGTACGCGCGGTAACATTCGGTAACAGGCCAACATTCAAAAACATAAAAAAGACGCGTTAATACTGGGGATTACTTCCTACTCAATGTCATTCCTATTTCCATCTGTTTGTCCACAAATGAAAATGTACAAAGTGAAAAATTCACACTTGGAAAAAGTGTTTCTTGATTTGAGAAACACTGTCACTCCGTTCCCCTTCACGGTAAATGCGTCAAATGGGAATGACTAATATTTCCTAACCTAAATTAACCTGGACCAAAGTGGGAAGGTCGTGGATGAATGAGAATGAGAATGGCATGAATGGGAATAGACCGATTTGAAAATACCTCCTTTGAAATTCTCATTCTCGTCTTTCCTACTCTTGAGCACGAAATGAAATGGGAATGATATCGAGTGGGATGACACCGTCTCGCAGTTGGAATTGGTGAAGTTACAAAGATTGAAAGATGATTCACGGGAGAGCAGTATATCGATATATTAAGACATTTCCTGCTGCCAAGTGTTAGGGCCTATTTTATTCTACAAGAGAACCATTTTATTTAATAAATGATAATAATCCCACACCTACATCTACTCGTGGTGCGTCAGTGAAGTGATAACAACGATAACATAATAACAATTGATTGGTCTGCAAACTCTCCGGACTTGAACGAAGTTGAAAATGTTTTGGGTACACTAGTACAGGAATTTGGGGATAGGTACAGATGCAGATTATACGAGGGTGGGTTGAAAAGTAATGCCTCCACTTAAATAAATTTTAAACGGTTGAAGGATTTTATCGAAACAAAAGCAGATATGTACCTTAGAGTTATTCTTCAAAACGATACATTTACTTTTCTATAAAATCACCCTTTACCTCGATACATTAACGCCAACGATAAGTGAGACTTTGAAATCCATCCCAGTAAAATTTGGAGCTTTGACTACAAAACCAAAATTTCACACTGACCTTAACTTCTTAGTCAGACTCGTAGCGATTTCCACGGAGATGTTCTTTAAGTTTAGGAAAGAGGTGAAAATCGCATGGTGCTAAATCGGGGCTATATGGTGGGTGCGGCAAGACGGTGAATTGCAGATGCTCAATTGCTTCTCGCGTTTGAACACTGGTGTGAGGCCGTGCGTTGTCATGGTGAACAATGACTGCGTTTTTGTGGGTGCGAACCCTCCTGATCCGTTTTTTCAACTTCTTCAGTTTCAATATAACGTGCGGAGTTGATTGCGGTCGCTCTTTCCGTAGTCTTCGAGACACCACTGATATCCCCAAAAACAGTCATCACTTTTCCAGCCAATTTTTTAACTTTGAATTTTTTTCGTTGCGGTGAATTTTTGTGTCGATATTCCATGGATTGCTGTTTATTTTCAGGGTCATAATGGGGGACCCACGTCTCGTCTCCTGTCACAATGTTGTGCAGAAATTCATCTTCATTTTTGAAGCGTTGCAGATTTTCTTGGCAAATGCGGTGTCTCTCGGTTTTCATCTCGGCAGTGAGCATGCGAGGCACCCATCTGGCGCAGACCTTTCGGTAACCGAGAATACTGATAATGTGTCCCACTCGCTCTTTAGAGATATCGAGCATTGCGGCAATTTTATTTTGTTGAATGCGACGATTTCCACTAATCGGTTCGTCAACGTAGTTCCGATGAGACTCGTCGGTTGCCGTTATAGGCCTTCCACTTCGCGGTTTGTCTCGCAAATCTTCTTGCTCTGCTTCTCCTTTACACTGCCTCGCCCAACATCGGACGGTACTCACACATCAACACACTGTTTACCGTACACTCCTTTCCATTGTAATCGATACTGAATCAACGTGTGGAATGAGTGTAAGCTATATTAGGCTATAACACAAAACCGGTTTTATCTGGTTACCTCTACACAATCTGGAATGGGGAGGGGATATCAATTACAACACAAAATCGGTTTTATCTGGCTAACTCTACACAATGCAGAATTATTCAAGTGAAAGCATTACTTTTCAGTCCACCCTCGTAGAAACCGGCACCCAAACGATTCCATCCGGCTTGTCTCGGGACGCTTGTAGAACGATCTATAAGATTCTAAAACGATCAAGATACTGAAATTCCTGCTGCGCTTGGCAGGTGGATAGGCACCAGCTCCGTACGAAGAGGTATGTAAAAATGTATTTTTTTTATTGAAACAGAGGGAAATGTTCATTTTATGACATGTATAAGGAAAAACCTCTCGTAACCGAACATTTTCTTAACCAGCACCACCTCGGTTCAGCAGCTGCAGGATAATAAAAGGTGTACTGTATATGATAAATGTATCGGTATATTTCAAAATGGGAAGCATAGATGGCTTACCCACGTCTTCAACCGCTTCCAGTGAGATCAGCGAAGTGAAGCGACATTGGATCTGGTAAGTGGTTAAATGGGAGTCGAATGTACTTTTTTTAAATTTTGTAACCATCCTCGGTTCTGAATCTAGGTTCACTCGTGGGTCCCTCCTATATCATACGACCTTTGACGTTGCAACAAATAAAAAATAAACTATTTATTTCGTCTTAATATTTTACTGCACGTGTGTAATCTGAAATTTTCTAGAATAATAATTATTAAGATTGATATTATATTAAACTGAAAGCAGTGTGTGAAAAAAACATATTTTAGATAATACTGTAGAGCAAGAAACAGAAGGTACGGAAAAAAAGGGTTCTACAGATCTACAGAAGCTAAGGCTGACAAAGACCCTAAGATCCACTCTAAGGTTAGCCCGAGAGAAAGGAGAGAGTAGGGGGTTAAAAGAAGAGAATAAGGGGTTAAGTAAGTAACAAAGCCTATCGTTCGTGGTTAACATTCATTCAGAAAAAGAGAAAGAAAGACTCACCGACACCATCATCATCCGCCTGCCACAGCCAACAAGTCGGAAAAATAGTCGATGAGAATAGGAAAGGGGTGAAAGATGAAAAGAAGTAAAATAAGAACGCTTACAAACCATGAAAACAGTCTTAAGTCTTAACTCAAACACTGCCATACCATGCAAACTACAGACATGCAAGTAAAGAGAGGATAAGAAAAAAGAAAAAAATGTAGGAAGAGTATAACAAAAAGTGGATTAGTTTACACTACGAGCTACATCTAGGTTCGTGTTTGTCTAATTTTTCTTTTTTTATTGCTGGCCTATCACACGCTGGCATGTCATAAGCTGGCATTAATCGTCAACAGACTCATCCTCGACCACTAACCCCCAGAGCTCCTGTTGCTAATTGTTTTATTATTTTAAACAACGTTAATATTTTTAAAATGCCTATCTAAACGGCTTTTAAACATATTAACGCTGGTATAGTTCACGACGGACGCGGGAAGATTATTTCATTTATAAATTACTTTAAACGTGAAAAAGTTTTTAGCGAGGTCAGTAATGAAACGTCTGCCACGCAATTTAAATCCATTATTACGAGTATTGCTATTATCGAAAATGAACAGTTTGTCAAGATTTACGTTATCGATTTTGTTAATGATTTTGAAAACTTCAATAAGCTTCCCCCCTTAATCTCCTAGTTTCGAGTGAATGCAAGTCGAACTCTTTAATTCTATCTTCATAAGACTTGTTGCGCAATGACGGAATTAGTTTCGTGGCGCGACGCTAAACCCTTTCCAACCCATCAATATCCTCACGCAAATACGGGCACCAAAACTGAACGACATATTCTAAATGAGGCCTGACTAGGGACTTGTAAAGGGGCAATATGATATTCTTCGATTTAAATTCGAAATTACGCGCTATGAAGCCTAACATCCTATTAGCTTTTGCGCAAGACTCCAGGCACTGGTTCCTAACTTTTAAATCCTTAGATACGCGTACGCCTAAATCTACTTCCTCGTCAACGCTCCCTAACTGTCTATTGTCCATCGTGTACGTGTAATTATTGTTACGAGAACCTATATGCAAAACTTTACATTTGTCTACGTTAAATTGCATCTGCCATATATCCGTCCACTCCATAATCCTATTTACATCGTCTTGGAGCCTATTTCTATCGTTCACGTTAACAACTTTACCGCCTATTTTAGTATCGTCCGCGAATTTTAACACGTTACTGGTCAAGCCTACATCCATGTCGTTAATGTAGATTACGAATAGCAATGGGCCTAACACTGAACCCTGTGGGACGCCGCTACCTACATCCAACCACCCCGATTCACTACCACTAACAACGACCCTCTGTTTCCTAGCACGAAGCCATTCCTCTAACCAGCTACCTAACCGCGTATACCGTGCGCTTTAACCTTCACAATTAATCTTCTATGCAGTACTGTATAGAACACTTTTTTAAAGTCTAAATAAATAACGTCATCCGCTCTGTGCCTACCGTATTCGCGCACTATTTCATTATATAACTCTAATAAATTAGTTAAACGAAATTTATGGCGTCGAAACCCATGTTGACTATTATTAATCAAATCGCGACTTTCTAAGTGATCGACGATACGATCCCTAACTAGGGATTCGAAAAGTTTACCGACAATTGACGTTAAACTAATAGGCCTATATTTGCTTGCTATTGTGCGGTCGCCTTTTTTAAAAATAGGCGTAACGTTAGCTAATTTGAAGTCTTTAGGAATAATCCCCGTTTCCAGTGACTTATTAAAATTTTTTGTTAAGGGGCCTACGATAACGTCTTTTAAATCTTTTAAATATCTAGGATAAAGCGCGTCAGGGCCTGGAGTCTTGCTCACTTTTAGCTTATCGATATAATGCGCAATCTTACCCTCGTAAACAGTTATTTCATTCAAAATAGTCTCGCTACTAAATGGAACGATATCGTCCACGTCGGGGACATTATTTACGTCTTCTACGGTAAAAACTGTCGCAAAAAAGTTGTTAAAAATAACCGCCATCGCCTGAGCGTCGGAAGCCAAAGCGCCGTTAACGTCCACTACAAGGGCGTATGTTATCTTTTATCGGCTTACGATTATTGACGTAGTCAAAAAATTTTTTTGAATTATGTTTACTATCCACAGCTATAAGTATCTATTACGCTTAGTATTCCTAACACATCTTTTAACCTGACGTCTAAGCTCGATATATCTATTAAAGTTAGTTACCGTGACATTGCGCTTATTAAGTCTATACGCTCTGTTACGCTCGTTTATGAACTCGCCTATTTCCCTAGTCCACCACTTAGGCCTACCATGATTTCTAGCGCGCTTGGACCTACGAGGAATAAACTCCCTTTCGATATTCATAAAGTTTTCTTTAAACGCCTTCCAATGAAAATTTGCGTCATTACCTATAAATAAATTTTCCCAGTCCACTACCCTCATCCTGTCCGCAAAACTACAAAAATTAGGGGTCTTTTCCGTTTGGGGGCTAACAGCGAATTTTAATGAAAATCGGTATACTAATGTAGTTTTGGTCACTGATTTTAAAAATAACTTTCATTTTTTCGAGAAATGAAAAACAAACATGTTAGAGTACTTTAAATAATTAATATGTGTTTTAACTAGCTTAAACTAGTTAAAGAGGATTGTGTTAAATTTAGCCAGAGTCACAAACTGCTACTGTTTATGAAAAAGTGCTTTAAGTGTGGGAAAGTGTGTTCCTTTGATAAAAATACCAAACTCTTTCGTTGCCAAAAGCGTTGGTCAAACGGTAAATATTGCAACTTTACGAAGAATATGTTTTTGGAAGGATCCCGGCAGATCTGTAAAAGTAGCAGAAAAAAATCAAGAATTAATGCCCAGTTAGGTTAATTGAATGCCAGGTTAGGTCAATTGAATGCCAGGTTAGGTCAACTGTACGCCCTTGACGATTGGTTAGGTTGAGTCATGATATTTTCATTAAAAACACATTAATTATTTAAAGTGTTCTAACATGTTTTTTTTTTCATTTCTCCAAATAAAGAAAGTTATTTTTGAAATCAGTGACCAAATCTACATTAGTATACCGATTTTCATTAAAATTCGCTGCTAGCCCCCAAACGGAAAAGATCCAAAATTAGCCCTACGAAAATCGGGGACTTCTATTACGTTACTCTCCTTACTGTTTTCTATCAATAGCTTAAACCTAATAATTTGGTGATCACTACATCCCAAACTCTCACCTACTTCTAAACCTTCGACTATATTATCGTCGTTCGTCATCACCACGTCTAAAATATTGTCACCGCGCGTTGGTTCGGTAACCATCTGTCGTAAAAAATTATCTTCCATGAACTCAATCAGTCTCAAACCCTCATCATTACCAGTAAAAGTCTCGTAATTAACATTAGGGCAGTTAAAGTCTCCGATAATTATACTATCCCAATTAATTATTAATAAAGTTAGCAAGAAGTGAGTAAAATCTAGTATTCGTATCGAGGGGTTGAACGGGAGGTCTATAAACAATAACCAAATTAAGCTAATAGTACGTGCCCTAACTTCAACGCATATCGCATTAATTGCTGCCGGAAAATCTATCTTAACTTCGATAGGGTGAATATTCGATTTTACTCCCAGTCTGGTTTTATAATGAGAGCAAACTTTTCTGGTCAATTTTGAAGTGCTTTGAACGAATCTGCATTGGTTTCCTGTGCAAATGCGTAGTTTTTGAGATATCGTAACATAAACATATACTGTAGGATATGTTCATGTTACGAGATCTCGTAAACGACGCATTACCACAGGAAATGTGCAAAACACCTCAAAATTAACCAGAAAAGTTTGCTCTCGTCATTTTCGTTTAAACTAACGAAAATATCACGACTTAACATAATCAATCATCAAGGGCGTACAGTTGACCTAACCGGGCATTCAATTAACCTAACCAGGCATTCAGTTGACCTAACCGGGCATTCAATTAACCTAACAGGTTAATATTGGTTACTTCACCTAAATATCTTCTGATTTTTTCGTATTAGGCACTCACTATCACATTTCGGGCAAGTTAAGGATGAGAGAATAACGCCGTAATTGATAAAAACACCCAATGCTTTGTCTTCATCTAGGGCACATGACGAGTCAAGTCTTCAAAATCAAGTTCACAGGACTGACACGTCATACCGCTAGCACAAAACTCTCAAAACTAACAAAATTTAGTCGCGAAAAAATAGCCAGAACAGAAAACAACAAACTAATTAAGTCGCAGAGTAGCAAAAAAATAGCCCAATCAGGAAAAATATTTTATGAAAAAAAGTACATTATAGCCAAAACAGGAAATATATTTTATTAAAAAAAGTACATTTGAACAAATTTGCACAAGATATATATATTTTTTAGTCAGTTTTTTAATGGCAATTCAATATATAGTACTTGTTTAACTGCTTGTGACTGGGAGTAAAATCGAATATTAACCCTCGATAGCCCGGTAAATTTTTACAAGTGTACATTACAGGCTTTGTAAATCAAAACTATGTTTTTCTGATGGGTTTTGATGGATGCAGTTTGAACGAATATAACCTTCGTTTCTATCGGAAATAACTAGTTTCTGAGATAGCCCCCCCCCCCCCCCAACTATAACCTCAGAAGGTAGTGATTTGCGATAAAAACAAAGGTTAATTTCGTTCAAACAACATAAAAATAATCGGAATAATAGTTTTAATATATAACCTAACATAACATAACCTAGTCACAGTTCAGCAATTCACAGTTCGGACACTGAACACTACTTGGCAATACACCGTGTGAACGCAAGAAAGAGAAAGTTGTAGGATTATTCTTATGAAATTTAGCAATAATCGACCAATAGTCTTCACTACAACTAGTGATGCACCAGAGCTCCGGCTCCGGCCGAGTAGGAGTTCCGGCCATTTTAGAAAACCTCCTGCTCCGGCCGGAGGTCTCACTAAACTCCGGCAAACTCAATTCTGACAACTTTTAGTTTTAATTCTATAAAACTATAAAACCTCATTTCTGCACCTATCCGAATATTTCAGTTCTCAGATGACTGTAATAACTTATTTTATGAGTGATCAGTGATTGTATTAATAATTGATTTGATATAGGCTACTTTACTCAGCATTCAGCAAGACATCATAAGTTTCATAACCTGAGGATATTCTGTTCAATGGTAATTTTTAGAGAAATTAGCACACACAAAGCATAGAAAGTCGACTTTTATAAAGTTTAAGTTATTAAAGACTTAATAATTTAAAATAGCAGGACTATAATATATAAACCCTAAATAGATGAGACGATGAACCACACACACACACACACACACACACACACACACATATATATAAATACTGAAATAAATCAATTGGCCACTAAGCTGGAGGTTCCGGCCCTCCGGCCTCCGGCCAAAATCTGCCTCCGGTGCATCACTAACTACAACCGCCACACCTTTCAGCCATGACGATCAAGTTTCCTGGCGAGTGACTCGAAAGCTTGGGCGAGACTGACTGAATTAAAAATTTGAATCATACGATTGCGCCAATAGGCGGCTAAAACAAAGTAAACACGTAATATCTCGCTTATAAGTAATTTGCGAGAGAAATGTTAGATGAAAAATGTCTTAGAATTGTCTAAACTATTGATTGCAAAGATAAAATTCCTCAAAAGCCTGTAATGCTCGGCCGAGTACTCGCCCGACACTGGCATGTGTGAACATATTTGGCGAGTACTGGCGCTAGTCCACTGGCAAGGCGAGTCTACTCGGACAGTGTTCAACTTTTTACGTGAGGCAGTGGACGAGTGGAAACATTTATTGGGTTAAGGTCCTAATTAAACCTTATTCTCATTATTTCTTATGGGTTTTAGGTCCCCGTTTTATGTGATTCACATAAAGTGGTGATTTATTGGTCCCCATTATGCTGTGATAATGAGGACCTCCTGTATATATATATATATATATATATATATATATATATATATAGAGAGAGAGAGAGAGAGAGAGAGAGAGAGAGAGAGAGATTCTATATGTAATGTTATGCACCATGATGTTATTTTATTTGTTAATTGATCTTTTTATTTAATTGCAGAACGTCAACAGCGAATCAAAGATGTGGTAGGCCTATGTGCCCATTATACAAGTTCTTTTAATAACACATTTGAGGCTCCCTGTGTATCACGTCTACTAATCCAGTTTCGCACCCAAAGCCTCTTCTTCTTACGTCTATTCTTCAGGGCCTTCATTAATTCAGTTCTTAAAACGTCTTTTATTACTGTTGCTGCGTTAAATAATACCTTACGTTTCGCTCGCTTCGTAACGCACATCTTTCAACAAACTCTCGAGAGCACTAACCGTGCCTAGGGGTAATACCTAGAACTAAAGACCTATCTGACCTTGCCTTCAGGGACCCAATTAACCTCCTACATCTCCAAAATGTCAGGCACTCTCGTATCGGGCCTATACGAGTCGTTGCCCCTCCTACCATCGTCACCAACATCGAGTGCCGGGAAAGGCAACATCAATCCTAGCTACTTCGTCTCTAATTCTGTCAACTCTGGCCCCTGGTAGACAGACCCTCCTCCTCTTAGTTGGATTCCGTTCAACGAACTCCTTATTCATATGACGCACTAAAGAGTCCCCAATTAAAATAGTTTCCCCCTCGTTCACATCCCTATCGAACTGGGCGAAAGGGTTCGAAACCTCGATGAGTGGGGGGATTCCTATCACCTAACGTACGTGGCCTAGCTCCACCCGTGACTTCTCTAAATTCCTCCCAGTCTACTAATCTCGGATGAGTTACCTATACTAGAAACTATGTTCTTCACCTCACCCTTCAAATTACTAACGTCTTCAACGTTAGTATAGGTTCGGCCTTCGTCAACTGTAACCCTACCCCTGCCCTCATCAAGCGTTGCAAGTCTTTCCGTCACCTCGCGTACACTACGTTTTATATTAACTATCTCTTCCCTTAAATCACAAAGGAAACAAACCGATCTCTCGGTAATCGCCATAGGACCGCCATTGTAATCCTTAAAATCCGTGTACCACCGATTAACCCCACACCTAGCACACGACGCTTTTTGCGACGGCATCGCGCAAGTTAAAGTAGTTAAAGTTTGTAACCGTCACAAGTTTAAGTTAAATTAAGCCGGCACGCTATGAAAACTATTAAATCGCTAAAAACCACTAATATTCAATTACTTAACTATAACAATGTGAATATAAACGCAAGTATATAAAATTCAGAACTTTCCAAAAATAAATTAATCGGCAATATCCAAAAGTAGCAAAAATATCAGAGAGCCCAGGGAACGCGTTCGCTCAGTAAGGAGTCTGGCTGACGAATGATAGGCACCAGCTCCCTATGAAGAGTTATGTAAAAATGTATTTTCTTTTATTGAAACATAGAGGGAAATGTTCATTTTATGACATGTATAAGGAAAAACCTTTCGTAACCGAAAATTTTCTTAACCAGCACCACCTCGGTTCAGTAGCTGCCGGATAATAAAAGGTGTACTGCATATGATAAATGTATCGGTATATTTCAAATTGGGAAGCATAGATGGCTTACCCACGTCTTCAACCGCTTCCAGTGAGATCAGCGAAGTGAAGCGACATTGGATCTGGTAAGTGGTTAAATGGGAGTCGAATGTATTTTTTTTAAATTTTGTAACCATCCTCGGTTCTGAATCTAGGTTCACTCGTGGGTCCCTCCTATATCATACGACCTTTGACGTTGCAACAAATAAAAAATAAACTATTTATTTCGTCTTAATATTTTACTGCACGCACGTGTGTAATCTTAAATTTTCTAAAATAATAATTATTAAGATTGATATTATATTAAACTGAACGCAGCGTGTGAAAAAACATATATTTTAGATAATAGAGCAAGAAACAGAAGGTACGGAAAAAAAAGGTTCCTTTCGATAATTTTCTTGTTGACGAAATTCACACCATTTGCTTCTAAAACGTCTATAATATAAATATTGATCAACGTTGCTTAAATTACTCTTTTTCTACAAATCCATAATATTTACGGTACTTGTAGGTTATCTCCCCCCCACCAATTTTGACAGAATATTTTCGTTAAAACTAACGAAAATATCACGACTTAACCTAACCAATTATCAAGGGCGTACAGTTGATCTATTAGTAAATAGTAAATACTATTCCAGAAACAAACAATGTTATAATTAATAATAGATCAACTGTACGCCCTTGATAACACTGGCCAACAAAATGAAACTTTTTTTCTCATCACAAACATGATCACACTTTTCTTAATGCAGTTTTCGCGCTGATTCCGAATCTGGTTTTATTTGTTTTCTAGCACGTATAGTTATATAGATACACTGGTTTTGATATTTTTAAGTTTTTGATATTGCTATAAGAAAATTTATGGATGTATAGATCACACTTAGGAATGCTAAACAACAAATACATCATATACCTTATTCAATGTACTTATAAATAAAGAATATATACATTATTTTATTAAAAGCGCTGTGAGTGTGATTTCCTTTTGTAAATTTGGCCTGGATTGTCACGATACAGCATCCAACAATGGTCCGCCATCATGCTTTCATTCCAATATCCTTGGTAGCGCTTCTCCATCATCTGAATATCTTGATGGAAGCGCTCTCCTTGCTCGTCACTCACTGCACCAAGGTTTTCAGGAAAGAAATCTAAGTGGGAATGCAGGAAGTGAATTTTTAACGACATTCGACACTCCATTTCTTTGAAGGCATCAAGGAGGTTCTTGACTCCATCCTTATACGCAGGTGACTTGTTGCTTCCAAGAAAGTTTTCACATATCCATTTGAACGCCAGCCAAGCCTTCAATTCCAGCGGACTTAGGACTTTTTCAAATTCAGTGTCATTCAAAACCTCCCTTATTTGTGGCCCAACAAAAATTCCTTCCTTCAATTTTGCTGCAGTAACCTTCGGAAATTTCCTTGAAAGGTATTGGAACCCTTCAGAATTGACTTTACCCATTGCTTTAACAAAATTCTTCATTAAACCAAGTTTAATGTGAAGAGGTGGCAGATAGATCTTTTGGGGATCCACTAAAGCAGTGGTTCTTAACCTTTTTACTACCATGCCCCCTCTAGGAATTGGTCCTTCCCTCCACGCCCCCCTTCAATCAAAATAACATTCTCAATAACTTCTCAATATTAGCCCATGCTCTCGTTAAGAGAATAACAAATACAATTAGAGAAATTCCTGTTTCTAGGGGGGCGCGCCCCCCCGGTTAAGAACCACTGCACTAAAGGGACAGACTGGACATTGCTTCTCCCTGGGACATATGTATACCTAAGTGGCCAGTCACTTTTGGTGTAATGTTCTATAGTGGCGCGACTGTCCCACAGGCAAAGGAAACAACAAAATTTTGTGAATCCTGACTGCATACCCATAAGCATTCCTATAACTTTTAGATCTCCACAAACATTCCATTGATGACTGTCGTATTTGATTGCCTTAAGTAGTATATCCAATTTAGGGTTATGACATTTTTATAACCTCATGTTCCTGTATCATAAATCGATGAACTTTTGCCCTCTGACAATGAAAATAACAGTTTTTTCGATATATTTTGAAAAAACTTCACCCCAAAATAAAAAATAAAAAATTAATAAAATAAATAGAAATTTGCATGTTTATTTCACAATTATTATACATAAACATATATTATATTATACAACATTATACCTATACAATACATATTAATTATACAAATACAATATTATACATTTACTCTATTATTGTTTTAATTGTTTTACTTATTGCTTAAAATAAACCTGTAACTAATATAATGGGTGATCCAGATAAATGGGACCCATAAAAAAAAGCCAAATATTCTTAATATTTAATTCCTTTCATAAAAACTATATATCATTCGAAAGAGTAGAGTTACAAATTTATTATGAAATATTTATTTTTTAAAAATGACTCCTTTCAAATGTGTTCCATTAGTTGCCAAGCATTCCAGTGTTCTCGCTTGTAAGTTCTGCATCACTTTTGCAAGAGTGTGCGGTGGTATGGCCTGTATTTCATTTGTGATGGCGGCCTTCAATTCTTGCAAGGTCGTTGGGTTATTTCTGTAGACCCTACTCTTTAAATATCCCCAGAGATAATAATCTAAGGGAGAAAAATCCGGAGACCTTGCGGGCCATTCAACGTCTCCAAATCTTGAGATTAACTCGCCTGGAAACGTTTGACGCAAAACTGCCATGCAGTTCCTCGTGGTATGGCAGATAGCTCCGTCTTGTTGGAACCAGTGGTTTTCCAGACAAAGATCTCTTAATTTAGGAATAAGGAAATCGGTCAACATTTTTTCGTAGCGATCACCATTTACAGTGACCGTGTTTCCGGTGGAATCCTCGAAAAAGTACGGCCCTATGATCTGAGATGCAGTAAGACCACACCAAACAGTTACACGCTGACTATGCAACGGGACTTCGGTAATATTCAATGGATTTTCTGTTGCCCAGAAACGACAATTTTGTTTGTTTACAGTTCCATTCAAGTGAAAATGGGCTTCGTCTGACATAATCAAAGTTGCTAGAAAATTGGTGTCATTTACCTTCTGTTGGATCCATTGACAGAATTGTCGTCTTCGTGCGAAATCTCCATCGTTTAGTTGTTGCACTGTTTGAATTTTATATGGAAAGAGCATTAAATTTTGCTTGAATACGGTGTGTTGTTCCATATCCAACTCCTAACAGCTGAGAAGCACGTCTGATGCTTATGTTAGGATTATCCTGTACAATTTCACGAGTTCTGTAATGATCTCGTCTATCTTTGCTGTGCGCACTCTTCCAGTTGGTTTTCTTTTTCCAATGCTGCCAGTTAGGGAAAAATTTCTGACACACACACCGACGGATTACTTTCTTAGAAGGTGATTTTGACATCTGAAAATTTGTCTTGAAAGATCTTTGAGCTGAAACTACACTTCTTCCATGCTCATAATATTGCTCAGTTATGAAACGCAGCTGTTCCACAGTCCATGCAGTCATCTTGAAGGGTTAGTTTTAACTAACACTTTTATTTTGTTTTGTATCTTATCTTGTCTTGTATTGTCAAAACCTATACAATCCTGTACAAACTTGTAACTATCCTCTTTCGAATGATGCGTATGATTTTATAAAAGGACTTATACTTTAAGAGTTACAGGGGTTTCTTTTGGGTCCCATTTCTCTGGATCACCCTATACTATATTTGTTTTCGGGGTGACATTTTCTTTTAATTCTGAAGAATTAGGCCCTTTTTTATTGTTTTCAAGCAAACGTTCATCGATTGATGATACAGGAAACAATATTTATGACAAAAAATTAAAAAGTCATAACCCTAATATCCATATTGTCATATGTCTCTTTTAGATGGACGGAATGGGCAATGGGGATGGATGGCATTATATTACCATTATGCAAAAGAACTGCTTTCAGGCTTCTCTGCGACGAATCAATAAAGAGGCGCCACTCAGATGCCACATACGTCTGAGATATGGCTGTAAATAGTCCATTGATGCCATGGCAATAACAGAGAGGACCGTCTACTGAAAAGAATGCTGTTAATTCAAAATTCCGCTTTCGGTAGTAACTAATACGAACATTGTTCTCAAGTAAATTGTTCTCCTTTAGTCTTGAGGCGAGAAGCTCTGATTTCTTTTTAGACAGCGAAAAGTCTCTAACAAGATCATTCAACTGTCCTTGGGTTAACTTTTTAGGCTCTAAATGTCTACCTTCAAAAGTGTACTCTGGTTCTGTAGATGGTCCGGAAACGCCAGTTGCACCTTCATCACTTTCCATGTCATCTATGATAGAATCTAGCCTATCACTTGGGGGAATTGGAATGGGCAATGTTTCATCATGTTTTACTGGTCTACGTGCTGAATCCAAGTTTGGATATACAATCTGGTGTTTGTTCTTGGCAGAAAACCCCATTAAGTTCACACTACAAAATAACAGTCTTCATGATGATCTCTCGGCTCCCTCCATATCATGGGTATGGCAAATGGCATTGAAGCTTTCTTTTTGTTAAACCAATCACGTAATCCATTTGAACAGCCAGAACAGATTTGATGTGGCGCCCATGGTTTATCTTGGTCACCTAGATGGCAACCAAAGTATAGCTTGTATATTTTCTTAATGTCGGTTGTAATACTTCGTCGCAGTGTTTTAGTTGTCAACTGGCCGCATACGAAACAGAACTTGTCGGGGTCATTCTTACATTGTCGAGGCATGTTGACTGACCTGAGCAAACTATAAATTAAAAAAAAATGTACACCATCTTGACACAAGTTCTTGGACTGGACTGATCTTTTGACACACAAAGCACGGCGTTGTTGCCTGAATCACAATGCTGCTAGACGTAAAAGCTCACACCTGAAATACATAAGATGTATAATTAAGATAATTGAAATAAATAAGATGAATAAACTAAAAAAACACAATAAAATAAACACAATCAAATGTTGAAATATTAGTATTTTGCCTATTTAAAATGGTTAAATCTGTGTAGTTATATATATGCCTTCATCTTGAAAACTATACGTGCTAGAAAAACTCTGAATGCAGTTTTGGAATCAGCGTGAAAAATGCTATCCAGCCATCACAAATTTTACTCTGATGAAAAATCTTTGTTGACCAGTGTAATTGGTTATGTTAAGTCGTGATATTTTCGTTAGTTTTAACGAAAATATTCTGTCAAAATTGGTGGTGGCGGGGGGAGATAACCTACAAGTACCATATTTACATAAGTATTTGTGTTTTATGATAATTAAATTTTGCCCGAACTTTATACTTTAAATTATAGACATTTATAAATTAGAATATTTAAATACCTCATATTATTGAATTTTAGATTTAAAGTTGGTACTATTGCTTTATACATCTTACACAAATGTCATACTCACTACACCTGATCGCAAAAGTAAAGAAAAAAAAAGAGAAAAGCAAATATTTCTTTCGCGAATGGTTTACAGTTGTTGTGGGAACTAAGCACATTGTAAAAGTAGTAAAGAAATGGGGTCTATTCGGACGGGCAAAACTTTTGTCACCGACTATACGTCGACTTTATGTATCCATAAAATGGGAGGTGAATGTAAATGTATTTACTGTCTTTAGGAACCGTAGGAGTTGAAAATTAAGGGCTATAGATATTATTTAGATATGACCTAGCTTATTTAGGGACTAGAATAGCAGGGTAAAGATTGTCGTGAAAATTCTTGGCCCAAAAAGTTAAATCTGAATGGAAATTTTAATAGGAAGAGGAAATTTTATAGGCACGGTCAATAAGTGTCCTCATGGAATTAATCTTGTAAATGAAGGACATATCACTCAGATAGTTGGTACCTAAACCAGTTAAAGTCTTTATTAAACTTTTTAGTAATAAACCTACTTTTAAATGATTATGATTCAGCTATTAAGCTGAATTGTAAGGTAATGTGCTTTGTTTAGTCATTTTAATTGTTTTAAATCATATACTACCATAACTCACGTATATACTTGCATGTTGAGGTTCCCTTTTAAACTTTTGAATGTAATGTAATCGTTTTATTTTCTTTTAGTTATAACCACTGAAGATAGGAGTTAAGACATCATTCAAACGTTTGCCAATTTATATATATATATATATATATATATATATATATATATATATATCCTTAAACATTTAAAAAAAAACCTACAAATTGGTCCATTTTGTCACTAAAAAAAATTACCCACAATGTTTCAACCATTTTATGCAACAAGGGGGGTGGGGGTTAGCCCCCACATTGCAAAAAGGGTGGGTGAGGGGGTTTTGGGGGAAGACGGAGAATGACCTCGGGGTCACAAGCCCCGCCCGTAGGGCAGGGAGCTGAAGGCTCTGCTTATATATATATATATATACGTAAGATCTGCGTATCCGCATATGTACGTACATAATTTCTGTTAGTCTGACCAAAGATTGAATAGGTCTAGCATTTTTAAGTAATTATGTAGCCGATTAGATATTTAAAAAAAAATTATGCATAAGCAGGATTTTAGGTCCACTCTTTCACAATTAAAACGCCCAAATATCAAAGAGATCTTCGTTTTT
This sequence comes from Bathynomus jamesi, assembly GCA_023014485.1. NCBI lineage: Eukaryota > Metazoa > Arthropoda > Malacostraca > Isopoda > Cirolanidae > Bathynomus > Bathynomus jamesi. The sequence continues at coordinate 313,948 of JAJOZX010005587.1, forward strand.
CGGGAAATTAAAAGAAACTTGTACTTTTTGTGGAAGTTTCTACATTGTTATAGAGTACGCCAGCACAATTTAAAGGCATTTATTTACAATAAACAAACTTTAACTGCTTTGAATATAATTTCGACCATCAGTTTTTAATTTACAGTTGAGTCATTACGATATCAAATTACAGCATCTTTCACTCCATTTAACTTAGAAATTATAAATTACAAACATAATTTTACAAAAATAAATTTTATATTTTGAAAATATATAATAAAATTGCCTAATTCATCCTCAGTTTAAAAACATACTGTGTATACCAATTTGGCTACTCACTGGGGGGTTATGAGCGCAAGCATTTTCATTTGTTTTCATTCTGTTGCGTAAATATAGTGTTGGTATTGCAAAATTGGGGTTTATTGATAAGTATAAAATAATAGAAATTGATTTGATTTTGTTGTAATAAAATTTTAAAACCGGAACGGGACTTTGTGGACACCCTGTACATTTCTCCACCATAAAATGTACTTTTCTCAACAAATATATACATTTTCTACCTAGGAATATTATTTTCTTTTGTTTTTCACAGTGTTTCAAACCAAAAAGAACCGTGTAATCACTGTTTTTCATTCGTTAGCTATGTCTTAATATGAAATTTTTTTAAGTGTTTCCCTATCCTAATTGTGACTTATTATCGTAATTGTGACTTATTATCGTAATTGTGACCTGTCATCCTAAATGTGACGTGTTATCCTGAAAGTGACTTTTAAATTGAAATTCTTTCGGCCGTGGACTTACCGTAGAGTACCAGCTTCGTCGGTACATTTACTAAAATTAAAGAGTTCTAAACCACGTAAGAAAGTGTAATATGTCGTGGTTTTAAAAGAGTTTTTGTGAAGGTTCAGTGAGAAAACAGCGAAGAGCCAACTGGTGACGTCATAATGAGGTAACGTACACTAATTTGGGTTTTGGAATTCGAGTGTTGCATCTTTTGCGTTCTTTCGTGTTGCTGTGATGCGTTATTGATAACAACGCGGAAGCTGTTATTAAAGGTCAACGGTCGTATCAGGCCCATCACCTTTCAACAAAGTAGCCCCACTGAGGCCGTGCAGGACCAGCTTCATTGAGTCAAGTGTTGCTAGAACTTAAATAGTGAAGCGTGTTTCTTTTGTCTCATTAACGCATAAAGATTTTTTAAAATAATCATAATAAATTTATAAATTGAATAAAACCATATTTCCATTGTACAGGGTGTCCCATAAGTCCGGCATCATAGGAGAAATTCATATTTTTCTATTTTTACAAACCATAATTCGTATTTTTCTCTTTCTACAGGCCATAATGTCTATGCTCGGGATGCCAATTTCCCGTCCACCATTCTGTTCAGTAACGAGGCTGTTCTTTATGGATATGGTGAGGTAAATCGACAGAACACCCGCTACTGGTCTCAAAACAACCCTCACTGGTATACTTTTTCAAAGGAACAAGGTGCATCTCGGGTGATGGTATGGTGTGGCATTTGGAAGGATCGCATCATAGGCCCCCTCTTTTTCGATGAACATGTCACTGGAGGCACCTACCAACGTACGCTCAAGGAAGAAGCATTTCCAAGTGTCTTGAACGAAGAAGGAAATTTCCCAACATGGTTCCAGCAAGACGGCGCTCCTGCACATTACAGCACCCAAGTAAGAAAATACCTGTACCAACAATTCCCTGGTCATTGGATAGGACGTCGAGGGCCTGTGGAATGGCCAGCTAGAAGCCCGGATCTCAAGCCACTAGATTTTTATCTCTGGGGCCACTTGAAAGCGCTGGTATACGCAGAGAAAATTAGGAGTGTTGGACATTTGCGGCAGCGCATTATTGGGGCATGTAACATTGTAACACCATTACTCCTGACATCATTCACCGTGTGCTTGCTGACTGGGTATCACGTCTGAATTTGTGTATTGAAAACAATGGTGGACATATTGAGCACGTTCTGTAAATAAAAGCTTTTGTTTTGCCTTTTTTTATTATTTTTCCTATGATGCCGGACTTATGGGACACCCTGTATATAAATAAATCTTACCGAGACGAAGGATTTTCATCTTGGAATTTCGCCCATACAAGATCCTATTCAAACACTTCACCGACTTCGTAATTAGAAAAAGTGAAAATACAGCAGAGAAAGTGATGGAGGAATGAAGTCTCTTCATTTGGTGCTCATCATTTGCGGTAAATGAAAGGAAATCGATGCGTTCCTTAGTCTTTAATGATGTCTAATTAGTTTTCAAAAGAGATAATAATAAAAAATAAATAAATTCAGGGTCATATTTAATAAATTTATATGTGTGTGTGTGTGTGTGTGTGTGTGTGTGTGTGTGTGTGTGTACCAGAACGCTCGCTTCATCTTGCGCAGCAAAACCTCCCCCCGAAACACAACGTAGGGGAGGACTGGAAAGGGCAGGTGTGTTACTAACTCCTTTCCTGGTTCTCCCTTAATGTGTATACTAAATTTGGTGTAGATTATCTAGCCGTTTAGGCGTGTATAAATGAACGTAGAACATAAGACACAGACAGACGCCATCATCCCCTATACAGGGTGTTTCACAACCGGTCTGCCATACTTTGGAGGGTGATTTAGGGGTTGATATCGAATAAAAAAGTTAATACAACATCGGTGCTATTTCCAACCGTTGCGGAGGTACGGACGTTTTAAGGTGCACGGATAAAAATAAACGAGAGTATTAATCTGATGTATTTATTGCTACATTTTATGAGATACACCTTATAAATGTTCAAAATGTCCGCCTCGGTTTTCAATGCACAGCCTTGCTCGTTCCAAACAAGAGTCCACTGCCCCTTGAATCATTTCGGGGTGTTCTCGTATGTAAGCAGCAGTATCCATAATCCGACGCAAGAGTTCCTCTCGTTTGTACTTTGGTCTTGTAGACCATCTCTTCCATAAGGCCCCATAAAAAGAACTCTATCGGGGTTAGTTCCGAAGATCTCGGGGGCCACGATATTGGACCAGCATGACCAATCCAACGATTTCCGTACCACTGATTCAAGTAATCCGTAACCAGAATGTGGTGGCGCCTCATCGTGCTGAAAGAACATCCTGCACCTTGTCTCCAAAGGCACGTCCTCCATCAAAAGCGGCAATTCGTTCGTCAGGAAGTTTAGATAAATATCAGCAGTTAATCATTGTTCCAAAACGAACGGTCCAATCAGCTGATCTCCAATTACACCGCACCAAACATTCATCGAGAATCGATGTCGAAAGTTTCCTTCAACGATACTGTGGGGATTATCGGCGAACCACAAGTGGGAATTTCGTCTATTGCTATTTCCATCCCGAATGAATTGTGCTTCATCACTAAACAGTATGCGATTAAGAATTCGGCGATGCATAACCATCCACTGGCAAAATTGAACACGTTTATCGTAATCAGCCGGTTGAAGAGCTCGCACAGGTTGCAAATGATAGGGATACAAACCTTCATCGTATATGGTTCGCCATACACGCGATGCGGATTCACCAATTCGTCTAGAAATCCTTCGAACATTGGTAGTTGGGCTACGTTGTACTAAGTCCAGTATGCGCTCCTCCACGGCAACGGGCCGTCATGCTACATGTTCTTGGTTATGTGGAACAATACGTTGTACTAGGTCCAGTATGCGCTCCTCCACGGCAACGAGCCGTCGTGCTACATGTTCTTGGTTAATCTCTGGTGTGTGTCACTAAACACATGCCTGTTTGGTATTCGGTGGTTCGGAAAACGTCTTCGGTATTCCTTAACTGCCGCTCTGCTGTTACCATCACAGAATCCATAAATGAAATGGATATCAGCGTATTCAGCGGGTGTGAACTGTTGATTCATTTTGATTGTTCACCTTAGTGCAACACAGTGTGTCGTACCACAGATCAGAACCAACTAAAAGAAAAAACCGAGGATTAGTAGTGGTAACTTCGTTAACCGAAAGTACCACCAGTGCTGCCATCTATCGAATTACACATAAGTAGGGATTTGTTGTTTGCACATCTTCAAACGTCCGTAGCTCAGCAACCGTTGGAAATATCATAGCACCTGTTGTATTAACTTTTTTACTCGATATCACCTTCGAAATCACCCCTCAAAGCATGGCAGACCGGTTGTGAAACACCCTATATAGGTCCAAAAAATTAAAATGAAAAATATATTTCTCATGATATTTGCCCCATATTTCACAACAACTAATGATGTTAAAAATAAAAAACTGGATCGATTCGTGCATATTTAGAGGTGGCGCAACTCGAAGCCTTAGTATCATTGTACAGTTTGGGGTAACAAATTTCTTCAAACTTGCGCCACCGTTAAATATTAATTAATGTAGCTCAAAATCAGGTTTTAGGTCTTTCTTCTGTATAAGAAATGAGAAAATGTATCAGGAGTTCTTATTTGTGCATTTTAAACCCAATAGTGCCTGGTGTCCATTTGAATGGACGCTGAAACAATTTGCATTACTTTCTGTGTGTATTTATTTTTTAGAATATTTCATTATAATAACACGATAATTATTGTTTTGTGATTACATTTAACAAAAAAACACAACCATCATCTGGCAACATTTCTTTCATTAACATCATAACATCAAGATGGGTGCCGCAGATCGGAGTATTTTCACGAAGTTAGTAAAAAGTGACTATTTTGTTAGTTCTATAATGTAGTTTCAGTAGATAGCTATATACTAACACTAAGTTCATAAGTTGCTCTAGATGATGAAACCACATAATATCGAATATGTCTGTTATATTTTCTAAATAGCTTGTTCAAAAATCAGTGTCAGTTATAACGGACACTCGGCAGTAGAGTGCTGTTATGTTTCACCTTCAAGTGTCCATTTTCAATAAACTCTACAAGAAACGTTTTCTGTGTTAAATTTGGGGAAACTAAATTGATATTTTGTTTATTAGTTAATTACTATTTTGTTTATTATTTATTTATTAGTTATTTGTTAATTTTTTACCTTTTGTGACATTTGCATTTTTTCTTTCAAACTGACAACTGCTGAAGCTTTGGCTATTCTAGAGGAAATGGATACAGGTGGTAATGTTTACGTGGGACTTCCCAATACTGATGAATTGTCAGATGGTGACAGTGACCATTCAGATGATGAAGCCGCTGGCAGTTCAATCCATTTGAAGAAAGGAGTCTTGAAAGCCAATACGGAAATTTTTCATACTCGATATTCAAATGATCAAAATGTATTAGATACATACGATGAAAGCACATCTGATTTAGTAAAAGAGAACCCTCCAAAAAAAGATAATGATTAGAAAATGGAGGATAATTAAACTTGCAATATCCCTCACAACTGATTGTCAACCGAAAGAAATATCTGAACAATCAAAAACTTGTTCTTCGCCCGTCGAATTTTTTCAGCTTTTTTTGTGACAAAGATTTGATCAAATTACTAATTGAACAAAGCAATAGTTACGCTGCTCAAAATAATCGTAATCTAAATTTATCAGAATCTGAATTATTTGTATTTATTGCAGGTTTATTGCTCTCTGCGCACTGCCCTCTCCAAAATAAAAGAAAATATTGGTCATCTGAGGACAATGTATTGAAAGTACTGTCCAAACATATGAGGAGGGATAGATTCAAAGCAATACTTAGGAACATTCATTTGGCTGACAATACAAACCAAAGTGATGATCGAGCCTATAAGCTCAGGCCATTGTTTGATCATTTGCAAGAAAAGTTTCTTCAGCACTGTGGTTTGGAAGAACATCTATCTGTAGACGAGAGCATGATACCATATTACGGTAAACACTATGCAAAACAATTTATCAGAGGTAAGCCCATCAGATTTGGCTTCAAAATGTGGGCCCTGTGTTCAAAGGACGGATACTTGCATTCTTTTCATATCTACATGGGAAAGAATTCAAATCAAACATCAACAACTGACAAAAAGATTGGCGTTGGTGGCAATGTTGTGTTGCAGCCTTTGTCTCAAGCTCGTGTGCCTAATGATGCTGGTTATAAAGTGTTCTTTGACAATTACTTTACTGGTCTTAGCCTCATTGATGAGCTATTTAAACAAGGTATTTGTGCATCGGGAACTTGCAGAGAAAACAGAACAGAGAAGTGTCCACTGAAATCAAAATCTGAAATGAAGAAGGCCGTATGAGGCTTCTCTGATTACAGAGTATCAGATAACTTGATTATTATAAAGTGAAAGGATAATAATGATGTCATTCTGGTGTCGAACTTTGAAACTGAGAAAATAAGTTCAACAGAAAGATGGGATAGAATGAGAAGAAATATGTTAAAGTGCCACAGCCTGAATCCATTCAAAATTATAATAAGTACATGGGATTTGTTGATCAGATGGATCAAAATGTTGGCACATACCGAATTCGGATTAGACAGAGGAAGTGGTGGTGGCCGATATTCTCCTATATGATTTGATGAACAAAGCCGGACACACAATCACTCTCTTTCAATTTATTGAAAATGTAATCCTTTCTCTAATGAAGACACACGGTACTCCAAAGCTTCAAGGTAAAAGACTGTCCTCACATTTGGTAAATATTGGTCGCTATGATAGTATACATCGAAAGAGAAAGAAGATGCAAGCATTGCATTGGAAAAAGTCACTTTCAGTGCGAAAAGTACGACATAGGGCTTCACCCAAAATGCTTCAAAGCATATCATGTCCAGTAGCACAAAAATGATACTGATTACTAATTGAAGCTAATTTCAATATCATACTAATAAATAGCCACTGCATTTCGTGTATGTATGTAGTATTTGGTGATTTCAGTGTAATAATTTTTATGAAAAGTGAATTGTAACGTCTTCTAAGCATAAATGACAACTATTTAGTTCCTATCCGCCTAGTGCCTGGCATCCATTAAAACAGACACCTTATATCTTGGTAACTAATAAAGATTTGAAAATAAAACTTTGAGTAGTCATTTACATCCCTTTTATTAGCCTCCGCTTGAATTTTCAGCAAAATCATCCCAGTAGATCAACTTTCGGCACTAATGGGTTAATCTTTTACCATATATATATATGTGGCTCACCATGTGTATATATATATATATATATATATATATATATATATATATATATATATATATATATATATATATATATATATATATATATACATACAACTCAGAATGGTCACCTGAGAAACTTTTATGTTACACAGACTGCGCATGGAACAAGAAGCTCTTCTGGGAAAATTAAATCATGACCCGATCATGACCCGTTGCTCACGCTGGGCTTCCATCACGGAAAAGAAAAACTTTAGTATTTGTCATTTACCATTATTTATTCAGACTATAGTGGATTTAATTTTCCCAAAAGAGTTCCTTGTTCCATGCATGGTCTGTGTGTAACATTATATATACGAGTATTAGGGATGTACCGAATACTAAAATTCACCGAATACCGAATATTTGGTGCAAAACTATTCGGCTGAATATCGAATTCTGAATATTAGTTTTATTTGGGTTATTAGGCGTCACTATAAAAAAACTGAAGCCTTTATCAGTTTGACAGCACATAGAATTAATAGTAAATGTGAGCAAAAGCAGCATGTTTTAGCCACCAAAAATCTGCCAGATTCCTATACTCATGAAAAATTTGCAACTGCATTGACTTCTATATTGCAAGAGCGATCGTGTGCATGCAGTTGTGCACGACAATGAGTGTAATATTACTAAAGCTGTTAGCGTTCTCAAAATTACTCCTGTTGCTTGTGCGAATCATACTTTAGCACTTGCAGTTCATGAAGCCCTTCTTAGCCAGAAGTATGTTTCAGAGATATGTGTAATTGCGCGCCCAATCTGTTGCATTTAATTATTCATCTCCAGACTTAAGAGGTTCCAGCAGCAACATAATTTCCCCGAAAACAAACTTATAAGAGACGTTATCACCCAATGGAACTCTACATTCTATATGCTACAACGACTTCTTCAACGAAAAACTGCGGTTGTTGCATACGCCTCGGACTATGACATACTATAGCAACCTTCAATAATCATTAGTGGACTCTAATTCAGTGTGTTGTAAAGCTTCTTAGTCGATGTGAAAAATTAACGAATGACTTTTCCTGATTCTTCTTGTCTTCACATGGTGTCTCCCGATGTAACAGGTCTCGTGGTATTTTTGCCTAACATAACTGATGATGCAGGTGTTCATACAATGAAAACGATTTAATAGAAAATTTACAGAATCGTTTCAGGCAGTGGAAGGCAGATATTACGCGCATGATTTTTCACGTTTTAGATTCTCGTTTCAAATTTGCTTGCATAACAGTGCCTGAGTTTGTAAAAATGACAGTCATTATGTCTGCATCACCTAACGCTAGTCTTGCACGTAATATAACCTATGGCGATGAAGAACTGATTTTGTTTCACGAGAAGATCAAGAACCTTTGAAAAAGAAGCCAAGGTTAATTTATGGAGTTATTTCGATGAGGTTGTGCCTCCACCTATCAAAAATAGTCAGAAAAGTTATCAAGAAGAATTAGACATCTATTCAAAGGAGCTACGAGTCAGTCGCGACACGAACCTTTTTGATTGGAGTCGCCATAATGGTGAAAGATTCCCGAAACTACTGAACAGCTGGGTTTTGCTGCGCGCCGCCTGACATCATTGGGTCTCGATTCCGGGACCGATGGATTCGTAGTGGTTAGCGTCGCTGACTACGAATCCATCGGCCCCGGGTTCGAGACCTGGTGATGGCAGCCGGCGCGCAGCAAAACCCAGCTGTTCATCCTTCCACACAATAAAGAATGTGGTTGGTAGATAAATGGATACCCTGTGTGGCCTAGTCTTTAAGACGCTGGGCTACTGGTGGGGCGTGGTTCGGTTTCCACGTTAAACTGTAGGTTAAAGGTGGAGTGAAAAGCTTGACCTTCGTCAGAATGAACAATTCGGGCAGAAGCTAACCAAAGGTTTTTTTTTACCAAAGGTTTTTATGTCATCGTATTAATAATATTTATCATATGGACTATAGTCTGCCGATAAACCTTTTGATTTTCATTTTCATTTTCATATATATATTAGGGTGAGCCACATATACTGTATATGGTAAAAGACCTCAGACCGGATTTTAAGCTAAATCCATTAATATTTAAAGGTAGCGCAAGTTTGAAGAAATTTGCCACCTCAAACTGTATAATGATACTAAGGCTTCGGATTGCGTCACCTCTAAATATGCACGAATCGATCCAGTTTTTTATTTCCAACATCATTAGTGGTTGTGGAATATGGGCAAATGTTATGAGAAATATATTTTTAATTTTCATTTTTTTGGACCACCGTAAAATATATATATATATATATATATATATATATATATATATATATATATATATATATATACACATATATATATAACCAAAGTTAAAAGGGCTAAAATAAAACACTAAAAACATCGGAGCTTTTTTCGTTCGGCCGATAAGAGAAACTAAAAGTAGATGTGAAGATAAAAGATTTATTTTTAAAAAAAAACATTATGCCTCAAGCAACTCAAAGCTTCATAAAATTTTCGGAAAAAACAGGCGAGTTTGATAAATAAAAGTTATTCATGAGGTTCAGCTGAAATGAATGTCCCATTTTTTATATTGAAATTATCAGTATTTTTTAAAACGAAGGATTCGGTAAGTTTTCTTTTATCTTTGTTACCAACATTTAAAAGTAAATAAGCAAATTGTTAATGTCTGTGTTTTGGTCTCTGTCTTGGCGATGCTTGCGTAAGGCCGTTATTATCAAATGTGCTCAGGCTATACGTACGTTGATAGAGACGTCTTTTGAAGTCAATGGTTTTAACGTTATAACTCTTAGAGCAGTTCCTACGTGGGATTCGATATCCAGAGTTAGAGGAACGATTCGATAATTGATTTTTCTATAAGAGACTGCGAGTGGAATAGGGAACCTGAGAAACCAAATTAAATTGAGGGGAAAAACATGACGAAGTAACCGCGTTAAAGGGGATTACGAGAGCATGACTGAACCTCTTAATACTCGTAGTATCGCTATAAAATTTCTTGTTAGTAGCTCTAAGAGACTTTTCAATAAAATTGGAAGAATAACGCAACTTTTCAAAATAATCGTTGATGAAACAAAGTTCAACCTCCAAGTAAGAAGGGCTACAAATCATCAGGGCTCTCAAAATGCCCACAAGGAGTCCTTTTTGGACAGATAGACTATGCGAGAGACATAATTATTGGGTTTGTTTAACCTCCTTCGCAACATCTAAGGTCATATGACGGGAGGGGACCTACAACTTTGCGTGGAATCCGAACCACGGGTCGCTACATAATCTGGACGCGGAGGACAGTCTCCCATCCAACTACTACCCAGACCCAATGTCGCTTAAATTCGCTGATCTCCGGGAAGCGGTGTTACGACATTGGCTACGGCGACGTAGCCTAGACTATGCGAAGAAAATCAGTGAACATATGCTTTAGAATGAGTAGCTTTTCTAAATACAGCGAAGATAGGTTTACTATTACAGGATCTAATGGTTTGAATGTCTAAAAAGGAAATTGTTGAATTTTGTTCAGTCTCAACAATAAATTTTACAGAGGGTAAGACACTACAGGTATACCCCACTATTCGCGAATTCGAGGTTATGCGGTTAATTAATTAAGGACCTACCCCATAATAAAGCGGAAACACTCTCGAGGTTACGCGGTTCGAGAATTCTCAAGTCCATCCGCGCGAACATTCGAGAACATTCGCGAGCATTCGAAGACGCTAATTCCATCTACATCAACTGCCCCACCCTTCGAAGAGTCAGATTCAGCTCCAGATAACCCTCCAACAACCCTTTAAGCCTAAATTCCATCTTCAAGTTTCCCTTCATTCGGCCTTAGCGCCATTGCCACCTTCCCCCTTGTGTTTATGTAAGTACATACATACGTATTTGTTTATTATTAATGTATGATATTATGCATTAATTATATTGTTCTCTTTCAGGTTTATAATTATGATAATTTATATTGTCGTTATGTTATCTGACTGCATAAACGGTTGACAGGATAGGTTTATTTATTGATTTTAGGAGTTTATTATACGAGGGGCGGTCAGAAAATAAGTTTACACGGCGTATAACTTCATAACTAAAGGACCTACATTGGTTATATTTGTATCAGGTGAATTCGTCAATCATTGTCGGCAACACTGCATGTCGATTCAGCTGCCATCTACCTACATTGGTGAAATCAGGGCTGCCAATGCTGGGGTTTTCCCCCCAGATCTGGGGTTTTCACCCGTCATCTGGGTTTCTGGGTTTTTATTTTACAAATAGCTTGAAAACTGGGTTTTTTTTACTAATTTTGTTAATAAATTATCTAAAATAACTTTTCTATATTTATGAATGTATTATATTTACTTTTTAAGATCTAAAAATAAGCTGTTGGAAGATCAGCAGTCAATTTAACGTGTTTGAATCTCGTACGATACGTGTTTGTTTTGGTACTGTAGCTGCTTGCCTTGTCTTTGCGGCACTCGCCGGTCATTGTAGCATTGGTGTTCTGTGTGTGTGGTGCGTTTTGGGGAGTGTTGCAGTATTGTTCTTATACCATTTTGTCACGTTTATAAATTGTTCTCCCTTTTCACCATCATGGATGATACAACCCAAACTCCAACTAAGAAAAGGAAGTGGTACACACAATCATTTAAAAAAGAATGGCTAACAAATCCGGAATTTAGTCAGTGGCTTCAACAGGACAAGATTGACTGTGATGCCAGCTATTGTAAATGTTGTAATGCTACTTTGAAAAATGCTAACAAAACTATGCTGATCAAACATATGAATACTGCTAAGCATAAAAGTTGCTTTAGCACGGGTAAATCTAGTGTCAACATTACACAATTTATGTCAAAGAAAAAAACAACAGAGAGCGAACAAACCGCCAAAAGTGAACTTCTCTTCGCTGGATATTTTGCTGAGCATAATATACCCTTTGCCAATGTTGATCATCTCTTTGAAATCTGTAAAAAAGCATTTCCTGACAGTAACATTGCCAAAAATATATCAATGAAAGAACGAAACTATCGTACGTTATTCAAGATGGAATTGCCTTCTATGAGAAAATGCTCTTAACTGATATCTGCAGATCACAGAAATTTTCAATTATATTGATGAAAGTACTGACATTTCAGTTACCCAAATTCTAGCAGTAGTTGTGCGGTATTTTGATGCAACTAAACATGATGTCGTAGACTCACTGCTAGAAACGATAGTAGTAGAAAATGGAACAGCTCTTGGTCTTTATACTGCCGTGAAATCGATGTTGCAAGAAAAAAATATTCCACTTGAAAATATTGTTGGATTCGGAAGTGACAATTGTTCATCTATGATGGGTACGAAAAATGGCTTCCAAAAATTGTTGAAAAATGATGTACCTTCTGTATTTATTATGGGGTGCGTCTGTCACTCTTTCGTTCTTTGTGCAAGTCATGCTGTTTCCGTACTGCCTTCATATTTAGAGGCTTTTTTAAAAGATTTAACATCATATTTTTCCCGTAGCAGCAAGAGACAACGGGACTTCACACTGATTCAAGAAGTTACTGCAACAGCTTGTCATAAAATACCAAAACTTGCCCAAACACGATGGCTTTCTTGAGAAACCGTAATCACAGAAATATTAGAACAATTTGATGCTCTACTTCTTTATTTTCAAGCAGAATCAGAAGTTGACAAAGTTGATGGAGCCAAGAAAATTTATGATGTATTAAACAACCGCGGAACGAAACACGTTTTCTTTCTTCAATATGTGCTGCAAAAGATAAATCTCATGAATGTTGAATTTCAATCGGAGCACTTCCGATTGCATATTTTATATTCAATGGTATCTTCAGAGTATAAAAACATATTGAGTTTCTTCATTAAAAATGAAGTATTAAATAACACTAAATTATCAGAAATTGACCCTAACAAAGAGAGTAACTTCAAAAGTGTTAATGATGTATACCTTGGAGGTAAGGCAATGGCACAATTAATTAATGACCCTTTAGGTAATGAAGCAGTGTTAAAAGATTTAAGACTGATTGTTTAAAATTCCTAGTGGAATTATCTAACCAAATAAGGAAGAGGTTTAATTTTAGTGAAGATGGAGTTATTGCAAAGTTAAATGTTCTGGATCCGAAGGTAGCTCATGCTCATAACACTTCTCCAACTTCCATCATTCCACTAGCTATTCATTTTCCGTCCGTTGTACCTGAAAGTAAACTAAATGACCTTGATGACCAGTGGAGGAGTTATAGTCTTATGGCAGACGAACTAACTGCCTTCTATTGACAACATACCAGAATATTGGTACAAATTGAGAAATATTAGAGATGGACTTGATAATCCAAAATATGATGTACTTCCAATTTCATGACTACCTTAACTATATTACCACATTCATCAGCATGCGTTGAAAGGATATTTTCACAAGTTAATTGCGTAAAAACAAGAAACACAAACTCGTTAAAAGCAGACACCGTTAGAGATAGATTGCTGGCAAAACAGCTTATCACCAGAAAGAGTTTGGATTGCACTTCCTGGGATCCCGAAAAAATACTAATCAAGAATTTGGAAGAGGGAGCTGTAAGCAGAAGATATTTGGAGAGAATTAAACGGCAAAAAGAAAATAACGAATCGGTCACGATCAGAGGAGCAGCCGAAAAGAGGAAGAGTTATAATTGGGATTCACACATATAAAGTAAGTAAAGACTTATTTTTTCTTTAAATATTG
>JAJOZX010005588.1:0-12500 GCA_023014485.1 Bathynomus jamesi
ATCAGTACAGGAGAATGTCAAGCAAAATATAAATAAATCACTTTTTTTCAAAATACTAAACTCGGTCTTAATCGAGTTTACAATTACATCATTATTGCTCTGCATTACGCAGTATATGCGGCTTAATAATATTTCACCGCTTAAAGTATAGGAAACCTGTATTCGATATGAAGGGCTTCATATCGTTCAATACTATTTTGTTCCCACTTTACAACCGGTTGGTAAGTCATCTTTAAATACGTCTAGAATACAATCAAAAGCACGCATAAAGAGTTCATCGTTAGCTACATTATTAAACACAAGTTTATAAGAACGCTTTTCCAATCGAGGGTTGATTTCTACCGACTCGAGCTTTTCAATCGTGAACTCACTCAACATAGCGGCAATTGAAATAATCTTCTAAATCGTTACGACAACTGCGCGTTATATAAAGAAATAGTTCTTCAGGGTGAACGGTGTAGGTGAGCTCAGCCTTGTACCGATCAATTGCTTTGTACCAAAGTTCATGGTATTTCAAAGAGTCTAAACTTTTTAAATAAACATCCAGCACTAGACCATTCTCACCAGCCCTACACTCGGTAAACCCATCGAGCAGAGCGGTGTATGCGTATTCAAGTACTGTATCAAAATAAAACATACCGTAACACGCGCGTTAATATAGGTTTCAGTTTACGGAATCCGACGATTTCAAACATTCTGTCGAGGATGAAACGGTTTCGCGTAGGAATAAGAGCGTTATTATCAGAAGCATTCTTCCACATCAGCCTATATCAATGCACGGCCGATCGTTATTTATACACAACGTACATACAACAGCGTATGAGGGTGCGTCACTAATCTGCTCTCTTCTTGTACCTACGTTAGCAGGTATTTTATAACGATCTTCACTCCACTTCTCAACTATCACAAAGATTCTATTCATCTCCTCGATACTTAAATAAACCCGTTTGTTTGTCGGTCTACATTCCGTTTCAGTACATAGCTAATGGTACCGGAATTACGCCTGAACACGCGCAACGATTTCGTCACGGACACATCGTACGAGGCGTTGAGAATGCTGCTCAAAGGAAGTTCCATCGTATTCGAGGAGCGCACGTCCACTCGGCTCAAGCTCTGAGATAACTATGAGCCGTGTGAGGCACGCAGGTAGGCAGGAATGGTTCGACGGGCGGCTGACTCGATGATACGTGAATGGGCTTGTTCCGCGAGTCGAATTGTTGTACCGGTACAAGAATATCACTACCAGCCTACGCACCAGACATTTTGGATAAGAACTAGGAACATTTTATGTTTTACTAAACATCTCCACACTCCGGCGCACTATTTGAGAGAAACATATGTTCATATTTTTCCTTCTGCCCATCAAACGATACTCGTCTCTAAACTCTGTTAAAAATTCACGCAGGGCACAGCCACAACCTCACTACGAACCTCATCATGATATACCTTAATATAGTGATAAAAATACTTAAGATTGTCCATGATCACGAGATTCACATTTCCAGTCGTAGGGTATGAGTAATCGACATGGTGTAGCATGACGTAATACCGCTTGTCACACCACCCATCAGCAAGACTCATTATCCATACCTGCTGCTTCTCTTCTGCACGCGTTGTTTCTTTTACTTCACGGTGTATGTGAGACTTTATAAAGTTTAGCTCTGCAGTATACTTCAGCACATCGTCTGTGCAACGAAAGCCTTCAACGGTCTCACCAGAACATCCGTAGAGTATTTGTACATCTTGGAACTTCGCACAATCCAATGTGTTTTTAAAAGAGGCATAGGAGGGATGAATAGGAAGTTTTTCGGTATCCACCACATCCTGGCACTTTACTGAATACCATTTCGTAAACGTTGTACAAGCAATATTAAAGGTAGCCATTTGAATACACGTCTGATCTGAATACACGTCTGATCTCTCGGGCTTACTGCGGTCGACTGACCACGCAGGGACTCCCAGATAGTAGCATGAGTCACGGTCTTACAGTGGGCGGAGCTTAGAACTTTCACCTACACACACACACACACACACACACACACACACACACACAAAGGAGAAAGTGAAACGCTATTTGAAACATGATTTATTTAATAAACGAGATATTCAAGTTATATATATTTACAAATACGATTTAATAAACGAGATATTCAAGTTATATATATATATAGGTACCAGGTATCTGGTAACGTTTCCTATAGGTGTTACGGCACACCATCGTACCCCTAAGTTCCTTCACGCCCCCCAGCTTCTGCGCCCGAAAATTGTGGGTGCCTACAATTAGTTGGGGAGGTTGTTCATCCAAACATACTAGATCCTTCAACGACTCAAAGTTAACAACCTCCCGATTCGCATGGTTGAGCGTAATACCCTTTGCCTTCACGATATATTTCATTTCCTCCCCCACCCTGACCCGTACCCCATAAGTCTTAGTTCCTGTTGAGACAAAAGAGTCGGCGTATGCGTTGTCCCCATACTCATCCTTGATCTCATCAGTGAGCTCGCCGAGGAACTCCCCAATAGTGGGCATGTATTCACCCTCCCTCTCTGTGAATATCACGCTATCTGTATCGGCATACAATACTCTCCGCCCAAGAGAATGCAATAGACCCCAAAGTTTTATACGGCGTAGGCTGTTGTGAAGCTGGCCACAGGTATGTTTGTAACCCTTGAGGTATCTGTGGCAAATTCAGTGTTGTTGTACTTTATTACGTAAGTATTACCTACATTTACGATCTCCATGACCTCTTTATCGGGGGCATTGGCATAATCCCAGACATCGCTATAACTTTGTGCCAAATGAATGCTCCCTCTGCCGGTATTCTGCGCAAATTTTCCCCATAGACTGTTTAGACACAACTTTGCACTAAAGCGCTTGCCAGGATTCTTTACAATTTGGACACGATCAAGTTGTATACCTTCGCGGTCGCGGTAACGTTGAATATAGGCAGACTTTCATCTTCGGTATCAACTCCTCGCGGATACCCTGATGCCTCAACCTTATCCTTCAAAAAGGTGTTTATATATGGTGTGAAAAGGTTGGGTAGCTTCTGAAACTCCACACCTCATGTATCTTCAGTATTCTATAACCATGGCGCACGGCTAGGGCCAACTCAGGACTTGTATATACGCCTCTGATCTTACGCTGGTGGGGTATATGGTTACATTCGCCATTATCCTCTTCCGCGCACTTCACGCACAGGGGAAACATGAGCTTGTCGTCGATAACGACAGGTAAGATCGGCATCCATAAATTGCGTGGGGGGAGTACGTCTACGAAAGAGATCCCAAAGTAACGATCATTCAAATTTTTTGAAAATTCATTGATGGATGGTAGGCTAGGTTCCACCAGTTTCTCAGGAGCGCCCACGGGGTACGGATGGCTCTTCATCACGTATGGGTATAAAGAACAGAAATCGTATTAATGGAGCTTCACGCCCTCCGTAGGTGGGAAGTATAGTCTGAAAGGATTTGTACGTCCTCCAAACAAGCTATCACCACATTTGAGAGGATCCAGCACCATTGAACGCTTGATCGCTTTTATTTCCTCACGGTACACCTCGTGTCTCCATCCGTGCATCATATTCATGCTCCCACAAGACTTTGTGAGTGAACTGTGATCCTATAAGTTGATCGCGGGTGCGGGTCGATGCAAGACAGTCGGCAGGAGACCTACCGTGGATATCTCCGGTGACTCCGCACTCAGGACGGGGCATCCATGCCACCAGCAACCGTTAAAGGAGTACACAGTCTTCACACCAGTGACACGGTTTTCACTTAACCCATCAACCCAAAAAACACGTCCATTAATCTTAATGGGTACTTCACCCGTGTTGCGGGCGTGCTTATGTATACACCTGTCTGTTGCTGTAGGTGTATGAGCCAGTAAATAGCCTTGTGCCCGTAACTGCGGGGATTGTTTCGGTGAATAATGGCTAAGGTGTCTTTCGGCATGAAGTTATTCTTGAACACCGTAAAACATAATGATGCGATGGTGGTTGCGACTTGCAGTGGATCGCATTTGAAACGGGCTATGTACATCCTTCTAAAGGCCTGGAAACATACTCTAAGCACACGCACATCATTCACACAATAATGCTCACATTCATCAGCTATATTATAAGGGTTACTTTCATTAAAACTGTCGTAGTATCGATCAAAGTCTTCACGTTCATCCATACAGTCAAAATAATGTTTGGGGGGTGGTGGGCCTACGTAGTTTAAAGTCTCGCTGGTGAGGAAAGTGTATGGGAAGTATCCTTTGGAAACTTCAGCTGCTACTCCCATCACCTTGGGTAGCTTTGCTAATTTACAAGGTGTGTATAATAAAGTATCTTTAAATTGTACATTGCCTTTTATCTGCATCTGTATTAATTTGTTGTCTCTTTTCAATGGATCACCTGTAAATATCTCAGAGGATTCGTGTTCAAGCAACTCCTTATAAAGGAACTGCGTGTCAAACTTTGCCCCGTTATGGGCGAGAATATACACAGTCATTTTTTTTAACTTGTCGGCTAACTTAACAATATAGGACACAAATAGTTTCACAGGACTATCGCTGACATTCGTTTTAAAAACGTTTGTCCGTTTACCACATTTGGAGCACTCGTCACATTCGATATCCATACACTCATCACAGATAGTCTGGCTCACAAGTAAATGTGGAATTACCTCTTTGGTTTCAGCGTTCGTATATGTTTCTATATCGTAGTATACAGTTATACAGGGGTTATTTTTAGGCTTAGCATCTTTCATATAACATACATGCTTTACTCCATCCGCCTTATATTCCTCCTGGCATGTAGGACAGTGAATTACGTCACACTTGTGCTTAAATTTTCCCCAATTATCCATTGTGTGAAACATACCACATTCACAGATTCTCATTTTCCTGCACGTGCCAATTGATTTATGGAAATCAAAACAGCTATTATTGAAAAATGTGCGTCTACACACATCACAGTCTCTCTTCTCAGCTTCAACTACACGGCTTTCACATTTGGTGCTTTTACACTGCTCACATACCATGTGACATTCTTTACAATGTCTCACTATATCATCCGCAAACTCGAGGCACCCTTACACAAATCATGATGTCTCCCATATTTTCGACTTTTGTCATAACTCGCGTAAAGCCACCTTATATTACGGATGGGGAGATACGTTGTCCCTGACAATCCTAAAATAAGTAGGGGCCTTGTACGATCTCTCACACAGCTTTTAAAAACATACACAGTCCTACGACGATCATCCAACCCAAACACAACTATGCGGACATTCATTTCCTGTTCTACCCTTCTCAGCTCTTCAGGACCCATATTACAGTCAAATTCAAGTTCACAGTCTACAGCTAGTTTACGGGCACGCTCCACGACTGTAGGCAACCAAATTTTTTGAGTTCGTGTATTTTGTACAGTAAACATACGTGCTAAGAGTACTGCTATAAAGCCGCAACCACGATCGACGTTTATATGCCGTCTATAAATAGCTTGAGAATTGAAGTTAAGAGTATACGGTATGGCACTATGACCCGCAACACGGTATACATGGTCAATATTTACCGTGAAGTTGTCCATATTGAAGGCTATACTACTTTGGGCGGCTTGCATTATACGCCCTAATATATATTCTACATCTTCAGCCGCCAAACGTCTAAATGGCACTATCACCCAATAATCGTCTACAATGTAGACGATTATTGGGTGATAGTGCCATTTAGACGTTTGGCGGCTGAAGATGTAGAATATATATTAGGGCGTATAATGCAAGCCGCCCAAAGTAGTATAGCCTTCAATATGGACAACTTCACGGTAAATATTGACGGTGATGTAGACTCTACATCACCGTCATCTGACCCGAATCCAAAGGACAGACTCGTCCTGACTTCACGCTCGTCACGATTCTGAAGAGCAAACTCTATAATATGCTCTACAACCCGGCGTAGTCCGCGCTCAATTCCACTGCTATACATGACTCTAGGGTCGACCCTGACTCTATACCGATTTCTAGTCAAGGCTGGGGTGGGGGCTGCGGATCGCACCAATTCCAGCGTTATACCATCCTCAACAGAACGGGGGGCGGAATTAGTGGATATATTAGCGAAGGTGCTGCTGATGGGGGCCCTGTTGCGTAGGAGGTTGATGGTTGGGGCTCTATTATTGTAGACTTAACAGAACGGGGGGCGGCGGATGAATAAGGGGATATATTAGGTGCTGCTGGGGGTGTTGTTGCGTAAGAGGTTGAGGGTTGGGGATCTATTACCGCTGCAACAGACGCGTATTTCGGTCGCTTTATACCTGACGTGGGTATCTCATACCTCCGCTTTGGACGTGTTACCGGTATCGCTGGTGAGGGTTCAGGGGAGGAGATCACAACTACACTGTCGTCGAGGTCATCCGTAATGATGGGCTGCTCTACCTCATCGTCATTCACGGTTCTGTGGGAGAAGAAATATAAGGATCAGCACTCAAAATTTGTAATATTTTGTAAATGACTCACTTAGGAGTGTGACGTGTTAGAAATGGACTCTGTAGAAAAATTCAGATTCACGAGCCCATCCACATGTATTATATCTGGACCTACAGGATGTGGTAAAACTGTGTTTATGCTTAAAATCATTAAAGAAAAGGGGGAGATGTTCTCGAAATTTGTGCATAAAGTTATATGGTGCTATTCGACGTATCAATCAGTGTTCAACGAGTACCAAGATGATATTTTGTTCCACAAAGGCGTATATGACGTTAATTCGTTAAAGGGAAATGAACATACAATCATTGTAATTGACGATCTCATGTTGGAGATGGATAAAACGTTTGCCGAGACATTTACAGTATTCTCCCACCATCTTAACATAAGCGTGTTCTTCATCAATCAGAATCTATTTTTCAAAAATAGATACATGCGCGATGTGTCGTTAAATACGCAATATCTAGTCTTATTCGCGCAACGTAGAGATGTATCACAAATTGGGGTATTAGCCAATCAAATGTTCCCGAATCAGCGTAAGGAGTTTTTGGAAGTTTATAAAGAAGCTACAAGCACGCGTTACGGATATTTGCTTTGCGACCTTCATCCGCGAAACACGTTTAGAGTGCTTCTGCGAACGAATATATTTCCAAACGAGCCTGAAACGGTGTATATTCCAGAATGACAAAGAGACTAAAGAAATACCGTGAATTAATAAAAATCTATCATCGACTGCCCGGGCAATGCAGCAGATGTTTATTAAAAATATCGATGCCGACTTTTTAAAATGCATCTGTGAAATCTGTCTTAACGTTATAAATTGCAATGTATCAATGAAAACCCATCAGAAGGCTCGCCTACGCCGCTACAAGAACATAATACGTGCACTCGCTCGTAAAAGCCAAACTGTAGCGAAGAAAAAACGAATTATTGTACAAACAGGAGGGTCATTTCTCCCCATCTTATTTTCAGTTTTGGGTCCTTTACTGACTAGATTAATATAATGAAGAAAGTGGTAGTGATTCCCCACGAGGTGTACGCCTCACTGCAAAGAGACACGTATCTAGATCCCCGTAAAAGCAGACTTAAAAGAATGGAAAGCGAATTGTTAGCCCTATTAAACAGTGAAAAAACACCTGATGAGAAAAGAATCTTATACCAAGAAGCTCTGCAGAAATTTCTTCACGAGTACGAAAATTATAAGAGCCCTACAGAGATTCCTGTGGTTATTAGGCACAGCACGGGGGACGATGGCGACATAGGATCTGTACCCGACGACACAGCTGACCAACCAAAAAGATTAGCCACACAACATATCGAACATGTATTAAAAAATACCCTCCCACTTACATTGAGGAGTAAAGGCTTAAGTCTTTATAATCTATTGAATGAGGATCCCGCCATACAATGGACCGATACAGGGGAGATCATTGTGGAAGGATCAAAGGTACAGGGATCGAATATCGTAGACATTGTCCATGATCTGGTGAGAAAGTGGGATAGGCCATCACCATCAGGATGGAAGCATATTAAAGCAAGACTACAACAAATAAATGTCCCTAAAACGTTGATAGGAAATCTGAACAGGTTAAAAGACTTGGAACATGCAACGCCTGTGACACAATTGAAGGCGCCGTCACCCCCGGCGGTAACACCTTTGAAGAGGAGCAAGAAGAGGTTAAACCAACCCTACCCACGTGCCTCTAAAATACGCAAATGGCTAACGTATTAACTAAACGCTATTATGACATTTCTACCCCATCCTCTTACGGCGGCGTAGATAGACTGTACAGAAGTGTTTACGGAGTAGGAAAAAAAGATGTTGAAAGATTTTTGAGGGAGCAGGACGCTTATACGCTTCATAAGCCTGTGAGAAAAAGGTTTAAAACAGCCAAGACAACGGCTTCCTCGATTGATTCTATTTGGCAAGCAGATTTAACAGACATGCAAAGATATTCTGTGTATAACGATGGTTACCGCTACATTCTATTCATAATAGACGTATTCTCTAGATATCTGTGGCTAGTTCCTCTGAAAAATAAATCACCTGAAACAGTTGCTAAAGCCACCAAAACGCTAATGTTAAAAGAAAACAGGGTTCCTGGCTATTTTTGTACGGATATGGGGAAGGAGTTTATAGGCCGTGCTTTTCAGAATATGTTGACAGAGTTTAATATCAGCTATTACACAACCAATTCTATACATAAGGCTTCTTTAGCTGAAAGAGTTCAGCGCACCATAAAGGAACGCATGCACCGTTATTTTACACATAAAAACACATACAGATTTCTAGACATTCTGGAATCATTGGCATCATCCTACAACCGCTCACACCATCGCACGATTGGGGCAACACCTAACGAAGTTTTAGAAAGAGGTACGCTCCCGAGAAGAGATGGATCACCACCACCACCACCACACTCTGCGCGCTTCAAAATCAATGATTATGTAAGGCTGTCGCGTTCGGGGAATAAATTCGCAAAGGGTTTTGAGCAAGGATGGACACGCGAGATTTTTAAAGTTAGGGCTGTGAGACCTAAAGGTGAGATAATGATGTATTACATTGAAGATTTGAATGGGGAAGAAATCTCAGGAGGCTTTTACCGCGAGGAATTGCAGAAAGTTGCGTTTAATTTAGAAAAAAATGTGTTTAAAATTGAGAAAATTTTAGGAAGCAAAGGTTCAGGAAGGAGAAAAATGTACCTGGTGAAATGGCTAGGGTACCCAGAAAGCTTCAACACCTATATAAAAGCTGATGCAATAATGAAGCTTAAATAGTATGCAACATGGCTCCTAACCATTTCTACGTCACACTCCCGTCCTCCTCGTCCCTGTCTGTACACCCTAACAACACGCTAGCCAACTTTGTAACAGAACTCCATGGGCACATTGAATTGGGTCGTGATTCGTATGAGGTGGGGATATGCGAAATTCAGCTGGACACCGTCTTTTTAAATATTGAACATAAAGAAACCGTTTTTACGATTCTTAGAGACATTGACGAGTGTGAAAAAGCTGGGGTAGCTATGGATGAAACTATGCGCATCGCTCGGACTAAGATTGCACGGTATTACAGTACAGAAGTAAGACTAGGGCCGGGTCAATATGGTTCGGCCGAGGATGTTGTGAGAGGCTTAAACGTAAGTTTAAGAAACTCAAACCTTACGAATGATTTAGTATATGAAATCGTAAACAACCCTGCACATACACTAATCCTAAAATCAAAGACTAACAGACGTCTTAAAGAACATAGAAAGTTCAAAATTCTAACCAACGGCCGATATAGCGCAGCCTTCCAAAGAGACACATTTCACGAGACACAGTATAACTTGTCCAGATTAATGTATCAATTGAAGATGGAGAAATTGGCTGAAAGGTCCCCAGACATGTGCTATATTTACAGTAATATAGTGGAGCACCAGTTTGTTGGGGATACCCAGGCACGCCTGCTGCGCATTGCTCACATCCCCAACCATAGAGGAAGGAGTTTGAGTATTACATATGACAGACCCCATTATGTGAATGTCGCAACTAATTTAATAACCAATATCACAATATATATAAGAACGATTGAGGGCGAAAACTTCCCATTCGGTAACGGGAGCTTAACAGTGAAGCTACACTTTCGACGCACTGAGTTATAATGGATAGAAAGCCTTTCACCGTCTATCGAGGGATGCGATACCAGCGCGGTAGTGGACTTGGATCCATTTTTTCATCCATACTACGTACGGCTGTTCCTTTGCTGAAGAGGGGTGCCAGATACCTTGGAAGGAAAGCGCTACAATCAGGCCTTAACACTGCAGAAGACATATTGGCCGGGGCTAAACCTAAAGAAGCTCTAAAAAAACATTTAAAGCGTACACGGAACGAAATCATCAAAGATGCAAAGAGAAAAATGCGTGGTGGCGGGAAGAAGAAGAGGGCTCCCCGGAAGAAGAAGGGGTCACGTGGTATTAAACGTAAAAGGCTATCAAAAAAGAAATGCTGTAAGCGAATGAAACCTATGGTTGACCACTTTTTTGACTGATATAAGCTAAGGATATTGATCTCATGAATCATAGTTTGTTTACCACTTGTCGAGAGAGGAGTCACTATTTCGCCATGGCACGCTTCATCCACCCATGTAGTTCACAATGCTGTAAATCGGAGCTGTCCTTTTTTGAGCTCCCGCCAACCCAAGTTTCTATTGAGCACAGTGACTTTATTACAATTAACCCTTTAAACACAATTAGTTCCCCGAGTGCACCTATAGAATTCGTGATACCCAGCTCAGGTCCTTACTTTTTTGATCCAAGCTGTGTGCACATGTACGCTAAGCTACGTATAGCCCATTCTGATGGAACGGTCTGCGATGACAAATATGCTGTATACCCTGAAACAAACTTTCTGCACGCCATATTCAACCAGTGTGACGTATATTTAAATCAGACCAACATATCGGCAGGCACGGGGTACTATCATCTACGAGCCTATTTGGAAAATGTCCTCAACTTTTCCAAAGAAGCGAAGGCTACCTTTTTAAGTGCGGAGGGATATTATCAAACTAAAGATGAAAATAGTATAAAGGACAAATTTAAAAATTCTAAAAAGAAAATATACGAGTGTTTTGGACGGTTGCACACAGATTTCACTTTCCAGGAGAAGTTGCTTGTCAACGGGGTGGATATGAAAATAAAGCTCACCCGCACGAGTCCTGAGATCTGCTTAAATCTGGATGCGAATCAAGAAGAGGGTGCAAAGTCCGTTGTGGTTCACATTATGGACACATACCTCCGCGTACGGCGAGTGAAATTAAGTTCACCAAAACAACTAGAAATTGAGAAAAATTTACTAAACGCTACAGTGAAATATCCTATTAACAGAGTGCAATCAAACTATATACGGTTCCTGCAGGGTTGGCATCGAAGCAGATAGAAAACATTGCCCTGGGAAATCTTCCTAAAAGGATATTAATCGGCATGCAGGACCACGCTTCGGTGAATGGAAAATATAAAAAGAGTGCCTTTAAATTCGAGAATTTCGGACTTAAAAATATAACTCTATACGTTAATGGCACTGCTTTGGGTGGAACAATGGGTACGGACTATTCATCAGACGCTGTGTTACCTCTTTGTGCCAGAGCCTATAGTAATCTGACCCATATTGCAGGTGATTGTGATGAGCTTGGTAATGGGGTAACGCAGGAAGAATTCATTGATCAATTTAACCTTTATCCGTTTGACATTACACCTGACTTATCTGCTAGCGTAAATACCCATTTAACCCCACAGCAGAGCGGAAACATCTCAGTGCGGCTGGAATTCGCCAAGTCTATAGACGCGCCTGTTAGTGTACTAGTATATCTCGAATCGCAAGCCCTAATAGAAGTAGATAGATTTAGAGCGTTATCACTGACTTTTAAAATGGATGCTAATACACTTCAGAAAGTAATGGAGCGAGTCACACGTTCCAAATTTATCGGCGTGTTTGCGAAACATTGAGTTTGCCAAGTACGCGAGAATGCGGTAGTAGTGAACACAGACATCATCGGTAATGAAGGGATTCACTGGATCGCTGTCTATTTTAAAAATAGACAGCGCCTGTACTATTTTGATTCACTCGGTACTCAACCCTGGAGTGACCCTATTATTGTAAAATTTCTCGCTCAGTTACATATTCCCGAAGTTGTGTGGTCCCCATTTCGCATGCAAGGATATTTTACTAATGTTTGCGGAATGTACTGTGTCTCATTTCTCATGCATATGTCAAATGATAAAGAATTTATAAATTTTTTAAATTTATTTGACCCGTGTCACACTCGCCGAAACGATGAAATGGTATGCAGACAGATAAAAAACCGTTTTCCAATTGTACGTACTCGTTGTATATTATAATGTTTTTGTTCGTATATTTGTAACGTATATTCGTTTATTGTACTGATTTCTTTCATTTAATAAATTTATGAAAATATATTGGTCTTCTTATCCCAAAAAGATCGAAAAACACTTACATTATTTCGGTGTGACATTGTTGACTGATCAGTATACCCTCTA
>JAJOZX010005588.1:17500-137500 GCA_023014485.1 Bathynomus jamesi
ATTAGCGCCTCGGTGGTGTAGTGGTTAGCGTCGCTGACTACGAATCCATCGGCCCCGGGTTCGAGACCCGACGGCAGTCGGCGCGCAGCAAAACCCAGCTGGTCATCCTTTCACACAATAAAGAAAGTGGTTGGTAGATAAATGGGTACCCTAGGTGGCCTAGTGGTTAAGACGCTGGGCTGCTGATGGGGCGTGGTTCGGATTCCACGTTAACCCTTTAACGACGGATGGTACCTTAAGGTCCACCAGAAAAAATAATATAAATTGTACTACAATGCCTCGTTTCTATAAATGTTTTACATGTTTACATATGTCATTTAGTTGTCGGGAAAGGAATCCAAAATGTGTATCATTTCAGTGATTAGTTACTAAAATATTTAGTTTTGAATAACAATAAAACATATACGTTCTGGTAACAAGAGTGACTGCATATGCTGCGGGCTCGTTCTTAAAGGGTTAAACTGTAGGTCTAAGGTGGAGTGAAAAGCTTGACCTTCGTCAGAATGAACAATTCGGGCGGAAGCTAACCAAACCAAACCAAAGTTATAAAGTAACTTTAAGGCCCAGTCATGCACATTTCATGTAAAGTATTAATTATTAATGAACAAACAAATATATAAACCTCAAAATATAAATATCTGGTAACAGAAAATTGAATGAAACTTGTTTCATTGAATTTTCTGTGGCTGAAACTCTTGAGAAAGTTATTATTTTTATCATAATGTATAAACATTAATATTAATTTTAATTCTTATGCATTGCATGCCATAATAGTAATATCACGAAATTTGAAAAATTATGTCATATTCATAATTCTATATTATATTGATAGATTAACTAAATATCCGCATCCGCAGATGTTGAAAACTGACATCCGGTCCACCACTAATATATATTATATTGTGTGTGTGTGTGTGTGCCCCCCCTTTAAGAAATGCTGTGTACGCCCATGAGTGTAATCATAGTATTAAGTGGGAGAGTGCTAAAGTTCTCGTTTGAAACAAAGACATAACTGAAAGGAATATTCTAGAATGTGCATTCATCCACTTTAAAAAGAATTTCAATGACAGTTAAGGAACGTATAAAACTGACAATATCTTGTTAAAATAGCTTTTGCCCCTTATCAGGACTTGTTAATCTTGTGCTAATCTCTTTTTATTTTTTGTTTTAATATACATTTTTTTGTCATTTTGCCTTATCCCTTCATTTCCTGATGAGGTGTACTGTTGAATACACGAAAGGCCTTGGAATCATTTTTCCGTTTCCTTGTGGGTTTGCATCATTTATATATATGATGAAAATAACCACGAATGAAAATTAAAACACGAAATAGTATCCAAACTCTTTCGTTTTATGACATCCTTGTGTTTTAATTTTCCTTCTGAAATAATTTTCATCTACTATATAAAAGTAAGTTGCGTGTCTGTCTGTCTGTCTGTCTGTCTGTCTGTCTATGTCAAACTTTTGGGTCTCTATAAAAATGAGCTAAATCAGCTAAACAGGGCCCTACAGGCGGTGCTACCAGTAATTGGGGTGGGGGCTGGGCCCAGTAATTGCGGTGGGGTGGGATCCCAGTAAGTGGGGGACCGCAGGGCCACCAATTACTGTCCGTTCAATTATCTGGTCGATAAAACTATAGAAAAGAACGCAGTCATGAAAATCTTGAGCTTCAAATTTAATACAATCAGCCCACCTCAAGCAAGTGCTGGCATAACATCTATAGGAATGGCTTTACAAAACTAAAATTACCTCTAGATAAAGCAAAAATACTAAAACAACTTGATTATCTAGCACAGTGGTTCTGAACCCGGGGTACACGTACCCCCAGGGGTACGCGAGGGAATCTTAGGAGTTACGCGACAGGGTCCTGAAAATATAACCCTTTTAATTTTATATACGATTAACAAACGGCCACGAGTCACACGGTCGTAAAGAAAGTAAAAATCGTCTATCTCTCGAAAATCCAGAAAATCCCGTTAGAGAGTTCAAGGGGTACAAGAGAAGAAAAAGGTTCAGAACCGCTGATCCAGCATTTATATAAGCCTGGCAGCGCGGGCAAAAACAGCTCGTCTACTATATAGAATCAAGTTGTGTGTGATTCTGTCTGTGGGTTTGTCTGTCCGTGAACTTTTGGGCCTCTAAAAAGAGCTTAATTAATTAATTAATTGGTTGGTTGGCCATGAAAATCTTGAGCTTCACATTGTGTCAAGATTTGTGAAGCTTAAGATTTTCATGGCTGCGTTCTTTTCTATAATTTTATTAACCAAATAATTGAACCCCCAGTAATTGGGGGCCGCAGGGACCCCAATTATTGGGGGATACGGCGAAAAATAAAAAACCGATTTGAATAATTAAAATTTAATGCAATCAGCCCACCCCAAGCAAGTGCTGGGCATAACAGCTAATAACTGTATATATAGCTACAGAAACACTTTCAGATATTTTAGATCTTCAACAATTTCTGCAGCGACTTCTACCTCACAAAGAGCTCATTGTTCCATCAGCACAGCCGTGATCAAGATGACGTAACATCGCACCTTCAGTCGAGATTCCTTCGCAAGCGATCCTCACTCCTCAGTCGAGCTGGCACCTCGCACCATGCCAGAAGCAATCCAAAGCTGGCCACCACGGGCGCGTGTTATTTAATTAACTACTGCGCATATGTTCCTTTTTGTTATCGACCTTAATGAGTAGTTCAAGCATTTCCTTAGCAAGCAATTCATTAAGCATTATGACGTAATTCAGTGTACAACATTAATCAAACGTTAATGTCATTTTCTCTACCCATTCTTTTGTTTTGATAAAAGAAGAAAATTCACTTTCCTTAATTAATAAAATTATTTATGTGATCTGATAAGATGTGGTGACGTCGAGCCTCAAATAATCATTAACTTAATTAACATTATTATTTTGCTCACTAAGTACAATCATATATAGCAGTGGTGGCTTTTCAGAGGAGGCAGGGAGGCCGGGCCTCCTGCTTTTATCACTAAAAATTATGAAAGAGGATTTTATTGATAGTATTAATTCTATACGATCGTGACATGCAGAAAGTAGGGCATCTAACACTTTGCAATCTATTTTATTCATATAGCATATATTATAGACAATTTTGGGCCTCCCTACTCTCCCGGACCACGAGCCGCCACTGATATATATATTACTGGTCTTCTTTATTGTCTTCGAACGACGGTTCGAGATCGACCTGCGGTCAACCCCTCTGCAGCATTCCGCCTCATTTGCGGGGTTTGGTGGATGAGAGAGTTGATTTCCACTTTCCTCCTGCCCTCGTAGCCAGCTGCGCATGGCTGATCAGGGACTCTGCACAAGATCCTGTATAGTTGGTTCTTTAAATTATTGAGTTTGGTGTGCTGGAGGCTCGTCAATTTTTTCGGCAGTACGAGAAAAAGTTTTGGGTTCTGAGGGTATTTTCCCATCTTCGTTTTCATGTCATCCTGTCCCACTGCAGCTGGGGTAGTACAGAATCTACCTCTTCTCTCATTCGAATGTGTTTCTATTTCATTTCTAAAGTTTGGGACATATCCCTCGAGTATTTTCCATATATTATATTATTGCGTATCGCTTACGTCTTCTTTGGAGGAAGCAGAGTTTCAGGGCTTGTAGTCGAGATCATTAGTCTTCATCTTTTGTTTCCTCTATCAATAATAAATAATTTATGGCTTCTGTGTTTGCAATGTCTAGTTTTTGTATGGTCTTATGTGTACTGAGCAGTACTCAGTTATAGGTAGGACTAAACTCTTCCATAATATTAATATAATATTTGTTTTTCTGCTGCGGAAGCGCCTCCAGATAATTCCTATTACTTTCCTAGCTGTTAATTTTAATGTTATAGTGTTCTCCGAACTCTGCACCCGATGACGTAATGACTCCAAGATCCCTGACTTGTAGGTTTGGTGTTATCTATTTGTCTCGGAGTGTTTTGTATCCTTTATTTTGTGGCTCCCTTTTGTTACCATATCTTATAAGCTAGAATTTTTCTTCGTTATTTTCCAACTAAAGCGGGATGCTGCATATATATATATATATATACAGGGCGTCCCAAAAAAATGTATACACACTTTAAATACTTATAAAGGCAGTGTTTATTAAAATACATTTAATTTTCAAAATGTAATAGAATCTACAGACATTATTTAATTGTTTTGTCAACGCCTGTTTTCAAACTGACGTCCGTTCTGGTCCAGGCACTGCTGATAACGCGAAGCAATGGAATCGCAAACATCACGAAACATTTCGTTTGGTATTTGTGTGCATTCTCGTTCAATGGCTGCTCTCAATTCAGCGACTGTTGCAGGTTTTATAGCGTAGACTTTGTCTTTTAAGTATCCCCATAAAAAAAGGTCTAGTGGTGTGAGGTCTGGTGAACGCGGAGGGTATTCTACGAACCCCTTCGTCCAATCCACATCCACATCGTGCCCAGTACCACTCGCAATACTCCACTCTTCGGTCCGGATCATCATCATCTTCATTGATAGCATGGACTAATCTTGGAATGTAACTTTTCCATTGACAGCGCTTCAAAATGCGTTGGACAGACGATTCTGAAATTCCTACCTCACGACTCGCTTGCCGCACAGATTTTCTTGGACTTTGTGATACGTTTCCAGTACTCTTTCTGCTTTGTGGGGCTTGTCGATGTCCGTGGTCTTCCGGAACGCTTCTTGTGGACATTCTGAACAGTTCCATCGGCTTCAAACTTATCTCTAATTCGAGTGATGGTAAGTCGCGTTGGTGGATCTGTTTGAAACTCCCTCCTAAACTGTCTTTGCACTTCAACTGCGTTTTCACACTTCCAGTAGCATTTAGAATGAATTTCCTTTGTTCAAAGCTTAGTCTGACTGCCATTATTAATTCTAATGGGTTTAACTTGGAAAGAAAGAAACATCAATTGAGCTATCAGCTGTTAAAGTGTGTATACATTTTTTTTGGGACGCCCTGTATGTATGTATATATATATTATATATATATATTATATATATATAATATATATTATATATTATATATATTTACAGGGAATCTGTCTCTAAAATGTTCAGGGGATTTCATGTAAGGTTAAGTTGTGATATTTTCGTTAAAACTAACGAAAATATCACGACTTAACCTTACATGAAATCCCTGAACTTTTAGGGATTTCACGAAATCCCTAGTTACACAGATTCCTGTAACATATTTATTTTCCAGTGCTTTGACGTAACTAGTTACCCGGCAATTGTTACTTTTTTAGAACTGTAACGGTAATAGTTAAATTTTCCGGCCGAGTAATTGCAACTGCAACTAGGTACAAAAAATCATAAATATTTGTAACATGCAGAAAGTAGGGCATCTAACACTTTGCAATCTATTTTATTCATATAGCATATATTATAGACAATTTTGGGCTCCCTACTCTCCCGGACCACGAGCCGCCACTGATATATATATTACTGGAGTCTTCTTTATTGTCTTCGAACGACGGTTCGAGATCGACCTGCGGTCAACCCCTCTGCAGCATTCCGCCTCATTTGCGGTTTGGTGGAGGAGAAGAGTTGATTTCCACTTTCCTCCTGCCCTCGTAGCCAGGCTGCGCATGGCTGATCAGGGACTCTGCACAAGATCCTGTCTAGTTGGTTCTTTAAATTATTGAGTTTGGTGTGCTGGAGGCTCGTCAATTTTTTCGGCAGTACGAGAAAAAGTTTTGGGTTCTGAGGGTATTTTCCCATCTTCGTTTTCATGTCATCCTGTCCCACTGCAGCTGGGGTAGTACAGAATCTACCTCTTCTCTCATTCGAATGTGTTTCTATTTCATTTCTAAAGTTTGGGACATATCCCTCGAGTATTTTCCTATATTATTATTGCGTATCGCTTACGTCTTCTTTGGAGGAAGCAGAGTTTCAGGGCTTGTAGTCGAGATCATTAGTCTTCATCTTTTGTTTCCTCTATCAATATAAATAATTTATGGCTTCTGTGTTTGCAATGTCTAGTTTTTGTATGGTCTTATGTGTACTGAGCAGTACTCAGTTATAGGTAGGACTAAACTCTTCCATAATATTAATATAATATTTGTTTTTCTGCTGCGGAAGCGCCTCCAGATAATTCCTATTACTTTCCTAGCTGTTAATTTTAATGTTATAGTGTTCTCCGAACTCTGCACCCGATGACGTAATGACTCCAAGATCCTGACTTGTAGGTTTGGTGTTATATATATATATTATATATATATATATATTAGATATATAATATATATATATATATATATATATATATATATATATATATACAGGGTCTGTCAAAAAAACTAAGCCAAATTCAAACGTTTATTAAAACAAAACCATTTATCTAATTAAGTTGAATTTTTACACAATAAAGTATAGGTAATCACCTATTATCCTTTAAATTTTTATGACGATATCTTCAGAATTGTTAATTTTATTAATAATTAACTAAAAAGTGAGATTCTCCTACTTAACATGGAATTTTTTTTTTTACGATATACTGTAGATAATTTTGAGTTTAATAAAATTAAAAGAACTTCAATATGATTCCCTTGCATTTCTATCACTTTGTCCATGCACTCTTTTAAATGGTTTAAATTGCAGATCAGATTTAATAATCCTTCTTACGCTTGATTCTGATATTTCTAGTTCTTTTGATATTTGAGCAGGTGTCATGTGGCTACCAGGTCGATCCTCTTGACTAAGGATACGTTCCTCCACTTTCTGAATATTTTCATCTACTCTAACTGATTTTGGTCGCCCACTACCAACCTTCCTTTCAATGCTTCCTGTTTCATCGATAGTTCTCAATAAGTAATCTAAACCCGATCTAGTCAGCCTTTATAATCGAATTCAGAAGTAATTTCCTTGCACTATAACCTTTTTCAACTCTATAATGCTTTATAATTATTTTATCTTCATGTGAGAATGGCATATTTAGAGGTATTCGCGAAAATTTTTAATCTAAACAAATTCTGAAAAAGAGAAAAGAAGATATTACATAATGAGAAAAACTGAAATTTTCGCAATCTGTAGAAATAACCGCATAACTCCTAAAATATTTAAAATAAAGTTATAAATTATCACAGATTATTTATGAGCCTTTTATTTATTTAGTGTAAAAATATTTGAAATCTCTATCAAATTGTGCATTTTATAGAGATTTCAAATTGGCTTAGTTTTTTTTGACAGACCCTGTATTACAGGGCGTCCCAAAAAATGTATACACCACTTAACAGCTGATAGCTCAATTGATGTTTCTTTCTTTCCAAGTTAAACCCATTAGAAAATTAATGGCAGTCAGACTAAGCTTTGAACAAAGGAATTCATTCTAAAATGCTACTGGAAGTGTGAAAACGCAGTTGAAGTGCAAAGACAGTTTAGGAGGGAGTTTCAAACAGATCCACCAACGCGACTTACCATCACTCGAATTAGAGATAAGTTGAAGCCGATGGAACTGTTCAGAATGTCCACAAGAAGCGTTCCGGAAGACACGGACATCGACAAGCCCCACAAAGCAAGAAAGAGTACTGGAACGTATCACCAAAGTCCAAGAAAATCTGTGCGGCAAGCGAGTCGTGAGGTAGGAATTTCAGAATCGTCTGTCCAACGCATTTTGAAGCGCTGTCAATGGAAAAGTTACATTCCAAGATAGTCCATGCTATCAATGAAGATGATGATGATCCGGACCGAAGAGTGGATATTGCGAGTGGTACTGGGCACGATGTGGATGTGGATTGGACGAAGGGTTTTCGTAGAATACCCTCCGCGTTCACCAGACCTCACACCACTAGACTTTTTTTATGGGGATACTTAAAAGACAAAGTCTACGCTTAAAACCTGCAATACAGTCGCTGAATTGAGAGCAGCCATTGAACGAGAATGCACACAAATACCAAACGAAATGTTTCGTGATGTTTGCGATTCCATTGCTTCGCGTTATCAGCAGTGCCTGGACCAGAACGGACGTCAGTTTGAAAACAGCGTTGACAAAACAATTAATAATGTCTGTAGATTCTATTACATTTTGAAAATTAAATGTATTTTAATAAACACTGCCTTTATAAGTATTAAAAGTGTGTATACATTTTTT
The DNA here is from genome assembly GCA_023014485.1 of Bathynomus jamesi. NCBI lineage: Eukaryota > Metazoa > Arthropoda > Malacostraca > Isopoda > Cirolanidae > Bathynomus > Bathynomus jamesi. The sequence continues at coordinate 25,586 of JAJOZX010005588.1, forward strand.
TGGACGCCCTGTATATATATATATTACAGGGAATCTGTCTCTAAAATGTTCAGGGATTTCATGTAAGGTTAAGTTGTGATATTTTCGTTAAAACTAACGAAAATATCACGACTTAACCTTACATGAAATCCCTGAACTTTTAGGGATTTCACGAAATCCCTAGTTACACAGATTCCTGTAACATATTTATATTTCCAGTGCTTTGACGTAACTAGTTTACCCAGCAATTGTTACTTTTTTTTAGAACTGTAACGGTAACTAGTTAATTTTCCGGCCGAGTAATTGCAACTGCAACTAGGTACAAAAATCATAAATATTTGTAACTTGTAACAGTTACTTTATTTCTGAGAGGACAAAAAGTTAGTAAATACTTTTTCCCACAAGCCTTGCTCGATGTACGTATTGTGCACAATGCAAGTTTATTGACAACAAATATCTAATGCTAATATAATAAAATCTTGTTTATTCGTTAAATCGCAATCAATTTGAAACAAATGAACAGGCGAGCGCCCGCAAAAGTGACCCCTCCACAGAGAAGAGCCAAAAACAAGGTCTCCAAGGCTCAATGATGCCATTTTTCTTTTTTCTTAAATAGAAATTTTGAAAAGGTTCGATAGTGTGTAAGATGCGTGTATATGTAGTGAAAATAAGGGGAGAAGTGTGTGTGTTTGAGAGCATACTGGACTGCTTACAAGGTAGATGAGACCGGAAAAAGATCAGCTAAGTAGGACAGGACAGGAGAAACGGGAGTTCCAACACTCCCTGCCTCCTACCTAATATCCACCCCAGAGGACTACTTCCCTGGTCAATTAGTGTCTACAATCTCCTCCTATAAGTAATTAGTAACTGTAACTAGTTACTTATTTGAGGTAATAACTAGTAACTGTAATAAGTTAAAAAAACAGTAACTGTCACAACACTGTATATATCAAAGTGAGCATATATGATCAGTCGGTTATAAGTATGAAAAAGTCTTTGGACTTATGCGCAAACAACATTCTCGTAGAAAGAAGCCACACTAATGATACCATTTTGAGGCTTTTTTCGCCCAAAAGATATTCCTAATTACACCGTCAATAAAATAAATACTTCTTCAACACGATTTTCGAGCGAAACAATGACAATAAAATGATCCTCATTTATCCATTACCTCTTTATAAATCAAAAGGATAAAGCCAATCTTCGCGAAATAACAAATTTTGGATACTTTCCAGTTTTCTCCTTTTCAAAAGTATATTCATGGCGGGGAAATGATCGATTTAGAGGTCATGAAAATCGTAGTTTTGATTCGGAATCGCATAAGTATTAGAACGAGTGGCTGCGTAGAAGAAATTCGGCTCTAAGAGGAGAATATAATGATGATTCTCGAATACATCAACTCAGATTCAAGAATTGCGGGAAAAATATATTGGAGGATTGATTTATGAGCCGTTTTCACGAGTTTAGAGGTCTAAAGGATATAAAACAAAGTTGATCTACGATCATATATGACTCGTATACAACTTCTTATAATTAAGAACATTAAACTAAATAATTTTATAATAAATTAATAACATTATTAAGTTGGAAGATAATTGTTACCGGCAAACTCCGACGAGACGGTAAACCGCAGATTGCCTAGGCATTCCGTGGATTCCCGTCGATATTTGGCAAAGACCGAAATATTCTTTTATTTCGCACTTTGTCTAAATCTTAAGAGGTAATCTGAGGAATGCCTGCATAGGATTAACCAAGGTCCAAAGTAAAGTGTTATTTCGAACTTTGCTGGCATTCAGGCAATCTGCGAAGTGCCTAATAAACAGGTTTCAACGATACCTAATCTACAGTTTCCAAAAATCAAAATCGGGACTTCCGTAACAATTCCGATTCCTAACATTGATAGGAGTAGAGGAGACCCCCATAATTTAATTGGAGTTGTTATGGATGTAACAGAAGAAGACTATTATAAAATAGGAACCAAGCGAGGAATAATCAGTTCGCTATACTCCCGTAATCAAATACGACCATGCAAAGATCAGAAGATGTTCCCGAGTCAACCTTTCCTTGCGGAGGACAGGCTTTATCAGGTGCAACTGCACCAAAAGTGCGTTGCTAATTCTTGCAATTGCAAAGGAAGAAGGTTTTGTGCAATTAAAAATGCCATATTGCTAATTCTTGCTGCAATAAATGAGTTTTAAATTTTTGCTTTTGCTCAAACATTTTCTTTAAACTTTTAATTAATTAATACTATTGTTTATGTTTCTTGTGTTTATTGTTGCTGTAAAGTTCAATAATATAACATCTTGTTATATCTATACGTAGTTCTTTGATCATCCTGTTTATTAGGCACTTCGCAGATTGCCTGAATGCCAGGGAAAGTCCGAATAACACTTTACTTTGGACCTTAACTAATCCTATGCAGGCACTCCTCAGATTGCCTGTTAAGATTTAGACCAGGGTCACCAACCTGGGCGGTAGCGCCCCTAATGGGCTCACATTAAGGGTAATTAAACATTTATTTCATTATTTATTTTATCGATTATGTTGATTTTTCTTTTTGATCTAAGGTGGGCGATAAGCTTTTTAATTTTCAAAAAATTGTAAAAGTGGGCGGTGAACAAGAAAAAGGTTGGTGACCCCTGATTTAGACAGTGCGAAATAAAAGAATATTTCGGTCTTTGCCAAATATCGACAAAGAATCCGCGGAATGCCGAGGCAATCTGCAGTTTACCTTCTCGTCGGAGTTTACCGGTAACACACACACACACACACACACACACACACACACACACACACACACACACACACACACACATATATATATTATATATATATATATATATATATAACCTTACCTTACAACCTTACAAAGGTTCCGCGCGATGATTTCTCATTTCGCGAAGGTCAAGCTTGTCGCCCCTCCTCTCCTCTCCTAATATATATAATTATATTATATATATATATATATATATATATATAATATATATATATACACAAACTCAGAATGGTTCCCTGAGAACATTATATGTTAACACAGACCGTGCATGGAACAAGGAACTCTTCTGGGAAAATTAAATCCACTATAGTCCGAATAAGTAATGGTAAATGACAAATACCATAGTTTTTTTCCTTTTTTCATGATTTTAGCCCGACGTGGGCAACGGTCTCTCGCAAAGATCCCATAAAAGTGTAGGGATCTAGGTTTGCTTTAAACCCTAGATCCACGTCCCAAAGCTGGATCCTGTCTGCTTTGCAGATAGCTGGTGAGGGAAGCTATTTTATGGGATCTCTTTGCGAGAGACCCGTTGCCCACGTCGGGCTAAAATCATGAAAAAGGAAAAAAACTATGGTATTTGTCATTTACCATTACTTATTCGGACTATAGTGGATTTAATTTTCCCAGAAGAGTTCCTTGTTCCATGCACGGTCTGTGTTTAACATATAATGTTCTCAGGGAACCATTCTGAGTTTGTGTATACTAAACGGACGTGTTTCGTGCCTTGAAAAGTGGACGCTCAATGTCCGGTTGAGGTTTAAGTTTTGGTTTTTTTGGCTAAAAATACAATAGTTACCCCCTTTTTCTTTGATTTATTCAACACGACGTGAATGCAACGAGTCTTTTACTTATATAGAGGTTCTGAGTGTAGGGATCTAGGTTTGCTTTAAACCCTAGATCCACGTCCCAAAGCTGGATCCTGCCTGCTTTGCAGATAGCTGGTGAGGGAAGCTATATTTATGGATCTCTTTGCGAGAGACCCGTTGCCCACGTCGGGCTAAAATCATGAAAAAGGAAAAAACTATGGTATTTGTCATTTACCATTACTTATTCGGACTATAGTGGATTTAATTTTCCCAGAAGAGTTCCTTGTTCCATGCACGGTCTGTGTTTAACATATATATATATAATATATATATATATATATATATATATATATATATCTATATATATATATATATATATTATCCATATAGACAATGAGCGGTTTAAGGGTAGTAGAAAAGACACACAGATAAGAGACGGAGTTATATTCCGTTATATTTCGGGGATCACCTGAAGATCAGATCCCCCAGCCTTCTTTAGTTAGCTTTATAAGGCTAACTAACGAAATATCACAACCTAACCGAACCAATCGTCAGGGCGTACAGTTGACCTAACGATTGGTTAGGTTAGGTCGTGATATTTTCATTAGTTAGCCTTATAACTTATAAGGCTAACTAAAGAAGGATGGGGGCCCTGATAATTCAGGTGATCCCATTTCGGCACAAAAGCCTTGCTCACACAGTATGACAACATGAGTTAACACACAATATTTAAATGCAGACGATCTTTTCCAAACTACTGGACGAACACTCGTGGCTTCACCTGATTGGCTAGTTACTGTTGATGCTCCTTGGTTCCGCTAATTTCACCATAATTTTCCCGTTATTTTGGCTAAACACATAAATCTCTCTATGATTTACTACGTTTCCTGACGTTATATAAGCAGCTTCAATTGCTTTCCTCATCCCTTTATCTAGTCCTTTATGATGATCTTAGCTTCTTGCCAGTTTGGCGGGTGTCCGTACCTACCTGCGTGCAAGACGAGTGAATTAGATGTTAGAGCAACACGCGTCTACATCGATGTTTATATAGTCTTTTTGGTAAGCCACGCCCTGACTCCCACAATAAACGACAGAGCAGCCATTACATGGAATCTCGTAAACTACACTACGTTCATTAATACACTCATTGTGTTTTCGTCCTCACCATATCGCTTATCTTTATCTCCAAGAATTGACTAAATAAACTCCCGCTCCTCTTAGGAATTTATCGATAATTTGGGTTTCTCTTGAATGCGGAACCGTTATATACTCTTTATCTACATTATTTTCAGTCTCACTTCCACGCCGTTCTGATATATTAATTGCTTTTTTCTTTAGTTTAACTATTAACCCTTGGGATAACCTAACTTTCCAAACGCTTCCCTGATGTATTCAAATTCATTCACCAGATCCTTCTCACTACATACTACTTTTTTCAGGAAAGAAAGTTTCCGGAACTCTGTTGTAATTTTCGGATCACCCGAAGATCAGGGCCCCATGTATTCTTGTTTTTTGCTTTACAGTACCAAATATAATAATAAATTAATTGATGCCTGGTTAGGTCAACTGTACTCCCTGACGATTGGTTAGGTTAAGTCGTGATATTTTCGTTAGTTTTAACGAAGATATCATTTGGTAATTGAGGCTCGGGGGCCCTGATCTTCGGGTGATCCTAAATTTTCTACGACCTTTGCCAGTTATTACCCGATCCCACCTCCCATCCCAAGCCCCCTTCCTATTCCCCAAATTTTGCCATGTAACAAAAATAAAATTAAAATAAAACCAAATTTTCTTTTGCTTTTTGAAAATAAAAAATTATAAATTAAATCTGTTTTAATTCAATGAAAAAAATGTAATTTATGTACAGTATGTTAATTTCGTCATATAAAATCACAAGAGACTCCACATATTAATCATCATCTCTTCAGAGCTGCTCTTGAATCCACGCAGGAAGACAGTGAAAGTGGAGGGAGGAAGGCTCGATCTTGTTCGAGCAATTGTCCACGCGGCGTTTCATTTCTTTTTCTTTTTTAAATAAATGTATCGGAACACCGTTCCGGCGCGTTCCGCCAGAAAAAAGGCATATACAAAATATATATATATATATACACCTTCAACTCCAAAGAACACGCAGTATAAATACGTAAAGAAACGACGCTTGTATATAGATATTCCGCGCAAGACGAGAGAGAGAGACGGAACAAATGAAAAAATAGGTAACCACCTGGGAATCGAACCCGGGATCTTCCGATTGCCGGTCAGACGCGATACCATTACACCATGGACCTCACTCTTCCAAATGCCGTAATTCTTCTACATACTCGCAGAAACCATGCCCCAAGGGGGCACCTCCCGCATGCCGTAACATTATATACCTTCAACTGCAAAGAACACGCAGTATAAATAACGTAAAGAAACGACGCTTGTATAGGAGATATTCCGCGCAAGACGAGAGAGAGAGAACGGAACAAATGAAAAAATGAGGTAACCACCTGGGAATCGAACCCGGGATCTTCCGATTGCCGGTCAGACGCGATACCATTACACCATGGACCTCACTCTTCCAAATGCCGTAATTCTTCTACATACTCGCAGAAACCAATGCCCAAGGGCACCTCCCGCATGCCGTAACATTATATACCTTCAACTGCAAAGAACACGCAGTATAAATAACGTAAAGAAACGACGCTTGTATAGGAGATATTCCGCGCAAGACGAGAGAGAGAGAACGGAACAAATGAAAAAATGAGGTAACCACCTGGGAATCGAACCCGGGATCTTCCGATTGCCGTCAGACGCGATACCATTACACCATGGACCTCACTCTTCCAAATGCCGTAATCTTCTACATACTCGCAGAAACCAATGCCCCAAGGGGGCACCTCCCGCATGCCGTAACATTATATACCTTCAACTGCAAAGAACACGCACCATGGTGTATGGTATCGCGTCTGACCGGCAATCGGAAGATCCCGGGTTCGATTCCCAGGTGGTTACCTCATTTTTTCATTTGTTCCGTTCTCTCTCTCTCGTCTTGCGCGGAATATCTCCTATACAAGCGTCGTTTCTTTACGTTATTTATACTGCGTGTTCTTTGCAGTTGAAGGTATATAATGTTACGGCATGCGGGAGGTGCCCCTTGGGGCATTGGTTTCTGCGAGTATGTAGAAGAATTACGGCATTTGGAAGAGTGAGGTCCATGGTGTAATGGTATCGCGTCTGACCGGCAATCGGAAGATCCCGGGTTCTTTCCCAGGTGGTTACCTCATTTTTTCATTTGTTCCGTTCTCTCTCTCTCGTCTTGCGCGGATATCTCCTATACAAGCGTCGTTTCTTTATATATATATATATATATATATATATATATATATATATATATATAAAGGGTGATCCAGAGAAATGGGACCCAAAAGAAACCCTGTAACTCTTAAGTATAAGTCCTTTTATAAAATCATACGCATCATTCGAAAGAGGATAGTTACAAGTTTGTACAGATTGTATAGGTTTTGACAATACAAGACAAGATAGATACAAAACAAATAAAAGTGTTAGTTAAACCTAACCCTTCAAGATGACTGCATGGACTGTGGAACAGCTGCGTTTCATAACTGATCAATATTATGAGCATGGAAGAAGTGTAGTTTCAGCTCAAAGATCTTCCAAGACAAATTTTCAGATGTCAAAATCACCTTCTAAGAAAGTAATCCGTCGGTGTGTCAGAAATTTTCCCTAACTGGCAGCATTGGAAAAAGAAAACCAACTGGAAGAGTGCGCACAGCAAGGATAGACGAGATCATTAACAGAACTCATGAAATTGTACAGGATAATCCTAACATAAGCATCAGACGTGCTTTCTCAGCTGTTAGGAGTTGGATATGGAACAACAACACACCGTATATTCAAGCAAATTTAATGCTCTTTCCATATAAAATTCAAACAGTGCAACAACTAAACGATGGAGATTTCGCACGAAGACGACAATTCTGTCAATGGATCCAACAAAGGTAAATGACACTACCATTTTCTAGCAACTTTGATTATGTCAGACGAAGCCCATTTTCACTTGAATGGAACTGTAAACAAACAAAATTGTCGTTTCTGGGCAACAGAAAATCCATTGAATATTACCGAAGTCCCGTGCATAGTCAGCGTGTAACTGTTTGGCGTGGTCTACTGCTCTCAGATCATAGGGTCGTACTTTTTCGAGGATTCCACCGAACACGGTCACTGTAATGTGATCGCTACGAAAAAAATGTTGACCGAGTTCCTTATTCCTAAATTAAGAGATCTTTGTCTAGAAAACACTGGTTCCAACAAGACGGAGCTACTGCCATACCACGAGGAACTGCATGGCAGTTTTGCGTCAAACGTTTTCCAGGCGAGTTAATCTCAAGATTTGGAGACGTTGAATGGCCCGCAAGGTCTCCGATTTTTCTCCCTTAGATTATTATCTCTGGGGATATTTAAAGAGTAGGGTCTACAGAAATAACCCAATGACCTTGCAAGAATTGAAGGCCGCCATCACAAATGAGAATACAGGCCATACCACCGCACACTCTTGCAAAAGTGATGCAGAACTTACAAGCGAGAACACTGGAATGCTTGCAACTAATGGAGCACATTTGAAAGGAGTCATTTTAAAAATAAATATTTCATAATAAACTTGTAACTCTACTCTTCGAATGATATATAGTTTTTTATGAAAGGAATTAATATTAAGAATATTTGGCTTTTTTTTATGGGTCCCATTTATCTGGATCACCCAGTATATATATATATATATATCCAAAAGAGTTGGAACACCTTGAAATTCTTTAAAATAAGAGCGGTATTAAAGAATTATGTATAACATCACTGATGTATTTTGAATATTGATAATGAATTCAGTAATACTTTTCAAGATTTGTGAACTTCCTCAGGAAGATTTGGTGTAATTGCTATATTAGTTTTAATGTCACTTTTTCAATTTTTGCAGTTTCTTTGTAAATATATTTAAAGTACAAAATAGTATGGAATTCAGTACATCAACGGCACATCATTATTCAGTAGTAGTATGCAAGTTTCGTTTGATTTTTTCAGCGAAACTTAAAAGTTCTAGGGTGATGCGACGATTTTGGCGAAAGCAAGCCTTGTCCAAAAAGATGCATCACCTTAGAATCTATCTATTTTTTATTTTTGTGCCTTAACTCACGTCATGACAGAGTTTTAAATGGTATTAAATTTATATCAATAAGGTTTCTTTTATTTCTCGCATAGACTTTCAAAGAAAGTGACGACATATTATAACATCTTCAGCCAAAAGAGTGGCATCATCCGGGAACTTTTTAAGATTTGTGATAAAGTCAAATGACGTCTGCATGCTACTTCCAGTAATGATGTACGTTGATGTATTGGATTTCATACCACTTTGTACGTTAAAGATATTTACCAAGAAAATCCATAGATTGAAAAAGTAAGACATTAAAATTAATTAATATAGTAATTACACCAAATCTTTCTGCGGAAGTTTCGCAAATTTTAGCAATTGTTACTAAATTTATTATTAGTACTGAAAGTACATCAATGATGTTAAAGGTAATTTCTATTAATACCCGTCTTTTTCTATAATACCCGCTTCTCTCTCTCTCTCTCCGCTTGCATATATATATATATATATATATATATATATATATATATATATATATATATATATATCTATATAACTTGGTTGAATGGTTTGTTCTTAGGGAGCGTAGCTTAGCGAGGAATAGGAGGACGAAAAGATGGTACCTGTTTATTAACAGACGTTTCGGAAAAATTCAATTTCCATCATCAGTGCTAAAAAGTTTAAAAACAAATAGAAATAAATAAGTATAATAAATAAAAACGACAATAAATTAAAATGGCGCAACAATTAGCGAGAATTAATAGTAAGTTACAATATATTTAAATTAGAAGATTAAAAATTAAATGATATAAAGTATAAAAGTATGGACAATAAGTAAAAAATATAAACGGCTTAGGTGAAACAGAATTGAAGGGGTTCTTACCAAATTGTTAACGTAATAAGAGACTAATTGTACAGAAGATTGGGAATGGTTGCCTGTTGAAAGAATTCCATATTAGAAAGATGGAGCCGGGCGGAGTAATGGTGGATTTCTTTGAGTTTGAGAGTTTATTTGGCAATGTTTAAATTGAAAGCGGAACTGTAATCGTTGAGGGTTGGCTGGATACTGAGGATATAAAGGGACTCAAGTATGCGGAGGTCGATTAGTTGGTTGGCTGAATTAATGATTTTGAAATTGGAGGAAAGTAACGGGTGGTTGTGAAGGTGGCAGTGATCCCTTATTGCTGATTTGGAGGGTTTGTTCAAGGGCTGTGAAGTTCTTGTAGAAATCCCACGATGCTCGTCCACTCTTCTTTGATATTGGCGGATGGTACTGCCAATATAGTTCGCTTTGCAGCGAACACAATTAAAAGCGTAGATAGTGGACGAAGCAAGTGGCTGGGGTGTTTTTTCTTTATGGTTGAGGTAAGATTTGATACTATTGTTGTTGGTGAAAGCGAAATGAAATTTAATTTGGGGGTAAAGCGGGGTGAGTAAGAGACGGAGTTCCGAAACGTCTGTTAATAACATGTACCATCTTTTCGTCCTCCTATTCCTCGCTATATATATAATATATATATATAATATATATATAATATATATATATATATATTATATATATATATATACATATATATATATATATATATATATATATATATATATATATATATATAAAATCATGATTACCATATTTATAAGCTCAAAGATAAAGAGTGCATTTTCGCCAAAATATTTTTAGTATCTCGTCTGTCAGTTTCAGTTTTACGATCAACGCCTATCTTTGATAGCTATATTACCTGCAAATATTATATACAGTATATGCAGGATGAGTCATATATATATATATATATATATATATATATATATATATATATATATATATATATACACAGTATATATTATATATATATATATATATATATATATATATATATATATATATATATATAATATATATATATATATATATAATATATATATATATATATGAAAATTATTTCACAAAAGTAACACGTGAAAAATATTTATGATGAATAAAACCACGAAGGAAAGGAAACACAGAAAGGTGCTCAAGCGCTTGAGCACCTTTCTGTGTTTTCTTTCCTTCGTGGTTTTATTCATCATATATATATATATATATACTGTAATGCGCCTCGGTGGTGTAGTGGTTAGCGTCGCTCACTACGAATCCATCGGCCCCGGGTTCGAGACCCGACGGCAGCCGGCGCGCAGCAAAACCCAGCTGTTCATCCTTCCACACAATAAAGAAAGTGGTTGGTAGATAAATGGGTACCCTAGGTGGCCTAGTGGTTAAGACGCTGGGCTGCTGATGGGGCGTGGTTCGGATTCCGCGTTAAACTGTAGGTCTATAGGTGGAGTGAAAAGCTTGACCTTCGTTAGAATGAACAATTCGAGTGGAAGCTAACCAAAGGTTATATATGTGTGTGTGTGTGTGTGTGTGTGTTCCAGTTAAAATGTTAACTCAGGCATCACGACTAAAAATATCAACAAAGCGAAGTGCAAAACTGACGCGTTCATATCCGGCCCTTTCTCAGTTTTATCATAATCACAAAGAAACCAACACATTTTCAAAGACTGTGTTGCCCGTATATATAACATATATACAGGGTGATTAAAAATTTCTGCCTCATAGCTATTTATAATATATGTATTTATGGGGCAGGTTTCGGATCACCACATTATATATATATATAGTATATATATATATATATATATATATATATATATATACACAGAGGAGTACCTATTTAGGTTGAAATACGACAAATTTGCCCCCCCCTCGGCAAGTGCTTATTCTGCCAATACGCAAATCAGCCTATATACAGGTGTCCGAGAATTATCTGTACATTTTTTGGCTGTTATTAAAAGTCAACCATGAAGTGTAGAAACTCCAGTATTGTCTCAGTTCATTCCGCACCCAAGAGTGACAAATCTGTCAGTTAGACTCTCAAAGGAGGCAAATCCCGAATCGATTTATTTTTCATTTCATGCCATTCTCATTTTCATCCACTGCTTTCCCACTTTCGTCCAGGCTAGGTTAAGTACAGTTACGTTTGGAAATATGAGCCACTCTCATTTATCACCCTTACGCGAATGTGAATGGGAGTGATATCCTTTCTCAAGTGAAGAACCTTTCATTTCAAATGTGTGATATCTCACTTTCCGCATTCTCACGCTCGGGGACCTCGAATGTAAATGGAATGACTGAGTAAGAAGTATTCCGTAAGCCTAAACGAAACAATAATTTTTAAAATCAAACAAAAAAACTTAAATTTATAAGAAATAAAATCAGAGGTGGAAACTCTTTGGTCTGTATCTTTCATCTGTACTTTTTCTTCTTGCTGGAAGTGTCGCTTTCATTCATCTTATCCAAAGAAGGGTGACCGCTCTCAACCCTCCAACTATCGTCCAGTTGCCTTGATTTCTTGCCTTCTAAAGTTTTTGAAACTATTCTTTAGAGGAAGATTCTTAGACACCTCTCTTCTCAAAATCTTCTTTCGGAGCGTCAGTATAGATTCCTCAAGAGACGCTCAACTGGCGATCTTCTTGCGTATCTCTCTGACTCTTGGTCATCCCCTTTCAGGATTTCAGTGAAACCTTTGCTATTGCACGAGATATGTCAAAAGCTTTTGATGGAATCTGGCACAAATCTTTAATTTCCAAACTGCCCTTCTCCGGTTTCTATTCTTCGATCTGTACCTTCATCTCTGATTTCCTTTCTGGCCGATCTGTAGTTGCGGTTGTAAATGTCCACTGTTGTTTTTCGAAAGTTTTTCAGGGTTCTGAACTGTCGCTCACACTCTTTCCTTTATAAATAACTTTTAAGGTCGCACTTCCTATCCTATCCACTCCTATGCCGATGATTCCACTCTTCACTTCTCCACCCGCTTCACAAAGCGTCCCTCTCAATAGTCACACCATGTTTCGCGAGAGACGGCTATGATGCACCTGACCTCCAATCTTTCTACTATTTCTGATTAGGTCAGAGAAATCTCGTGGTTTTCAATGTCTCAAAAACTCAGTTCTTCCATCTGTCTACTCGGCACAATCTTCCACACGACTATCCCCTTATCTTTAACAATACACAACTCAATCTTTCCTCTTCTCTCAACATTCTTGGCGTTTCCCCTCCTTTTCTCGTGATCTTTCCTGGAAAGATCACATATACTCTCTTTCTAAAACAGCTTCTAAGAGGTTAGGTGTGCTGTACCGGCTTCGCAGTTTCTTCACCTCGACTAGGTTGCTGTCTCTGTAGAGAGGTCTTGTCTGCCCATATATGGAGTACGTTTCTCATGTATGGAGTGTCTCACCCACACAGCTTCATTGGAGGGGTGGAATCGAAGGCTCTCTCTCTCTCTCTCTCTCTCTCTCTCTCTCTCTCTCTCTCTCCTCTCTCTCTCTCTCTCTCTCTCTCTCTCTCTCTCTCTCCCAGCAGTTATCACCCTCCCCCAGCAGTTTAGTCACCCTCCCCCAGCAGGTAGTCACCATCCCCCACTCTAAGGCTGCCTTAGAGTGGATCTTAGGGTCTTTGTTAGCCTTACCTTCTGTAGATCTTAGCTTCTGTAGATCCCCCAGTAGGTAGTCACCCTCCCCCAGCAGGTAGTCACCCTCCCCCAGTAGTTAGTCTCCCTCCAACAGCAGGTAGTGACTCTCCTTCCACTTTGGAGGGGGCTCAAGCTCCTGCGGAGATTGGTCCCCTCGTTAGTGAGGGACTCTTCACTCCCGACAGCCCTGGCTGTTCGGAAACGGGTCGTTCTAGGGGGCGGTCAGAATAGGGGAGGCTCCCTCCGTGCAATGCTTTTTAATGCTAGGTCGATCAGGAACAAGTTTTGCGAGCTACGGGCGCTCTTAGCATCAGAATACCCAGGATATCGTTGCTATCACCGAGTCCTGGATTCATACTGATCGTAGGGACTCGTTGGGGAGTTCGAATTCCAGGGTTAGAATGTTTCGCAAGACAGCACCCGTGGGGAGGGGGGTGGGTACTAATATACGTCAGAGACACGTTGAGTCCGGTTGACTGCGTTCCGGTCGGACGGAGCTGCTTGGCGTCGATCTGAACGTGGGAGGGACGAACTATAGTTAATCTTGTGTACAGACCTCCGCATCTCCTCCTCGAGGAGGATACAGCCCTGTACACCGAACTCAGTAGCCTGCTAGGGGATAGGGTGTGTGTAGTTTTAGGAGACTTCAACTGTCGCGGCATAAAGTGGGAAAAGAGGACTGCCGATGCTGAGGGAGGAGGCTAGTTGACTTGCTGATGAGAACTTCCTCACTCAGTGGGTGAACGAGCCTACACGAGGCGAAAGCGTTCTAGACTTAGTATTCACGACCGAAGACAACCTCGTCACTGGCCTCACCGTTGACGAATCATTGGGCGGGAGTGATCACGGTCTTATTAGGTTTCGTGTGTGCGTCCCTCGGGTGAAACGTAGTAACTCGAGAGGCAGTAAGCTCGATCTCCGGCGGGCGAACTTTGTTAGCCTCAGGGATAGCGTAGAAGAGATTGGGGTTAGAGGTTGGCGCGATGTTGAGGGAGTGTGTGAGTGCATTCCGGGACGAGTTTATGGTGCTGCAGTCTGCTGCCATACCCTCAAAACCGGTCACCCCTGCTTCAACGCAGCCTAAGTGGTTCAATCGTGACATCGCTTCGGCTATCCGAAATAGGAAAGTAGCGTATAGGAGGGCAAAGGCAATCGTTCCCATGAGAATACTGAAGCGTATGTCCGCCTGTGTAGGGAAGTGAAGGCGAAGTTAGGCGAGCGAAACGTAACGAAGAACTACGGGTGGCAAGCCTCTGCAAAGGGAACCCTAAGGAATTCTTCAGTTATGTTAATAGTAGAAAGCCCATTAGAAGCATGATAGGACATTTAAAGGACGGAAGTGGCGTTCTGCGACCTCCGACGCGGACATCGCTAATTGCTTAATGATGTACTTTGCGGGAGTGTTCACCAGGGAGGATACCCGCGTCATCCCCGAGCCAGGCGTGAGGCACGAAGGTGCTGGCCTGGATAGTGTTAGATGTACCGCGACAGTCATTGCCGATAGAATAACAAACTGAGCGCGTTTAAGGCTCCTGGGCCAGACCAGTTTTCTCCCCAGTGTGTTGCGAGAAGTGCGCGACCAGGTGGCTCCCCCACCTGGCTACAGTCTTCAACAAATCGTTGGAGATGGGCCAGGTGCCTGGTGACTGGAGGGAAGCCAACGTGACCCCTATCTTTAAGAAAGGCGATCACGAAAGTCCAGGGAACTATCGTCCCATTAGTCTCACTTCAGTTGTAGTAAATTATTAGAATGGATAATAGCTGATATGATCGTTGACCATTTGGATTTCTACAAGCTGCTTGGGGACTTCCCAACATGGGGTTTAGACGGCATAGGTCGTGTCTCACCAACTTGCTCGAGTTTTTCCACGTCATGTTGGTGAGTACGATAAGATAGGGCGATTGATATACTTTATCTCAACTTTCAGAAAGCCTTTGATAAGGTACCTCACCGCCGGCCTAATGGCGAAAGTGCGCGCGCTGGGTATCGGTGGGGAAATAGGTAGGTGGATTGAAAACTGGCTGAGGAATAGGCGGCAGAGGGTGGTAATTAAAGGGGCAAGTTCGGTTGGGCCTCGGTCACTAGTGGGGTTCCTCAGGGTTCCGTTTTGGGGCCACTGTTGTTTATCATTTACATAAATGATATCGACGGTGGCATCGTCAGTCGGATCGCCAAATTCGCTGATGACACCAAGCTTGGGGCCAAAGTTGGGACGCCCGAAGCGATCGAGGAACTGCGTGCGGACCTAGGTAGGATAGGAGAGTGGTCCGAAAAATGGCAAATGCCGTTTAACTTGGGTAAATGCAAAGTGATGCACATTGGCTACGCCAATCCCAAGTCGGACTACTCGATGTTGGGTAGTAATATCGAGGTGACTGATTTAGAAAAGGACTTGGGTGTGCTAATTAGCAGCGATCTTAAGTTTACGAAACAGTGTGTAGAGGTGGAAAAGAAAGCCCAGAAACTATTGGGTTATATGAGGAGGCAATTTCAGTTTCGGAACAAGGAGATTGTGCTCTCACTGTACAATTCCCTTGTTCGGCCGCACCTGGAGTATGCTGTGCAGTTCTGGTCGCCCACCCTCAGGAAAGATATTGAGAGGCTGGAGCGAGTGCAGGCGAGGGCCACAAAGTTAATCCCTTCCGTTAGGCATATGGGCTACAATCGCGGTTACGCGCCCTGAACTTGTTTTCGCTTGAAACTCGGAGGCTGCGCGGTCAACTGATCGAGGTTTTCAAGCTCTTACGCGGGTTCAACGATGTCGATTTTAGAAGTATGTTTAGTTTAAATGATAACCCAACTCGCAACAATGGTTGGAAGTTGGATTTGAAACGGTTTAGGACTAGTGTGTGTGGGAATTACTTTACGTATAAGATCTGTGACACATGGAACAAGTTACCTTCGGAAGTTGTGAACAGTTCCTCTGTGGATCAGTTCAAGAAAAGGGTAGACCAAATCTTGCACACTATTTGAGTGTGTAGAAAATTTTCTGTGGCACCCGTTGCCATTGGTACCTCCTCGGTATGGGCCGCAAGGCCTTTTGAGGTACTTCTTTTCCTTGTAACTCCTTGTAATACTCTCTCTCTCTCTCTCTCTCAAGAAAAGGTTAGACCAAATCCTGCACACTATTTAAGTGTGTAGAAAATTTTCCCCTTGTTTTCATTGGTACCTCTTCGGTATGGGCCGGAAGGCCTTTTGAGGTACTTCTTTTCCTTGTAACTCCTTGTAACTCTCTCTCTCTCTCTCTCTCTCTCTCTCTCTCTCTCTCTCTCTCTCTCTCTCTCTCTCTCTCTCTCTCTCTCTCTCTCTCTCTCTCTCTCTCTCTCTCTCTCTCTCTCTCTCTCTCTCTCTCTCTCTCTCTCTCTCTCTCTCTCTCTCTCTCTCTCTCTCTCTCTCTCTCTGCTTCAAATGTAAAGTTAATCATTGGTGCGTTGACTTCCCTGAAGGTAGTATCAGCGATATCACATCCCTTAGTGTATGTTTGTTTTGTAAACTTAGAGACAACCACGAAAAGGAAGTTAAAGAGCTAAAGGAATTAGTAAAAAAGCTTGAAGCTAGGGTCGTAGCACTGGAAATCCAACCCAGTGGACAAGATCAAACTAAAAACACACCAGCAGATTTAAACTGTAAGATTAAGCATCTAGAACAAAGCGTGGCACGCTTGGAAAACACGGTGACTATTCCGGAAAATAGAACGGAGGAACAAGAATTCAAATTGGTAAAAATAAAAGACCCTCCAAAACCAAAACATAAGGATTTGGAACCCATTACCATCAAAAATAAGTTTCACTTACTTGCTGACGAGGAGGATGAATCCTTTTTAATTGGGGATTCTATGGTAAGGAATCAAGGGGACTTTTTCGGAGCAAGACGCGTGACCAAGAGAAAACTCCGATGTTTTCCGGGTGCCACAAGCCAGATAGTTAATAGGGAATTAGGCAAAATTAATATCAAGAATAAGAGTTGCCCTATCATTGTCCATGTTGGTGGCAATGACGTTTTTCTGGGAGGGACAGGAGGGCAGACAGAGTCCATTATAAAAGAATTCAAGAACCTAACTGACAAGGTTAGGGATAGGACAGACATGGGTATGGTGTAGGAATTCTCCCTCGAATGCGTGCTAGTGACTATACTCTAAGTAAAGCCATTGCATAAATAAAAGAGTTAAACGCATGTGTGATGAAAAAGGCCTAAAGTTTGTCGATTTTTGGCCTACATTCTACGGAAATGGGGAATACTTTGGTTCGGACGGGATACATTTTAACCAGAAGGGGAAAAAGAAGTATGGTGATTTACTGAACATTAATTTGTATAATCTTTTTAAACTAGGACCCCCCAAACCAGCAATTGATCCCTCCCCAGCAGTTAGTCCCTCCCCCAGCAGTTAGTCCCCCTCCCCCAGCAGTTAGTCCCCCTCCCCCAGCAGTTAGTCCCCCTCCCCCAACAGTTAGTCCCCCTCCCCAGCAGTTAGTCCCCCTCCCAGCAGTTAGTCCCCCTCCCCAGCAGTTAGTCCCCCTCCCCCAGCAGTTAGTCCCCCTCCCCAGCAGTTAGTCCCCCTCCAGCAGTTAGTCCCACTCCCCCAGTAGTTAGTTCAACTGCGTCGGGAAACGACTCAGGCCAGTTAGGAAAAACCACAACTTAAAATCACTCAAAACTGTGCTCTTCAATGCTAGGTCAATTAGAAACAAACTAATGGAATTTATAGCGCTTGTCAAAACTGAGAACTTTGATATCATCGGAATAACGGAATCCTGGATTCATTCTGAATCAAGGGATTTTGTAGGAGAATTTGAAATGGTAGGTTACAAAATGTTTCACAAAGATAGGAACGGAAGGGAAGGCGGCGGTGTACTTTTGTATGCTCGGGACTCCCTGCACCCGGTAAACAGTAATATCGTATCTGCTCATGAAATGTTGGGAATTGATCTAAACCTAAATAATAAAGTAGTGCAGCTACTTCTAGTATATAGACCACCTCACTACCCCGTGATAAGGATATAAACTTGTATAACAAATTAAGCAGAATAGTGAATAATAAGATCAGTGTGATTTTTGGTGATTTTAATTGTGGTAATGTAAATTGGGAAAACAAAACAGCTGATGCTGAGGGCTCAAGACTGTTGGAATTTGCCGATGATAACTTATTAAGTCAATGGGTTGACGGGCCTACTAGGGGTAATAATAAACTAGACCTCATATTCACGAACGAAGATGACCTAGTCTCTAACCTGACTATTGGTGAAAATTTAAGTAACAGCGATCATAATTTGATTAGGTTTGACCTCAGGGTTCCAGTTAATACACGCGAAAAGACTCGTGAAAGACTGGATTTCTCGAGAGCAAATTTTGAAAGCTTCCGAAGTAGTTTAGACACACTTGAAGTTCTAATAAGTGAGGATGTCAATGTCACCTGGAGCTCATATAGGGATCAATTTAGAATATTACAGAACACTTTTATACCCACTAAAATGGTTTCCTTGTCAACAAAGTCACCGAAATGGTTTAACAACGAAATTAGGAGGGCTATTACGGGAAGAAATAGAGCCTACAAACTACTTAAGTCGCATTTCAACCACACTAATTCAGAAAACTATATAAACCTACGTAGGAGGGTTAAGTCCTTAATTAGATCAGCCAAACGTGATGAAGAAGCTAGAGTTGCCTCACTCTGTAAAGTTAACCCTAAAGAATTTTTTGCCCATGTTAATAGCAGAAAGCCAATTAAAAATTCTGTAGGCCCCTTAAAAGATAGAAATGGCGTACTGAAATTCGGTGATAAAGATATAGCTAATACGTTAAACGAGTTCTTCGTTACAGTCTTCACGGAGGAAGACACAATAGAAGTGCCAAGTCCTCGGATTACATATGATGGTGACAATCCCGTAGAGACCATAAGTTTTACGAGAAATGAGGTACAGCAATTAATTGATAAGATGAATAAATACAAATCACCTGGCCCGACTTATTTCTTCCAAGGGTATTAAAAGAGGTTAGCCACAATGTTGTTGACGACTTAGTAACCATATTCAAACAATCAATCGAGTTAGGGAAAGTTCCAACCGACTGGAAGTTAGCAAATGTAACACCATCTTTAAAAAGGGTGATAGGGAAAATCCTTGTAATTATCGCCCGATCAGTTTAACATCAGTTGTCGGCAAACTGTTGGAATCCATCATTACAAAACGTATTGTGTATCACCTTGAATCTAACAATCTAATTTTTTATTCTCAACATGGATTTAGGCGACATAGATCCTGTCTGACAAACCTGTTAGAGTTTTTCCATAATATGCATACACTGTACGATGCAAGTAGGGCAATAGATATAGTGTATCTCGACTTTCAAAAAGCCTTTGACAAAGTCCCTCACGCTAGATTGATAGCTAAAGTCAAAGGACTAGGAATCACCGGGCTCGTTTCCAACTGGATTGAGGATTGGTTAAAAGATAGAAAGCAGAGAGTGGTAATAAATGGAGTGGCTTCGGAGTGGGCGCCCGTCACCAGTGGTGTCCCACAGGGTTCCGTTCTGGGTCCTTTACTTTTTATCATCTATATTAACGATATAGACGTCGGGCTTCTAAGTGCAATCTCCAAATTTGCAGACGATACGAAATTAGGAAGTAGTGTAGGTACTGAGGAGGGCGTAAGAACGCTTCAGAACGATCTTGACAGGTTGGGCGAATGGTCTGCTACTTGGCAGATGCCATTCAACTTGGACAAATGTAAGGTAATGCACATAGGTTATAAAAACCCGAAGACCGATTACTCTCTCTTGGGAAGGAACTTGACTGAGACCGATCTAGAGAAAGACTTAGGAGTCTATATCAGCAACGATCTGAAACCGTCGAAGCACTGTGCAGAAGTCGAAAAGAGGGCCTTAAAATTATTAGGTTATATTAAAAGACAGTTCCAGTTTCGGAACAAGGAGACTGTAATGTGTCTTTATAATTCTCTAGTCAGACCTCAACTGGAATACTGTGCGCAGTTTTGGTCTCCATCCCTCAGGAAGGACATAGAAAGGTTAGAAAGAGTACAAGCAAGGGCTACAAAATTGATCCCTTCAATGAGAATGCAAAGCTACCAACGGAGATTGGAGCGCCTAAATCTGTTTAGCTTAGAGACGAGGAGGTTGCGGGGTCAGCTTATTCAAGTCTTCAAGATGCTCAAAGGAATAGACAGGGTAGATTACAGAAACTTATTCTCACTTAATGCCAATCCGACAAGAAATAATGGGTTTAAACTGGAACTAAAGACATTTAGGACCTCTGTCTGCGGAAATTTCTTTTCCTATAAAATAGTTAATATCTGGAACCAACTTCCCTCAGAGGTTGTTTCCAGTCAAAGTGTAAATGTGTTTAAAAATAGGCTAGACAAAGTACTGAATACTCTCATAGTTTAAGATTAAAACATAAGAAAACTCGGCAGGAGTTCGCTTGCACGGTGTCTCTGTGAGCAAGCTAAATATAGAGCTATTTATATATTCTCCACTTTGCTGTAAAATTTCCTTGGCTACTTTTCCAGGGTCAAGGTATTTTCTTCAACCTTTTTCCGTACCTGCCTCTGGCAGGGAGGGAGCGGACGGTGGGGAGAGAGCCTTCTACTTTTCTATCCAGTTTTCTACTACTGCTAGGATAGTTGAAAGGAAAATAAACTTAATAACAGGAACCTCCCAGAGTGGACCAAAAGGCCTTTGAGGCTTCCTCTTTTCCTTGTAACTTCTTGTAACTCTCTCTCTCTCTCTCTCTCTCGTGCAGGCGAGGGCCACAAAGTTAATTCCTTCCGTTAGGCATATGGGCTACAATCGACGGTTACGCGCCCTGAACTTGTTTTCGCTGGAAACTCGGAGGCTGCGCGGTCAACTCATTGAGGTTTTCAAGTTCTTACGCGGGTTCAACGATGTCGATTTTAGAAGCATGTTTAGTTTAAATGATAACCCAACTCGCAACAATGGTTGGAAGTTGGATTTGAAACGGTTTAGGACTAGTGTATGTGGGAATTACTTTACGTATAAAATCTGTGACACGTGGAACAGTTTACCTTCAGAAGTTGTGAACAGTTCCTCTGTGGATCATTTCAAGAAAAGGTTAGACCAAATCTTGCACACTATTTGAGTGTGTACAAAATTTTCCCTGGCACCCGTTGCCATTGGTACCTCCTCGGTATGGGCCGCAAGGCCTTTTGAGGTACTTCTTTTCCTTGTAACTCCTTGTAACTCTCTCTCTCTCTCTCTCTTCTCTCTCTCTCTCTCTCTCTCTCTCTCTCTCTCTCTCTCTCAGTTCTGGTCGCCCACCCTCAGGAAAGATATTGAAAGGCTGGAGCGAGTGCAGGCGAAGGCCACAAAGTTAATCCCTTCCGTTAGGCATATGGGCTACAATCGACGCTTACGCGCCCTGAATTTGTTTTCGCTAAAAACTCGGAGGCTGCGCGGTCAACTCATTGAGGTTTTCAAAATCTTACGCGGGTTCAACGATGTCGATTTTAGAAGCATGTTTACTTTAAATGATAACCTAACTCGCAACAATGGTTGGACGTTGGATTTGAAACGGTTTAGGACTAGTGTGTGTGGGAATTACTTTACGTATAAGATCTGTGACACGTGGAACAGGCTACCTTCAGAAGTTGTGAACAGTTCTTCTGTGGATCTGTTCAAGAAAAGGTTAGACCGAATCTTGCACACTATTTGAGGGTGACAGAATTTTTCCATGGCACCCGTTGCCATTGGTACCTCCTCGGTATGGGCCGCAAGGCCTTTTGAGATACTACTTTTCCTTGTAACTCCTTGTAACACTCTCTCTCTCTCTCTCCGCCGCAAAGTTGCCTCACTTCTCTTTACTATCACTATTATAACGGGCACTGCTCTTCTGAACTATCTAACTGCATTTCTCCTCCTTTAAGGAAAGCACGCAGTGCTAGACTTCCAACACATTCTCATTCCTCTTCTGTCCAACTCTTTAACGCAAGGGTTAATCGATATTCTCACTCTTTTATCTACTCAACCGGTTATCTCTGTAACAACCTTTTTCAATCCATCTTTACCCCTGTCTATGACCTTCAATCTTCTGAACGCAGTGTCCAAGCATCTCAAAAACTTTAGAACTTGATTTAGACTCTCCTCTTCTCCTTCTACGTCGGAAGGGGGGAGGGTCGTTTTTGCCGGAGTTCACCTTTGGCTCCTCCTTCCTGCAGAAAAAGAAATAAAATAACAAATTTCTACTCCTCACCTTCAAATTTTTATTCATACTTTTTGAGGAAAAAGAGAAAAAAAACCGGAGTATAAATTCTTTTCAAAGGGAAGAAAATTATGGGGCAGAAGAAGCGATTTAATATTAAGATGGAAGAAATTAACTGTTGCAGAAAATAAAGCATAATCCAGGTAGAATTTGCGTGTATGAATATAAATTTTGGTGAATCGTTTCGGCCTTAAGAGTTCATCGAATGCATTTAAGTTTCCGAGGTTCGAGGCTGAGACGAAAGAAAGCGTTCGAGTGATTTTCATAAAATTTTTCAGGCGTACGATAAACCCGGAAGAACCATGTAATGAGATTAATTTTCCTCTTTGTATATCTACAGAGGCGAAGTATGGAAGAGGTTGTAACGAGGGTAAGTTGTAAGGGTATACAGTACGGTCTAGGGTTTATTTTCATTACGAAGAATCCTTCAACAGCTAGAAACTTTAATGTGGCATCATTCCAGATAAACTGTCATTTCACATTTGCGTCTGCAGAGCGCTGATGTTGAGGTAGAAGAATGAAAGGATTGTGGAACATTCAAACAAAATTATTTCATGAAATTATACCAATCGGATCTCTGAGCTTAACAATTTTAACTTATTTATAGAAAGAATTAATTAGGACTTTAATCTGTCTTATTTATCAATATAAGTTCGGTCTGTTTTCCTGAGGTAATTCAGATTTTAAGTTATACAGGGTAAGCCACATAAAAGCGGCCCCAAGAAAATATTTCATTTTTCGTTTTATGCGTAAAATTTTCTTGGGGGGGACGCTTTTATGTGGCTCACCCTGTAGTTGTTACATAGCTAATTTTACGAAATATAAGTTAATACTATTGCACATTCTGGCAACACCCAATGAAAGGAGCCACCCTTCGTAACGACAAAGGACATGTGACGAAGGAGACCTACAGCTTTACGTAAAAATCGCAGAGAATGGTTAACCATTCAGCTACTAAACAGACCCAACGTCGCTTTACCTCGCTGATCTAACGGGAAGCGATGTTCCGACGTGGCCACAACGAAGCTCAAAGATCCTTGCAATCATCTCAAAGTCAGTTTAGAGACAGCATAAAAAAAAATTTCCTTCACTATATTAAGATCTCATTTAGCACTTAATGCTGTGAGAAATAATAGTGTTATATGTGGCTTATGACCCTTCAAGCAAACTCGCGCATCCATCCACGCAGTTAAAACCTTTCAAAGGTTCAGTGCGATGATTCCTCATTTCACAAAGGTCAAGCTTGTCGCCCCGCTTCTCGAGTTGGCCTGGTGAAGTAGTGAGTTGGTTTCTTGTATTCTCCACCTCACATAGCCAGGTACGGTCGGCTCATCGGGGATTGTTCTGAGCCAGGCGTCTGATCTTCTCTTGAAGATATCCGCTGCAACACTATTCGTGTTCCTTAGGTCTTTGGGCAGCTGATTAAACAGTTTTAGTCCTCTCACAACAAAACTATTTTCTTTCAGGGTTAAGGATGTTCCCTGTCTAGCCTTTAATTTGGGAACACGACATAGTCTTCCTTTTCTACTTTCCACCGTTGTTTGGGGGGTTACAGAGTTCAAAATAAGATTAGGGACTAGTTTCTCCATTATTTTCCAAGTGTAAATAATGGTGTATCTCTCTCTTCTCCTTTCCAGTGAATATAGGTTTAGTTCACGTAACCTTTCCCAGTAATTTAGTTCTTTGTACCCCTTGATCTTGGCTGTGAAGCTTCTCTGAATCCCTTCTAGCTGTCTAATTTTTTTTTTATATGGAGATGTTAGGACCGAGCAGTATTCCAATTTGGGCATGATCAGTGTTTTCAGTAGAGGAATCATTATATTCCTATCCCTTCGTTTAACCATTCAATAACCAATTCAATATTGTTGTTGTTGTAGTGTTCCATTAGTTGGGATAGGCATGATCTGCCTGACCGAAACCCATGTTGGTTATCATTCAATTTTTTCTGAGTTTCCAAAAGTCATAGATTTTCTGCCTAACTATTCTTTCAAATAGTTTAGTGAGATGAGATGTAAGCGACACTGGCCTAAAGTTTTTGGCCTCGGATTGATCTCCTCCTTTATATATTGGGACTATGCTCGCGCTCTTCAGGATGCCCGGTATTTCTCCCGTGTCTAGCGATCGTCTCCATATCCAATGTAGGGGCTCAGCGATTGCATTCTCGCAGTTTTTGATCAGTGTGGCATTCCATTTATCCGGTCCTGCCGCTGAGTGTGCTTTTAGTTTCCCTATAACTTGTGTAATATCATCCGTCGTAAAGTCGAAGTCCGTTATACTTTCCCCTTGTAGTTCTTCTTCAAAGAACGCGTTTCTTTCGCATATCACTTTGTCAGTTTTTGGGATACTGAAAGATGATTCGTACTGAACTCTTAATATTTCAGATCATCATCATATATATATATATCGTAAAGAACGACGCTTGTATAGGAGATATTCCGCGCAAGACGAGAGAGAACGAAACAAATGGAAAAATGAGGTAACCACCCGGAATCGAACCCGGGATCTTCCGATTGCCGGTCAGATGCGATAACCATTACACCATGGGCCTCACTCTTCCAAATGCCGTAATTCTTCTACATACTCGCAGAAACCAATGCCCCAAGGGGGCACCTCCCGCATGCCGTAACATTATATACATTTAACTGCAAACACGCAGTATAATTAACGTAAGAACGACGCTTGTATAGGAGATATTCCGCGCAAGACGAGAGAGAGAGAACGAAACAAATGGAAAAATGAGGTAACCACCCGGGAATCGAACCCGGGATCTTCCGATTGCCGGTCAGATGCGATAACCATTACACCATGGGCCTCACTCTTCCAAATGCGTCTGACCGGCAATCGGGAAGATCCCGGGTTCGATTCCCAGGTGGTACTCATTTTTTCATTTGTTCCGTTTTCTCTCTCTCGTCTTGCGCAGAATATCTCCTATACAAGCGTCGTTCTTACGATATATATATATATATATGCTGTATTTCGAAGAGGATTAAAGTTTATGATTTCCATTTCATTTTAATGGAAATAAACAAATTTTTAAACACATTCAGAAAGAGAATAAATTGAAAACGCGCCGTGATTACAATTTATGATCTATAAATAAATATAAAATACAGGGTGTCCGTAAATGATTACCCTGATTAAAGCATGCTATAACTTTTAAATAAACACTCGTATTCAAACACAGTTTTATCATAAGTAGATAAACATACAAAGTTTTGATACGTAGTTAATGAACTTAATAAGCTTCCACATGTGCACCCCTAGTGGCACGTAAAATGTCTAAACGGTATTCACACTCACGCCACACATTTTCCAACATTTGTGGGTTAACTGTTGCAATTGCATCCGTAATGCGTTCTCGCAATGTCCTGATATCTGGAACAACTGTTGCATAAACCAAATCTTTAACATGACCCCAGAGAAAGAAATCCTGCGGGGTAATGTCTGGTGATCTTGGGGGCCATGGGATTGGCCCGTCCCTGCCAATCCATCGATTTGGAAATGTTGCGTCGAGAGTTTCACGAACAACATGCGCCCAATGAGGGGGTGCTCCATTTTGTTGGAAGATGACAGTTGGCTGCCTGTCCTGCAGCTGGGGGATGGCGTAATTGGTGAGCATATCCAGGTACACAGTTGCGGAAACAGTGTTCTCAGCGAAGAAGAAAGGACCAATTATCTGGTCATGCATTAGTCTACACCAGACATTGATCTTCGGACTGCCCCGAGTATGCTCCCTTACGGCACGTGGGTTTTCCGATCCCCAAATACGCACATTGTGTTTGTTGACTCTACCACTAAGATGAAACGTAGCCTCGTCTGAAAAGCAGACACGTAACAAGAAGTCATTATCCTCGTCAATGCTGAACTGAACTGAACTGAACTGAACAGCTACTACAGCGCTCCTAGCGGCGAATGCGGTAACGAAAACACACCAGCACAGAAACTCTATGCGTGTACGAGATCACCCGTAAAAGAAAACGGATGTAAGATTCGTCATTAAAACATGAGAGCATACTGTTTTCAGGGAAACATTTATGGACACCCTGTACTGTATGTTTTTAATTTACTCGTGGAAACTTTTTTTTAATCTTAAAATATATAATAAATGGGGCTGTTACCAAATTCATTGTTTCATGCGAAGACGTTAAATTTCTTTTTTTTTTTAATGCATAAACAAAAAGTTGATTATATTTTCTTTATTATAAAATTATGACGAGAGATGAAAGCTTTGCAGAATTTCACTACAAAATCTTTAAAATTTTTGGTAGGTTGTTTTAAATAATATATATATATATATATATATATATGTATTTTATATATATATATATATAGATTATATATATATATATATATATATATAATATATATATATATATAATAATAATAATACAGGGTGAGTCAAAAGTCCTGCTTCAGAGAGAAACTAACTATACAATAATTACTTTTGAGGCAGGACTTTTGACTCACCCCGTGTGTGTGTATATATACTCGTATAATCATGACATAATACAACAGGAAAATCAGTGTTTAATTTTGAAGGTATGAAATTGCTATTTATTGGAGAAAAACACTTTAAAATTGGTGGGAAACGGTAATAAAAAAAAAATAAGAGGCTCATGATTCATAAAGTGAAAGAGACATGACAAGCTTGTCAAACGAAACGCGCGCGCGCGCACGCACCCATTCCCCACCCACACACACACGCGCGCACGCACCCACCCCCCACCCATACAATGTGTGACATCTCCGCATAAGCGAGGTATCGACTTTTTAAAATCCATTTGTCAAATAACTAATTAAACCAAATTTAATTAACCTAACCTAACCTTGTTGCCAAGTGTGTGATACGTGTTTCGGATGCAACTGAGGGCTCGAAAGTTGTTTTCTGTCAGTTCATTAAATAGTGAGATACTCGCTAATCTAACCAGCTTAACCTAACCTGACCAGGGACAACATATCTTTTTCCCGATAGTAAAATATATTTTTCTAGATTTTTTATATATATTTAAAAGCTCCGAGGTATCAAAAGTGTACTTGACACACAAAAAAACACTTCACTACATCCATGAAGAGGGCCAGATAAGGCATGGGCCAACAGCCCAGGAGTCCCGCAATAGAGAGCTTCCAAAAAGCAGAGAAAAATTTTCTAACTTTTTTTTTTTTATAAAATCCAGTATTGCCAAAACTGCCAAAAAAATAGTTATTTCTTTATGTCACATTCAAATTTGTATCAAAGTTACTTCTTGGTACAAGTTTTACTGTGACGTCATTTTTTCTTTGCTGTGACGGTTTTTATTTGCTTGTAACGGTTTTTCTGTGTCAAACACGTTTTAGTTATGTAAATTTTAATTTTGTAACTTTAAGTGTGAAAAAGAATAAAAAATTTTATACCAAAACTTCATGGTTTTTTTTTTATTGAAGGGGTAAGGGGCCCCCAAACCTTGCTTTAGCCCTCGGGCCCCGTACAGATTAATCCGAAACTGTCTGAGTTATCACACACTCGACCTCACCTTTGCCATGTTCTTTACGGACGCACTACACACATTTTTTTTGTTCAATACCAAATTTTTCACAGGTCACTCAATCACATCCATCTTTGACGAGGTTCAACAAATCTAAATCACCTTTTTTGCAACGCATTATCGAGTTTTTACTCCGAAAATCTTCAGTTTTTAAAGTGTTCATTATTTTTTTTAATCGAACCATGAATGTATTACGAATTATATAAATAAAAATGAACAGTATTGGAAATTTTTATTCTGAGCTTCAGTCTCTCGAATAAAGGCAAATTTTGAAAGATGAAAATGTGCACCGTGAGGCTTTTATTTATCTTCCAAATCGCGACTCGACGCTTTCTGTCACCAAAATTTGCACTTTCACAGTTTATCATAAAGACTGAGAGATGTAACAGACAAGAAAACTTCGTTTACGTTGCTTTCCCCCCCCCCCCCCCCCCCGCCACAACCCGCAAGGAAAAAACATACACCTTCTACAAATGAATACAGTTGAGGATTAACAAAACGAAACTTTTTTTTTAACTTCCTCATCTTATTTGCGTGATCGGGAATCCCGCTCTGAACACCTCCGGCCCTAACTGAATAACTAAGGACACACTAGGATGTCTTTGTGATAGAGCGAGCGCTGGGCTATCAACGTAAAGATCGTGGGTTCGACTCTCGGCTAGGACTTTCGATTTCAGCGATTAAGGTCAGATATCCCTTAGTGGGATAGTGGAACGGATTCCACGTAAAACTGTAGGTCCCCTCCGTCAAATGATCTTGGATTTTATAAAGGGCATTAAACAACCCAAAATACGTGACCACAAAAATTGTCCCTGTTTTTAATCGCTTATTACTCAGTCATTATTGCAGCTTCACAAATGAAATAAAAAGCATTCGAAAGAGAACATTTTAAAGTTTTAATTTATTCTACATGTGTTCAAAGTGACGTCCCTGGACATTCTTCCATTTCACACAACGGGAAAGGAAGTTATTTATTACATTTTCCAAAACGCTGCATTCAATGGACTGTACACTCTCTACCACCGCTTGCTTTAATTTTCGATAGAGGATGGCTCTTGCCTGAATACTTTGTCTTTGACAAATCCCAGAGAAAAAAGTTCAAAGGTGATAGATCGGGAGATCTTGCGGGCCAGGGAAACTGCGAGTGATGAGAAATGAATCTTTGTTCAAAAAATCTTGTTAAACATTCCAGTGATTGCCTAGTTGTGTGGGCTGTTGCTCCGTCTTGCTGAAACCACTTGTTACTGCAGTTTTCTTGTTTAAAAACAGTGTTCAGCATTTTTACATATCTTTCTGAAGTTACTGAAAGCGGTCTCCTTGTCTCTGGGTCCTCAAAAAAGTAAGGACCATAAACCTTGCTGCTACTCAAACCACACCAGACAGTAACTTTTGGTGGATGCAGAGGTTTCTCCAAGTGTATATTTGACTTGTTTTGTGAACAACACCGGTAATTCTGTCTGTTGATGAACCCATTGAGATAGATGTGGCATTCATCACTGAATATTATGTCACTTAATCTTATCTGGTTTTGTTCAATTATTGTTTCAATGCGTTCACAAAACATCAAACGACGCTGGTAGTCTTGTTCGCTAAGCTGCTGCAAACACATAATTTTGAATGACTTCATTCTCAAATCCGACGTGATTATTTTCCGAATGCTCTCCCGTTTGATTCCTGTCACAGCTGATAGTCGTCTCACAGATTTCTTGTTGTCCGTTTCAAGCTGATTTGCGACTGAATCAATGTTTTCAGCGGTTCGCACACCTTTGCTGCGCCCAGAGTTGCCTTTATGCATGTTCTTGATTGAGCCGTGATGTTTCCATTTTGCGAAAATCCTGCGAATCGTTTTAGGATCTATCGTCCTTTGCTGACCGTATTGTCGTCTGAAAGACCGTTGGGTGGCAACTACCGAGCCATGTTGATCATCTCTTCTGCGATGAAAACACGTTGCATGTCCGACAAATAACCCATGATTGTGGTGGATAAAACTGCATTTTTTTATAAGTACTGATTTCGTATCCAGGATATCGAAAAAATTAAATAAAACTTTTAAATATTCTTTTTCGAAAGCTTTTATTTCATTTGTGAAGCTGCAATAATGACTGAGTAATAAGCGATTAAAAACAGGGACAATTTTTGTGGTCAAAAAAGACGGAGCAACAGCCCACACAACTAGGCAATCACTGGAATGTTTAACAAGATTTTTGAACAAAGATTCATTTCTCATCGCTCGCAGTTTCCCTGGCCCGCAAGATCTCCCGATCTATCACCTTGGACTTTTTTCTCTGGGGATTTGTCAAGGACAAAGTATTCAGGCAAGAGCCATCCTCTATCGAAGAATTAAAGCAAGCGGTGGTAGAGAGTGTACAGTCCATTGAATGCAGCGTTTTGGAAAATGTAATAAATAACTTCCTTTCCCGTTGTGTGAAATGTAAGAATGTCCAGGGACGTCACTTTGAACACATGTAGAATAAATTAAAACTTTAAAATGTTCTCTTTCGAATGCTTTTTATTTCATTTGTGAAGCTGCAATAATGACTGAGTAATAAGCGATTAAAAACAGGGACAATTTTTGTGGTCACGTGGTATTATTTATTTACTGAACAACTTACGCTACGCATGCTATTTCCTTATTTATCATTATATATATAATATATATATATAATATTATATATAATATATATATATATATATATACACACAGGGTGTTTCATAACATGTGGAACGCACTTTCAGGCTGAATTCAGGACCTGAAAACAATGAAAGGTTTATATAAACATATGCCAAAATCGCTTTGTTTCCGAGTTACAGCCCATTCCTTTAAAGGAAGCGCTTAAATACAGGCCTCAACATGCCTCGTCATAGACTGCCTGACGCGTTCAAACATTCCAGGTATTGCTCGGATTTTCTGGCATCCTTGTTCGTTGGCGAAGCATTTCAACGTTGTCAATGGGTGTCACGTAAACGATCCCATTATGTGTTCCAGCAAATATCCGCCTTACCTTTAAAGGAAGTGCTCAAAATGACCGCCTTGCGCTTCAATACACGCCTCAACATGCCTCGTCATAGACTGCCTGACGCGTTCAAACATTCCAGGTATTGCTCGGATTTTCTGGCATCCTTGTTCTACACGTTGGCGAAGCATTTCAACTTTGTCAATGGTTGTCACGTAAACGATGGATTTCAGATGACCCCACAGGTAAAAATCGAGTGGATTCAGGTCCGAAGAGCGAGCAGGCCACGCAATGGGTCCTCCACGGCCTACCCATTTATCACGGAAATGGTCATCCAAATAGTCTTTGGCTACTCTACTAAAATGAGGCGGAACAAAAGGACCGATTAAGTTGTCGGCAATAAGTCCTGCCCATACATTGATACTAAATTGTTGTTGGTGCCTTCACTGGATGATGGCATGCGGATTCTCTTCGGCTCAGTGATAAATGTTGTGAAAATTGACCACGCCATTTCTTGTGAAGGCAGCCTCATCAGAAAACAACACGAAGGATAGAAAAGGAGGATCGTGAGCACGCTGTTGAAGGAACCAAGACAAAAAGCCTCTCGTGGCGGGAAATCAGCTTCAGTAAGACCTTGTACTCTCTAAATATGATATAGGTAAAGCTGTTGTTCCCGTAAAATTCTCCACACATTTGTGTATCTTACACCCTTTGCTGCTGCTATCCTTCGGGTGCTGACACCAGGATGTTCCTCCACGCGATTCAGGACCTGCTCCTCCAACTCTACAGTTCTGGCGCTGATTGGTCTACCACTATCTGAAACTCGCTTGTTGAATGATCCTGTATCACGAAGACGCTCGTCTAATCTCTGAAAGGTCTTCTTATGTGGCAGACGGCGATTCGGAAACCTTTCCGCATACAGACGTCTTGCTGCGGCCGCATTACACTCGGCAAGTCCATACATGAGATGTATGTTTGCCATTTCTCTGTTTGAATAAGCCTCCATTCTCGCTTCAAATGCACACTATCACTCAATAGCACAAAAACTTTAAAGGTTTTTTTCACTGGACTGCACTTATTCACGGTAAGAAGTTACGAATACAACAGTGAAGCACCGCGATGCACCTCTGGCTGACTGATGGCTCGACACTCAACGATACTGAAACATGTGTACGAAACATTACAATCGGCAAGGCCATACATGAAATAAGTCTCGTACACACTCACAAACACTGTTGGCAAGCAGTGTTTGTAAACAGTTTGCGGAAAGAATTGCTGGAACACAAAACGGGCTGTAACTCGGAAACAAAGCGATTTCGGGCATATGTTTATATGAACTTTTTTTATTGCTTTCAGGTCCTGAATCCATCCTGAACGTACGTCCCACATGTTATGAAACACCCTGTATATATATATATATATATATATATACACCGGGTGTCCGAGAATTATCTGTACAATTTTTGGCTGTTATTAAAAGTCAACCATGAAGTGTAGAAATTCCAGTGTTGTCCCATTTTACAGAGAAACTCATTAATTTTTTTCTGATAACAAGTTTTGACAAGTTTTTTCTTTTTTGTACGCGGTTGACAGACATTAATGATTTAAAAGCAAGAATCACAGCTGCTATTGAGCGAATTGATGTGGATATGCTACAGCGTACATGGCAACATTTGGATTATCGATTGGATGTTTTGCGAATCACTGATGGTGCACATATCGAATGTTTGTAACAACGTTACTTTAATAAAAGAAACTTTTGAAAATACAGATTCTAAATAATCTTGTTTAAGAATTTTACGTGTGCTATCAAGAATTTTATTAAAATATGAAATTGTACAGATAATTTTCGGACACACTGGAATTTCTAAAAAACTTGTCAAAACTTGGTATCAGAAAAAACTTAATGAGATTCTCTGTAAAATGGACAACACTGGAATTTCTACACTTCATGGTTGACTTTTAATAACAGCCAAAACTCGTACAGATAATTCTCGGACACCCTGTATATACAGGGCGTCCCCAAAAAATGTATACACACTTTAACAGCTGATAGCTCAATTGATGTTTCTTTCTTTCCAAGTTAAACCCATTAGAATTAATAATGGCAGTCAGACTAAGCTTTGAACAAAGGAAATTCATTCTAAAATGCTACTGGAAGTGTGAAAACGCAGTTGAAGTGCAAAGACAGTTTAGGAGGGAGTTTCAAACAGATCCACCAACGCGACTTACCATCACTCGAATTAGAGATAAGTTTGAAGCCGATGGAACTGTTCAGAATGTCCACAAGAAGCGTTCCGGAAGACCACGGACATCGACAAGCCCACAAAGCAAGAAAGAGTACTGGAAACGTATCACCAAAGTCCAAGAAATCTGTGCGGCAAGCGAGTCGTGAGGTAGGAATTTCAGAATCGTCTGTCCAACGCATTTTGAAGCGCTGTCAATGGAAAAGTTACATTCCAAGATTAGTCCATGCTATTAATGAAGATGATGATCCGGACCGAAGAGTGGAGTATTGCGAGTGGTACTTGGCACGATGTGGATGTGGATTGGACGAAGGGGTTTCGTAGAATACCCTCCGCGTTCACCAGACCTCACACCACTAGACTTTTTTTTATGGGGATACTTAAAAGACAAAGTCTACGCTATAAAACCTGCAACAGTCGCTGAATTGAGAGCAGCCATTGAACGAGAATGCACACAAATACCAAACGAAATGTTTCGTGATGTTTGCGATTCCATTGCTTCGCGTTATCAGCAGTGCCTGGACCAGAACGGACGTCAGTTTGAAAACAGGCGTTGACAAAACAATTAAATAATGTCTGTAGATTCTATTACATTTTGAAAATGAAATGTATTTTAATAAACACTGCCTTGCCGCCACTGATATATATATATATATATATATATATATAATGTTATGAATGATAAATTCAGAGATGCCGAAGGATATGGAAGCACTCGTGTGACCTGAAAAATTACTTTGCCTTCAATCATAATCACTGCAAGGGTCATTAATAAATAATCTTTGTTATGTTAATGCTGTTAATGCGAAAATACAAAGTTAAATTTCTTAACTTGATTCCAATTAAGCAAAATCTCAGTCGGAAAATGGAGGAAAATAAGTTTAAATTACGATGGTCCATTTTGGTGGGGAGAAAATGAGAATCGCTTTTGTGTTTACTCGTTAAAAGTTTCTAATGAAATACAACGATATTTTTCCCTTCATTATTCTTTTTTTATTTTTGTTTTTCTTCTCTATTCTTATTTTCATCCATACTTAATTAATTTCTCTTTCTTTAATTTCTTCTTTGTTTTTTCCCTGATTATTCTTTCATTTTTCATTTTCTTTCATCTTTATTAAAAGAGTATTTATTTAACTATGAACGGAATATAATGGAAATGAAGTCTCGTTTTCGCATAAATTTTATGTCTATTAATTTTACAATGATTTTGAAAAAAAAAAAATTCATGAGAAATGAAGAATTTAGCTTCTTGAGGAAAAGAAATTAAACTTCCACAAAATTTTGGCACACCAAAATTTTTAAATTAAAATTGTTTCAAGAAAAATATTTTTCATGCACTATATATATATAATATATATATATATATGAATAGAAACGACATAAGTAAGGAACGTTTCTGCACACGAGGAGGAGAGATAACGAAATAATGAAAAAATGAGGCGACCGCCTGGGAATCGAACCCAGGGCCTTCCAATTGCCGGTCGGACGCTCTACCATTATGCTACGGACCTCACTCAATCACAAATCGAAATTCCCAAATAGGGCAGAAACCAATGCCCTCAGAGAGCACCCTCACAAATCGTGAATATGCGCAAATAACTGCAATGACCGCGCAGTATATAAATGAATAGAAACGACATAAGTATTAAGGAACGTTTCTGCACACGAGGAGGAGAGATAACGAAATAATGAAAATGAGGCGAACCGTTCCTTAATACTTATGTCGTTTCTATTCATTTATATACTGCGCGGTCATTGCAGTTATTTGGCATATTCACGATTTGCGAGGGTGCTCTCTGAGGGCATTGGTTTCTGCCCTATTTGGGAGAATTTCGATTTGTGATTGAGTGAGGTCCGTAGCATAATGGTAGAGCGTCCCGACCGGCAATTGGAAGGCCCTGGGTTCGATTCCCAGGCGGTTCGCCTCATTTTCATTATTTCGTTATCTCTCCTCCTCGTGGCAGAAACGTTCCTTAATACTTATGTCGTTTCTATTCATTTATATACTGCGCGGTCATTGCAGTTATTTGCGCATATTCACGATTTGCGAGGTGCTCTCTGAGGCATTGGTTTCTGCCCTATTTGGGGAATTTCGATTTGTGATTGAGTGAGGTCCGTAGCATAATGGTTAGAGCGTCGACCGGCAATTGGAAGGCCTGGGTTCGATTCCCAGGCGGTTCGCCTCATTTTTCATTATTTCGTTATCTCTCCTCCTCGTGTGCAGAAACGTTCCTAATACTTATGTCGTTTCTATTCATTTATATACTGCGCGGTCATTGCAGTTATTTGTTGCATATAATATATATATATATATATATATATATACACACACTCCTGCTAGAGGGCAGGTATGAAAAAAGGTTAAAGGAAATAACCTTTTTCTTGGAAAAATAGCCAAGGGAAATTTACAGGAGAGAAGAGAATATATAAGCTAGCTTTACAATTACGCATGCGCACACAGAAATCGTACACTGGATAGCAGCGTTGTATAAAACTAATTATTATATATTTGTGTGATCTTATATCAATTACTTGGTATGTCACAAAAATCCTCGAACATATGGTTTTGATTTTATACAAAATATTTCAGCTGTATTTACCGATGTATCGTCCAACAAAGATTCCATGTCCAACTCCAGGCTAGCCTCAAAAGGATTAAGAGAAGTAAGGGTTAAGCCCTCCATGTTACACCATGAACGCGCTAAGCCATCACGCCGCAAAGTGACGAAATTCTTCTACAGGAAAGGGGTTGAAACAGGAATTGAAAACAGAAATCGGATTTTTTCACACCATACCCTTACCCATCACGTGCATCCAACCACCAAGAGAAAGAAGAGTAAAAAGAAATCATGACGGAGAAATGGAACTCTACCTCACCTAATTCATGCCATGCATTTTTTTTGTTCGTTATGAAATTATGTACCTACCCACAAAATACTTTCCTACTCTATTCTTAAGAAGGCATTCAAGTGCATGAACGTGTTTTCTTAATTGGGATGTCTGTCATGTATGCGTGTCTGCCAATCTTTGAATGTTGCCGAGTTTCAATTTGGGTCTCCCGCCGTGAAAGGGTTTATGCTGCAAGTGATATATTGAGTCGTTCATACTTCGCAGTGTTGTGCCACCACGAGAATAGAGGAAATCTCTCTCGGCGAGGAAACAGGGCACTTTTGAGAGAGAGAGAGAGAGAGAGAGAGAGAGAGAGAGTTACAAGGAAGGAGTTACAAGGAAAAGAAGTACCTCAAAAGGGCCTTGCGGCCCATACCGAGGACGGTACCAATGGCAAACGAGTGCAGGGAAAATTTGTATTTCAACTATCCTAGCAGTAGTAGAAAACTGGATAGAAAGTAGAAGGCTCTCTCCCACCCTCCGCTCCCTCCCTGCCAGAGGCAGGTACGGAAAAAGGTTGAAGAAAATACCTTGACCCTGGAAAAGTAGCCAAGGAAATTTTACAGGAAAGTGGGAATATATAAATAGCTCTATATTTAGCTTGCTCACAGAGACACGAGCAAGCGAACTCCTGCAGAGTTTTCTGAGGTTTTAATCTTAAACTATGAGTGTGTCAGTACTTTGTCTAGGCCTATTATTTTTAAACAGATTTACACTTTGACTGGAAACAACCTCTGAGGGAAGTTGGTCCAGATATTAACTATTTTATAGGGAAAAGAAATTTCCGCAGACTGAGGTCCTAAATGTCTTTACACACTCAAATAGTGTGCAAGATTTCGTCTAACTTTTCTTGAACTAATCCACAGAGGAACTGTTCACAACTTCCGAAGGTAACCTGTTCCATGTGTCACAGATCTATACGTAAAGTAATTCCCACACACACTAGTCCTAAAACCGTTTCAAATCCAACTTCCAACCATGCTGCGAGTTGGGTTATCATTAAACTAACACATACTTCAAAAATCGACATCGTTGAACCCATCGTAAGAGCTTGAAAATCTCGATCAGTTGACCGCGCAGCCTCCGAGTTTCAAGCGAAACAAGTTCAGGGCGCGTAACCGTCGATTGTAGCCCATATGCTAACGGAAGGGATTAACTTTGTGGCCCTCGCCTGCACTCGCTCCAGCCTCTCAATATCTTCCTGAGGGTGGGCGGACCAGAACTGCACAGCATACTCCAGGTACGGCCGAAAAAGGGAATTGTACAGTGAGAGCACAATCTCCTTGTTTCCGAAAACTGAAATTGCTCCTGATATAACCCAATAGTTTCTGGGCTTTCTTCTCCACCTACTACACACTGTTTCGTAAACTTAGGTCGCTGCTAATTAGCACACCAAGTCCTTTTCTAAATCAGTCACCTCGATATTACTGCCAACATCGAGTAGTCCGACTTGGGATTGGCGTAGCCAATGTGCATCACTTTGCATTTACCCAAGTTTAACGGCATTTGCCATTTTCGGACCACTCTCCTATCCTACCTAGGTCGCACGCAGTTCCTCGATCGCTTCGGGCGTCCCAAATTGGCCCCAAGCTGGTGTCATCAGCGAATTTGGCGATCCGACGACGATGCCACCGTCGATATCATTTATGTAAATGGTAAACAACAGTGGCCCCAAAACGGAACCCTGAGGAACCCCACTAGTGACCGAGGCCTCAACCCGAACTAGCCCCTTTAATTACCACCCTCTGCCGCTATTCCTCAGCCAGTTTTCAATCCACCTACCTATTTCCCCAACCGAACCCAGCGCGCGCAACTTTCGCCATTAGCCGGCGGTGAGGTACCTTATCAAAGGCTTTCTGAAAGTCGAGATAAGTATATCAATCGCCTACTCTTATCGTACTCACTCAACATGACGTGGAAAAAACTCGAGCAAGTTGGTGAGACACGACCTATGCCGTCTAAACCCATGTTGGAGTCCCCAAGCAGCTTGTTAGGAATCCAAATGGTCAACGATTCTATCAGCTATTATCCTTTCTAATAAATTACCTAAACTGAAGGAGACTAATAGGACGATAGTTCCCTGGACTTTCGTGATCCCTTTCTTAAAGATAGGGGTCACGTGGCCTCACTCCAGTCACCAGGCACCTGCCATCACAAACGATTGGTTGAAGACTGTAGCCAGGTGGGGAGCCACATGGTCGCGCACTTCTCGCAAAACACTGGGATGAGAAACTGGTCTGGCCCAGGAGCCTTAAACGCGCTGTTTGTCTATTCTATGAGCAACGACTGTCGCGACCGGTACATCTAACACTATCCAGGCCAGCACCTTCGTGCCTCACAGCTGGCTCGGGGATGACGGGGTATCCTCCCTGGTGAAACTCCGCAAAGTACTCATTAAGCACATTAGCGATGTCCCGCGTCGGAGGTCCGCAGAACGCCGCTTCCGTCCTTTAAAGGACCTATCATGCTTCTAATGGCTTTTACTATTAAAATAACTGAAGAACTCCTTAGGGTTCCCCTTGCAGAGGATTGCCACACCGTAGTTCTTCGTTACGTTCGCTAGCCTAACCTTCGCCTCACTTCCCTACACAGGCGGACATACGCTCAGTGTTCTCCGTGGGAACGATTGGCCTTCGCCCTCCTTATACGCTACTTTCCTATTTCGGATAGCCGAAGCGATGCCACGATTGAACCACTTAGGCTGCGTTGAAGCAGGGGGGTGACCGGTTTTGAGGGTTTATGGCAGAGCGCACACCATAAACTCATCCCGGAATGCACTCCACACTCCCTCAACATCGCCGCCAACCTCTAACCCCATCTCTGCTACGCTATCCCTGAGGCTAACAAAGTTCGCCCGCGGAGATCGAGCTACTGCCTCTCGAGTTACTACGCTTCACCCGAGGGACGCACACACGGAACCTAATAAGACCGTGATCACTCCGCCCAACGATTCGTCAACGGTGAGGCCAGTGAGTGGTTGTCTTCGGTCGTGAATACTAAGTCTAGAACGCTTTCGCCTCGTGTAGGCTCGTTGACCCACTGAGTGAGGAAGTTCTCATCAGCAAAGTCAACTAGCCTCCTCCCTTCAGCATCGGCAGTCCTGTTTTCCCACTTTATGCCGCGACAGTTGAAGTCTCCTAAAACTACACACACCCTATCCCCTAGCAGGCTACTGAGTTCGGTGTACAGGGCTGTATCGTCCTCGAGGAGGAGATGCGGAGGTCTGTACACCAAGATTAACCTATAGTTCGTCCCTCCCACGTTCAGATCGACGCCAAGCAGCTCCCGTTCCGACCGGAACTGGCAGTCAACCGGACTCAACGTGTCTCTGACGTATATTAGTACCCCACCCCCCTCCCCACGGGTGTGGTCTTTGCGAAACATTCTATACCCGGAATTTCGAACTCCCAACGTAGTCCCTACGATCAGTATGAATCCAGGACTCGGTGATAGCAACGATATCCTGGTATTCTGATGCTAGAGCGCCCGTAGCTCGCAAAACTTGTTCCTAATTGACCTAGCATTAAAAGCATTGCACGGAGGGAGCCTTCCTATTCTGACCGCCCCCTAGCACGATCCGTTTCCCGAACAGCCAGGGCTGTCGGGAGTTGAAGAGCCCCTCACTACGAGGGGGCAACTTCCGCAGGAGACTGAGCCCCCTCCAACGTAGGAGGAGGGTCACCACCTGTACTTCGACGCACCCTTCAGTCGAAGGTATGTCCGCCACCGGCTTATCCTCATCTCTCCCCGGTGGGGGCCCATCATCTCCCCGGGCTCGACCTCACCATCCTGTATAGGTGCCGGTCGAGCAGCGCGCCTAGCACACCTTTACCCTTGTTATTGAGGTGGACACCATCCCTCTGGTAAAGGTCCACTACCCGAAAATTCATCGAAGGGGTCAATAAACTTCACGCCAGCGGAACGCACAAGTCTTGTACCCTCTCGTTGATGCCAATGACCTTACTGAGCGCGTGGTCACTGACATTCATCCGCGGTAAAATACCCATAACATTCCCCTGTCTGTCTTCAGTTTTAGATCATCCGCAAGAGACATGATCTCGGTGATGATCCCTTCAGTAAGACCTACCCCACCGCCTTTGAGGAACAGGTCATTGCCACCAGCGTGGACACACGATCGCAGTCCTCCGACTAGCCACGCGCACCTTCTCTACCTCCTTACTTAAGTGCGCCGTTCCCCGCCCAGGCAAGCACCTTACCTTCCTCCCATCCCGGTTTGCTGAAGCAAAGTACTTCTCCTGGCCCCTGATGATGCGAGTCCCCAATCAAAACGGTGTCTTCCTCCTTCGAGCACAGGAGACTAAAGCGGTTAGAAGTCTTGACAGGGGCAACTGGGGTCCAGGCTTCGGCTTCGCAGCCTTCTTGCCCGAGACCTTCGAAACCCGTCGCCACCCATACACGCATTACACCACCCCGACCCACCCCGACAGGTAGCTACATCCTTCGGTTTCTTTGGGCCATCAGCAGGCCCCTTCCCACCCTTTTTCTTCATTGGCCCCTGCCCACCCTTCTCTATCGATCCCTTCCCACCTTCTCTATCAGCCCCTTCTTTGAGCCCTCCCTTTGTTCTAGATACTTAATCTTACAGTTGAATCTGCTGGTGTGTTTTAATTTGATCTTGTCCACTGGGTTGGATTTCCAGTGCTACGACCCTAGCTTCAAGCTTTTTACTAATTCCTTTAGCTCTTTAAACTTCCTTTCGTGGTTGTCTCTAAGTTTACAAAACAAACATACACTAAGGGATGTGATATCGCTGATACTACCCCTGGGAAGTCTACGCCACAATGATTAACTTTACATTTAAAGCATTCTGCTTTCAATTTAGCTGGCCCTGCCATATTTTCTCTTTTTTTTGTTTTTTCTGAATACTCTGAATAAGATAAAGCGTTCTAGCAATGAAAACTATCCAAAAACGTTATGACCAGTATATAAAAGGGGGGGGGGTGAATTAATCCGCGCGTAGCTGCACCCGCCTTTTTGCAAGTGACGTTCATTCCTTCCAGAAGACTACACCTCTCCTGCTGCCGCACCGACCAAAGGTCTCCCCAGGGCCGGACCGTCCCAAACGTGTCGCAGCTACCAACTGACAAACACTCGCGACGCAAGCGTCACGGATTTTCCGCCAGGAGCGACAGCGAGATGCAGCCCCTACTAAGTCTTACTAGTCACTCACAAGCGGCCAGACTCTTAGAATCCAGTGTTCAAGGGATATCCCACCAGACCCAGAGGCTACGCCCGAGACTTTACGCTGGCCTGGCAGCCAGCGGGCAGTAAAGCCCTCTCACCTCAGAGCAGTACAGCCAAGCACCATCAATTGGTCACCAAAGAACGGTCGCAGGGGGCTGGTCAAGCCATTACGCGTTAGGAATGGGCTTAACGGGGCACTAGCCACACTCCATTCATCGCGCCCCTACGCCTGGGACCCCTCCATCCCAGTCTCTCACAAATACGAGCGTTAAATGGTGTTATT
Organism: Bathynomus jamesi; assembly: GCA_023014485.1. Classification (NCBI taxonomy): domain Eukaryota; kingdom Metazoa; phylum Arthropoda; class Malacostraca; order Isopoda; family Cirolanidae; genus Bathynomus; species Bathynomus jamesi. The sequence continues at coordinate 67,130 of JAJOZX010005588.1, forward strand.
ATAGAGGTTCCAAAGCCTCTCTTCCCACGCATGAGGTAGCAGTAGGGTCCTAATAGTAAAAGAAGAGAAAAAGACTTAATACTAAAAGAAAAGTTTTTTTTTTTTTTTTTTTTTTTCAGTGAGAGGAGAACAACCTTAACGTAATCTAAAAGGACAGAGTAGGGATGGGATGGGGTCCTAGTAACCCACGGGACGGGATTGTGCAAAATACTTTACCCGCCCTCCCGAAAGAGAGAGAGAATAAGGAGCTGGCAGCCAGTTATTCTAGAATCCCACGACTCGGGACCGGAGGGCTGTCACACCCCAAGTATAAAGTTTACTACATCCAGAAGAAATGTGCATAACCTTTATACCCCTGCGGAGAGAGAGAGAGAGAGAAGAGAGAGAGAGAGAGAGAGAGAGAGAGAGTTACAAGGAGTTACAAGGAAAAGACGTACCTCAAAAGGCCTTGCGGCCCATACCAAGGAGGTACCAATGGCAACGGTGCCACGGAAAATTTTCTACACACTCAAATAGTGTGCAAAATTTGGTCTAACCTTTTCATGAACTGATCCACAGAGGAACTGTTCACAACTTCCGAAGGTAACCTGTTCCATGTGTCACAGATCTTATACGTAAAGTAATTCCCACACACACTAGTCCTAAACCGTTTCAAATCCAACTTCCAACCATTGTTGCGAGTTGGGTTATCATTTAAACTAAACATACTTCTAAAATCGACATCGTTGAACCCGCGTAAGAGCTTGAAAACCTCGATCAGTTGACCGCGCAGCCTCCGAGTTTCAAGCGAAAACAAGTTCAGGGCACGTAACCGTCGATTGTAGCCCATATGCCAAATGGAAGGGATTAACTTTGTGGCCCTCGCCTGCACTCGCTCCAGCCTCTCAATATCTTTCCTGAGGGTGGGCGACCAGAACTGCACAGCATACTCCAGGTGCGGCCGAACAAGGGAATTGTACAGTGAGAGCACAATCTCCTTGTTCCGAAACTGAAATTGCCTCCTGATATAACCCAATAGTTTCTGGGCTTTCTTTTCCACCTCTACACACTGTTTCGTAAACTTAAGGTCGCTGCTAATTAGCACACCCAAGTACTTTTCTAAATCAGTCACCTCGATATTACTACCCAACATCGAGTAGTCCGAGAGAGAAAAAGAGAGAGAGAGAGAGAGAGAGAGAGAGAGAGAGAGAGAGAGAGAGAGAGAGAGAGAGAGAGAGAGAGTTACAAGGAGTTACAAGGAAAAGAAGTACCTCAAAAGGCCTTGCGGCCCATACCGCATACCCATACCCATAAGGCATACCGCGGCCCATATCCAGTAGTAGAAAACTGGATAGAAAAGTAGAAGGCTCTCTCCCCACCCTCCGCTCCCTCCCTGCCAGAGGCAGGTACGGAAAAAGGTTGAAGAAAATACCTTGACCCTGGAAAAGTAGCCAAGGAAATTTTACAGGAAAGTGGAGAATATATAAATAGCTCTATATTTAGCTTGCTCACAGAGACACCGAGCAAGCGAACTCCTGCAGAGTTTTATGAGGTTTTAATCTTAAACTATGAGTGTGTTCAGTACTTTGTCTAGTCTATTTTTAAACAGATTTACACTTTGACTGGAAACAACCTCTGAGGGAAGTTGGTTCCAGATATTAACTATTTTATAGGAAAAGAAATTTCCGCAGACTGAGGTCCTAAATGTCTTTACACACTCAAATAGTGTGCAAGATTTCGTCTAACCTTTTCTTGAACTGATCCACAGAGGAACTGTTCACAACTTCCGAAGGTAACCTGTTCCATGTGTCACAGATCTTATACGTAAAGTAATTCCACACACACTAGTCCTAAACCGTTTCAAATCCAACTTCCAACCATTGTTGCGAGTTGGGTTATCATTTAAACTAAACATACTTCTAAAATCGACATCGTTGAACCCTCGTAAGAGCTTGAAAACCTCGATCAGTTGACCGCGCAGCCTCCGAGTTTCAAGCGAAAACAAGTTCAGGGCGCGTAACCGTCGATTGTAGCCCATATGCCTAACAGAAGGGATTAACTTTGTGGCCCTCGCCTGCACTCGCTCCAGCCTCTCAATATCTTTCCTGAGGGTGGGCGACCAGAACTGCACAGCATACTCCAGGTACGGCCGAACAAGGGAATTGTACAGTGAGAGCACAATCTCCTTGTTCCGAAACTGAAATTGCCTCCTGATATAACCCAATAGTTTCTGGGCTTTCTTTTCCACCTCTACACACTGTTTCGTAAACTTAAGGTCGCTGCTAATTAGTACACCCAAGTCCTTTCTAAATCAGTCACCTCGATATTACTGCCCAACATCGAGTAGTCCGACTTGGGATTGGCGTAGCCAATGTGCATCACTTTGCATTTACCCAAGTTAAACGGCATTTGCCATTTTTCGGACCACTCTCCTATCCTACCTAGGTCCGCACGCAGTTCCTCGATCGCTTCGGGCGTCCCAACATTGGCCCCAAGCTTGGTGTCATCAGCGAATTGGCGATCCGACTGACGATGCCACCGTCGATATCATTTATGTAAATGGTAAACAACAGTGGCCCCAAAACGGAACCCTGAGGAACCCCACTAGTGACCGAGGCCCAACCCGAACTAGCCCCTTTAATTACCACCCTCTGCCGCCTATTCCTCAGCCAGTTTTCAATCCACCTACCTATTTCCCCACCGATACCCAGCGCGCGCACTTTCGCCATTAGCCGGCGGTGAGGTACCTTATCAAAGGCTTTCTGAAAGTCGAGATAAAGTATATCAATCGCCCTACTCTTATCGTACTCACTCAACATGACGTGGAAAAACTCGAGCAAGTTGGTGAGACACGACCTATGCCGTCTAAACCCATGTTGGGAGTCCCCAAGCAGCTTGTAGGAATCCAAATGGTCAACGATTCTATCAGCTATTATCCTTTCTAATAATTTACCTACAACTGAAGTGAGACTAATAGGACGATAGTTCCCTGGACTTTCGTGATCCCCTTTCTTAAAGATAGGGTCACGTTGGCCTCCCTCCAGTCACCAGGCACCTGGCCCATCACCAACGATTTGTTGAAGACTGTAGCCAGGTGGGGAGCCACCTGGTCGCGCACTTCTCGCAAAACACTGGGGAGAAACTGGTCTGGCCCAGGAGCCTTAAACGCGCTCAGTTTGTCTATTCTATGAGCAACGACTGTCGCGGTACATCTAACACTATCCAGGCCAGCACCTTCGTGCCTCACAGCTGGCTCGGGGATGACGCGGGTATCCTCCCTGGTGAACACTCCCGCAAAGTACTCATTAAGCACATTAGCGATGTCCGCGTCGGAGGTCCGCAGAACACCGCTTCCGTCCTTTAAAGGACCTATCATGCTTCTAATGGGCTTTCTACTATTAACATGACTGAAGAACTCCTTAGGGTTCCCCTTGCAGAGGCTTGCCACCCGTAGTTCTTCGTTACGTTTCGCTAGCCTAACCTTCGCCTTCACTTCCCTACACAGGCGGACATACGCTTCAGTGTTCTCGTGGGAACGATTGGCCTTCGCCCTCCTATACGCTACTTTCCTATTTCGGATAGCCGAAGCGATGCCACGATTGAACCACTTAGGCTGCGTTGAAGCAGGGGTGACTGGTTTGAGGGTATGGCAGAAGACTGCAGCACCATAAACTCATCCCGGAATGCACTCCACACTCCCTCAACATCGCCGCCAACCTCTAACCCCATCTCTCCTACGCTATCCCTGAGGCTAACAAAGTTCGCCCGCCGGAGATCGAGCTTACTGCCTCTCGAGTTACTACGCTTCACCCGAGGGACGCACACACGGAACCTAATAAGACCGTGATCACTCCCGCCCAACGAGAGAGAGAGAGAGAGAGAGAGAGAGAGAGAGAGAGAGAGAGTTACAAGGAGTTACAAGGAAAAGAAGTACCTCAAAAGGCCTTGCGGCCCATACCGAGGAGGTACCAATGGCAACGGGTGCCAGGGAAAATTTTGTCTTTCAACTATCGTAGCAGTAGTAGAAAACTGGATAGAAAAGTAGAAGGCTCTCTCCCCACCCTCCCTGCCAGAGGCAGGTACGGAAAAAGGTTGAATAAAATACCTTGACCCTGGAAAAGTAGCCAAGGAAATTTTACAGGAAAGTGGAGAATATATAAATAGCTCTATATTTAGCTTGCTCACAGAGACCGAGCAAGAGAGAGAGAGAGAGAGAGAGAGAGAGAGAGAGAGAGAGAGAGAGAGAGAGAGAGAGAGAGAGAGAGAGAGAGAGAGAGAGAGAGAGAGAGAGAGTTACAAGGAGTTACAAGGAAAAGAAGTACCTCAAAAGGCCTTGCGGCCCATACCGAGGAGGTACCAATGGCAACGGGTGCCAGGTAAACTTTGTCTTTCAACTATCCTAGCAGTAGTAGAAAACTGGATAGAAAAGTAGAAGGCTCTCTCCCCACCCTCCACTCCCTCCCTGCCAGAGGCAGGTACGGAAAAACGTTGAAGAAAATACCTTGACCCTGGAAAAGTAGCCAAGGAAATTTTACAGGAAAGTGGAGAATATATAAATAGCTCATATTTAGCTTGCTCACAGAGACACACCAGCAAGCGAACTCCTGCAGAGTTTTCTGAGGTTTTAATCTTAAACTATGAGTGTGTTCAGTACTTTGTCTAGCCTATTTTTAAACAGATTTACACTTTGACTGGAAACAACCTCTGAGGGAAGTTGGTTCCAGATATTAACTATTTTATAGGAAAAGAAATTTCCGCAGACTGAGGTTCTAAATGTCTTTACACACTCAAATAGTGTGCAAGATTTCGTCTAACCTTTTCTTGAACTGATCCACAGAGGAACTGTTCACAACTTCCGAAGGTAACCTGTTCCATGTGTCACAGATCTTATACGTAACGTAATTCCCACACACACTAGTCCTAAACCGTTTCAAATCCAACTTCCAACCATTGTTGCGAGTTGGGTTATCATTTAAACTAAACATACTTCTAAAATCGACATCGTTGAACCCTCGTAAGAGCTTGAAAACCTCGATCAGTTGACCGCGCAGCCTCCGAGTTTCAAGCGAAAATAAGTTCAGGGCGCGTAACCGTCGATTGTAGCCCATATGCCTAACGGAAGGGATCAACTTTGTGGCCCTCGCCTGCACTCGCTCCAGCCTCTCAATATCTTTCCTGAGGGTGGGCGACCAGAACTGCACAGCATACTCCAGGTACGGCCGAACAAGGGAATTGTACAGTGAGAGCACAATCTCCTTGTTCCGAAACTGAAATTGCCTCCTGATATAACCCAATAGTTTCTGGGCTTTCTTTTCCACCTCTACACACTGTTTCGTAAACTTAAGGTCGCTGCTAATTAGCACACCCAAGTCCTTTTCTAAATCAGTCACCTCGATATTACTGCCCAACATCGAGTAGTCCGACTTGGGATTGGCGTAGCCAATGTGCATCACTTTGCATTTACCCAAGTTAAACGGCATTTGCCACTTTTCGGACCACTCTCCTATCCTACCTAGGTCCGCACGCAGTTCCTCGATCGCTTCGGGCGTCCCAACATTGGCCCCAAGCTTGGTATCATCAGCGAATTTGGCGATCCGACTGACGATGCCACCGTCGATATCATTTATGTAAATGGTAAACAACAGTGGCCCCAAAACGGAACCCTGAGGAACCCCACTAGTGACCGAGGCCCAACCCGAACTAGCCCCTTTAATTACCACCCTCTGCCGCCTATTCCTCAGCCAGAGAGAGAGAGAGAGAGAGAGAGAGAGAGAGAGAGAGAGAGAGAGAGAGAGTTACAAGGAGTTACAAGGAAAAGAAGTACCTCAAAAGGCCTTGCGGCCCATACCGAGGAGGTACCAATGGCAACGGGTGCTAGGGAAAATTTTCTATACACTCAAAGTGTGCAAGATTTGGTCTAACCTTTTCTTGAACTGATCCACAACTTCTGAAGGTAACCTGTTCCACTTGTCACAGATCTTATACGCAAAGTAATTCCCACACACACCAGTCCTAAACCGTTTCAAATCCAACTTCCAACCACTGCTGCGAGTTGGGTTATCATTTAAACTAAACATGCTTCTAAAATCAACATCTTTGAACCCGCGTCACGTAAGCGTCGATTGCAGCCCATATGCCTAGCGGAAGGGATTAACTTTGTGGCATTCTTCAGCCAGTTTTCAATCCACCTACCTACTTCCCCACCAATACCCAGCGCGCGCACTTTGGCCATTAGCCGGCGGTGAGGTACCTTATCAAAGGCTTTCTAATCAATCGCCCTACTCTTATCATACTCACTCAACATGACGTGGAAAAACTCGAGCATGTTGATGAGACACGACCTATGCCGTCTAAACCCATGTTGGAGTCCCCAATTAGCTTGTAGGAATCCAAATGGTCAACAATCCTACCCGCTATTATCCCCTCAAATTATTTACCTCAACTAAAGTGAAATGGTGTTATTATAGAGGTTCCAAAGCCTCTCTTCCCACGCATAAGGGTCCTAATCGTAAGAGTAGAGAAAGACTTAATACTAAAATTTTTTTTTTTTTTTTTTTTTTGCAGTCAGAGGAGAACATCCTTAACCTAAGCTAGCTAAAAGGACAGAGTAGGGATGGGAAGGGGTCCTAGAGAGAGAGAGAGAGAGAGAGAGAGAGAGAGAGAGAGAGAGAGAGAGAGAGAGAGAGAGAGAGAGATTCACATACAAAGCGAAATTAATTACAATCGTTTTTCAATGATTCCCTTTAATAAAACCAGATCTGATTTTCTTTCTGATGAACTTTAGTGATGCATTTTTCTATTAAGAAAGCAAGGTTCAAAAGTACTCTTTTTTTTTTGCTAAAGTAAAGCATACCGTAATAACGTTATACACGAGAAATGGTGCAGTTTAAGGGGAGATTAGTTCAAAATCCAATCAAGAACTATAATGAAAATTGATCTTTGATGAGTTATTATCAGAATTATCGAAATTCGATGTCAAACAGCAGAACTGAAAGACGTCTGTCAATGTGGTATCTTGCTAAACGAACGACGGTAAACTTGTAGTGGTGTCAAGTTGGCTCATCTACAATCAGAGGTAAATTACAGTCAGGAATTTCAAATATTTCGAACGAGTCAAACCTATATTATATATATATTAGGGTGACAATAAAAATCGAAAGTTGGAGTTTTTTATTGGCCATTTGTTCAATGCTGCTACTACATGAGAAAACAATGTACTGTAAATATTAGGTCATTCAGATAATATTTAAGGGTGTCTGAAGTGAGGTAAATAATTCTCCTTATAACAAAAATTAATTATTCATTACTTAGTAAAAATAAATTAATATTTTTTTTAATTAATGTAAATAAACGTTAGTTTTAGTTCATAAGGTTTAAGTGCAGGCGTACTCCAATCGTAATAAGTAAATAATATATTTACTAAATATATTCCAGGGTGTCTTTCATTCAATTGTAGACCACCCATTAATTTTTGCTTTTCCTCAAGCCATACCCCTTTTTCAATGTACTAGGCTGAGACTTCCTATGATCCTCAACAACCTGCAAGAGATGTTGGCGCTGTTCTTCATTCTTCGTAATCTTTGCATTGAAGGCCTGGATCAAGGCAATTCCCCTCTCTGCCATGTCATTGACGACTTTTAGTCCTTCAACTATAGTCAAACCAGTCTTGAAATCTTCGTCGTCCGGCCAGGTCTCTGGTTCCTTGGACAAGAAACCATCATTAATTTTTAGAAGTTCAAAGAGAAGCTTTGATCCTTTCGAGGCAAAGTCCGAGAGCTGCTTTGTTGAAATGGAAGAAACAGCAGGTATTGGGGCTCGCTTTGGAGGATCTTCAGCAGCTTCTTTTTCGAGGATTGATCGAGCGATTTTTTTTCGTCGTTGCATTGATACCTTTATCAAAGAGTGCGAGACCAATCAAGTACTCGCTGAGGTACCATAAGTGACGACCGAGGACACTAAGGCAGGATGCTGAGATCTTTTCATCGTGGTACTTTGCTAGGTCTTGAAGAAGCTTCAAATCGTTCGCGTTAGCAGATGAAGGACTGCTGGCCGTGAACCAAGCGCTGACATATAACTCCAGGGCAAAAAATACAAATCGTTTTAAGCCAGACATTTCACGAGTTGTAAGTCTGAACTGATGGGAAAGCAGCAGGATTTTTAATGAATAAATTACTTTTGCCATCCAACGTGCTCGGTGAAGTGCTCCAGGTCGCCGAAACCTAAAGTTAGGTAAATTACCTCCAAGGATTGTAATCGACAACTCCAAGAATTCACGGTAATCATCCCTCGGCTGATGTTTTGTCAGATATAGATTCCAGCAAGCGATCAGTTCTTCTCGATTCTCATTCAGACTCGATGGAAGGTCTGACAGGGTCTTGTACTTATCTTGGCAAATTGTATTCCACGTCTCTTTGAAGCGGGAGAATAGGAGGATATCTGGACCAGATGATGGTCCCGTGCATTCCATGTACGCCTTCTCAACGACAAGTTCTAGGATGTGATGGCGACATGCAAGGTATAAGAGTCGGCGGCCGAGTTTCTGCTCCAAAATTACGCATGCCCCAGACAAGTAACCAGTATATGAAGCTGTAGTGTCGAAGCTCATAGCTGATACCTTTTCTGACACATTCCATTTAAACATCAAACTATGCCAACAATTAATGAAACTTTCTAGAACAATTTCCAATAATAATATAATCAATGTATCAAAATAAAAAATATTACCTTAGATATCTTAAAAGAATCGGGAGAGAATTCTAAGCGTTGTTTTCAGTCAGGCAGTCGTATGCAAAATGAACTTGAAGCACCAAAAGCTGATCATCCAAAGATTGATACACATCATATTATTTAACGATTTATTTATGAAAATTTTAATTTAATGAAATAAATTAATCGATTTGCATAATCTATAGTATGAAATAAAGGAAACAATTCTATTAAATTATATAATACACTTGCATTCTCGAAACATTTTTGTTTTTGAAGCGTTGTCGAAACTCGTTCATTCTTGAAATTTCTTCCGCGCGACAGTTTCATTCATGTGACTCGAGGCATCCCTAAATGCTTTCCGAATTCCATGAGATTTTCGTCTACGGTGTTTCCTCATAGGGGGCAGCACTGGACAAATGGCCGGCAAATGTTTTTGAATTTCAAATTTTATCCCTATAAGAAGTTGTCACCCTAATAATATATATATATATATATATCAAAGCTATTGACTTCTCCTTAGGGAACCGGAGCTTACAGATGAAAAGAAGGATCAACACAACGGCAAACATTTTCATTTATTTGTACATCAGACGTTTCGACAAATCTTTTGTCATCATCAGTGAGTTAAGTCTTAAAACCTTAAAAAAAATTGAAAAGTGAAAGTTACATCAATACAATATTAAGACCATTAAAATTAAAACCTTAAAGCAAAATGAAAATTGCATCAATACAAAATTAAAAACATTTAAATTTCATCACTATAAAAACTAAACTTAAATTAAATTTCATCACTATAAAAACTAAAATTAAATTACCTCAATAGGTAAATACACAATGTTTACATCCACCTCCATACTGGCAAAGTCTAAGTGAAGCACTCAACTCCAAACTGGAGGTGCGCCTTTCTCAACATTTGGGCTTGTCAGTCCGTACCAACCGTCCCCTCAGTAGCCCTCCACAATCCGCAATTAGAAACCACAGTGATGAAAACGACCATCCCCTTCACAAAACTCAGTTTGAAATTTTAACTAGATCCAATAACCTTACAGAACTCCGAATTTTAGAATCTTTGTACATCTATAGAAACAAACCCTCCCTTAATAATAATAGCTCATCCTACAAATTACGACTCTTTGACAACCAACCGTGTTTCACAGATATACCCTTCCTAATCCTCTGACCACCTAGTGTTCACTTAGACTTTGCCAAGTATGGAGGTGGATGTAAACATTGTGTATTTACCTATTGAGGTAATTTAATTTTAGTTTTTATAGTGATGAAATTTAATTTAAGTTTAGTTTTATAGTGATGAAATTTAAATGTTTTTAATTTTGTATTGATGCAATTTTCATTTTGCTTTAAGGTTTTAATTTTAATGGTCTTAATATTGTATTGATGTAACTTTCACTTTTCAATTTTGTTTTAAGGTTTTAAGACTTAACTCACTGATGATGACAAAAGATTTGTCGAAACGTCTGATGTACAAATAAATGAAAATGTTTGCCGTTGTGTTGATCCCTCTTTTCATATATAATATATTATATATATATAGATATATAATATATAATATATATATATATATATATATTATATATATATATACATATATATATATATAGTCTGAATGAATTATACTAATCTTTGGTAAGTTACTCTGTTGGAGTCATCACAGCCTTTCCTCCTACCGGTGAACAGCAGTTAAGACAAGCTACAGAAATGACAGAAGTTATATTTTCATTTCTCAAAATTTTATACATTATTAACAGGATTAAATCCTTTGTTTCTGTAAATATAATATGTACGTTAACATAAATTTAAATAAAGTGATATTTTATACTTGAGAGAAGAGTGTCTTGTATAAATTAAAACAAGCTACATTTAAAGGAGCGCATACACAAAAACAAGTAAAATTGTACGAAGAATTTTAGAATGGTTCAAGTAATTAATTTTAATACTACACACAGAAACGGAGTGTGGCGAGCCAAATGTTTAGTTCATTAGCAATATTTTCAACTTTTCAAGGTGTGAGACGTAAGAACAAAAATACAATTATATATAATTACGAAAAACCCTGCGTGATAAAGAACTCTTTTGTCAGTTATACAGGGTGATTCAAAAGTCCTGCCTAAAAAAAATAACTATACTATAAACCTTCATATACTTACATAACATGGAACTGCCATTAACGAGCAAATCTTATGCTTTATTGTCAGAATGGAGTTGTATGGTAAATCTTGTTAGCTAATGCAGAGTAGCAAAGTTAAGTACAGTAGCTTTAAAGATATAGAGACAAAGGGAGAAAAGTACATGTAAATAAAAAAAACGAAACTATATAAGATTTTGGTTCCCCTCCGTTAAGTCGTCAGCATGGACGAATGGCTAAAGTCATGGTCCACAAAAATGACACCTTCAGAGACGAAGGTTCGAATGTTACCCAGGTAAGATTGGATATTTATATTATATTTAGTGTTACATGGTAATTGCCTACTAATAGGATGTTGTACATGACATATAAACACTGTAAATGAAGGTTTACCGGGTGGAAATTTAAGTGGCATTTCGTCCACTAGATGGCGTCTCGTATTCAGATATTGTGATTTGGCGTTAATTAACTAGATTTCAGTTGGAAACCTATAAAACGTCAGTAGTATGCCCGAAAAATGTTAGTGCGCAAATTGCAATGCAATGTTGATCAATGTTGCTGGTACCACCTTCTTCTTCTTCCGGACAGCTCTCCTCTTCTTCCCACCATCACGCATTTTTCTCTTTGCATCTTTGATGATTTCGTCCCGTGTATGCTTTAAATGCTTTTATAGAGTTTATTTAGGCTTAGTCCCCGCCATTATGTCTTCTACCGTGTTAAGACCTGATTGTAACGCTTTCCTGCCGAGATATCTGGCACGACTCTTCAGCAAGGGGACAGCCGTACGCAGTACGTGTCCAACCTTGCTCAAATCCAAAGTTCACAGGTGACGTCAACCGCTAGCATGATAGTGCAGGCAAGTTCCGTTCCTTTGAATATATAAGAAGGGGCTCAGCGCCCTTACGGCAGATTCCGAGGAGACGGGTCTCCAGGCTGAAATGGCGGGTTTTCAGTCCATTAACGGGAATTTGGTATCGGTTTTGAAGTCGTGATAGGAATTTCGGGTTTTGAATTGAAGATTGACGGGTTTTCAATTGGAGTTTAACTGTAGGAAGGCAGTAAAACGTAGCAATTGACCCATACATTCAATATTTCAAGGACTAGAGATTAAGCTACTTTATTTGATTCCATAAAACAATATTTATTCGATTCCAGGAACAATAATTAATTGATAAAAAATCTTGACTTTGTTTGGAAAATAACTTGATTGCTTACAATAATTAAAAAAATAGCCGACGCCTTTCTTTGACCGAAACCTAAAAGAACTTTAAACAAAAAAATATTCGGTGTACTCTGTGGTCACGGTGGGATCAGACATTGAGCCGGTCCTTCCGATCCAGGAGTACATATCCTACCCTCTTGGAGAATTCATTCAATAACCAAGGGTGTATGATATGTTGTGTGTAATTACTTGCTGACGATATGTTATTTATTTATTACGTGTATTTGAATATATGCCGTGAATTAGAGATTAATTCCTTGCTGACGATGCGTTTATTTATTTAAAATAAATTGTTTCAACTAGCGTTCATTTTCCCTGTGTGTGTGTGTGTGGTGTGTGTGTGTGTGTGTGTGCAGTAAAGAAGAGCACCGCCCACTGTATGCCCAATCAAAAGGGTTATGGACTCTGCCACTATTTGGTCATATCTCTACCCTGCGTCCTCAGTCGACCTCAATAAGCCGTGGCGCTCAGACGTGTATTTTGAAGAATTCTCACGTGGACGGAAAATAGCGATGGCCACTTTGATACTGTGTGTTCGCCATTCATGAAGTGGTATTCGATAAAGTCTACAGATGTGGTGAACACTCAAAGTATCCTAGTCCTCCCTTTGATGCTTTTAAGGCCATATTTAACCGAGCGAAGCGTGAGGAGCAGGAGGTCCAAATACTCTACGGATATTTGGCGAGAGCAGTGCGGGCTTTCGTGGCTCAAACGATGTAATGGACTACGTCATAGGACTAAACTGGTAAAAGGCGCACATACACAGCAAAGTGAAAGAGGCATCACATGCAGAGAAGCAACGGGTATGGGTTGTCACGATTGGTGTGACAAGCGGCATTATGTCATGTTACATCACACCGAGTACGCATACCCTGCGTCTGAGAATATAAATCTTTTTATCATGTGTGGGAGAAAATAGGTAGAGACTTAGAAGAGGATTTTCAAGGCTCGAAGAAGTTACTGTATAGCATGGCTAAGAATAAGAAGTATAAAAATGGAGGAAGCAAGAAAACAACAGTGGCGATTAAAAATGCACATGGTGAAGTCCTCACTGATAAAAGCGAGGTGGCTGCACGCTGGAACGAATACTTTAGACAGTTTTTGAATAACGAGAACCAATATGATGAGGTGAGACGGGAGGAGCGGGTAAGTCATGAGGGGGACAGAGAGATCACTAGAGGAGGTTATTCAAGCACTAAAGAGGATGAAGAATAATAAAGCTCCCGGGCAGGATGCAATTGTCACAGAAACACTAAAAGCAGCTGGTGATCCTGCTGTGGACTGGCTGCTAAGCATTTTCCGAGTGGTGTGGTCGCAGGGAATTGTACCGGCAGAATGGGGCAGAGCAATTATATGTCCTATATGCAAAAAGAAGGGAAGTGAGCAGGAATGTCAAAACTACCGTGGCATATCTTTGATGTGTCATGTGGAGAAAATATGAAACGATTTTGGAACATAGAATACGAAAACATACTGGAACCTGGGTTACTGGAGTATCAGTGTGGCTTTCGTGCAGGCCGGAGTACTATAGATCAAATTTCAGCCATAAGACAATATCTTGAGAAGAGCCGAGAATTCAATTTGGACCGCTTCATATATTTTTTGGATCTGGAGAAGGCATTTGATAGTTATGTTATAATGTTATAATGTTTCAGACCAACAAAGACCCTAGGATCCACTCATGGCTGGTCTACCTAACTGTGTTCGTGTATTGTGTATGTCCTCCGTGTGGCGGAGGGACCTACAATTTTACGTGGGTTCCGAACCACAAGAACATAAGAAATTTATGTAAAAACTGCCGGTAAATTGGCAACGACAATTTTACGAAACTAAATAATTATCAATTTAAAACTAATTAATTATCGATTTAAAATTAAAGATAGAATCTCTGATCCAGAGGATCAAGTCATAATAGACTACTATCGACAATATGTTACACTCTATATCTATTTATAAAGGACATGCAAATATATCGGATCCAAAGAATCCAGTCAATTTCATTACGCTATCCATCAAGTCACGGTCCATATCGATAGCGGACCAAGTCAAAATTTACAATCATATACATTACAATATATACACTTACGAGAAAAAGAGTAGGTGTGGCTGTAAAGACTGTACAGTAATGTAGAAATGTGTGTGCAACCATTTTGGGTCTCCCATTTAAAGGTGTTTGTGGGGCAAGTGAAGATCATGAGTTTTTCAATACCTCACAGTACTATGGGGGGCACCGCTCGGCAGAGGAATCTCTTTAAATGAGGTGTGTAAGGACAGAGAGTATCCCCTAACCCAAGACGCTGCCTCCCTATATCCCACAACACTTGTGTTGAGCTGTGGGATCTATCCCCAGAAAGCCTTAATTTTACTATCTTAAACTATACCCTTTCTATCAACATATGCGTCTAATCGATTTTTAAACATGTTTATAGACGTGCTACTAATTATTTCTACCGGCAAACTATTCCAGCTATTTACTATTCTATGCGTAAAAAAGTTTTTCGCAACTGCTGTCTCGAACCTTCTACTTGTCAACTTACACCCGTTATTTCTAGTCCTATTATATTGAGATATTTCGAGAGTGTGCCACCCAAGCTTCTGAGAGCAGTAATGAGCACCTATAGGCAGTGGCGGTTCCTCATATGGGCAATATGGGCAGCCGCACAGGGCGGCATTTGTGGAGGGGCGGCATGAGCGCCTGCAAAAAAAATAAAAATAAAAATAAGAATAAATAAATAAAGAAATAAATAAAAATAAAAAATAAAATAAAATAAATAATAAAAGATCAATAAATATATTTTTATTAATAAAAAAACATCTATTGCATTTTCCATAAACCTTCCCATAAAAGACCTAAACAATGCAAAATGCTTCCAAATTAATATTATTGGGAATAAAGGCCCATACTTTAACATATGTAATGTTATTTTTCTGGGTTTGGTTAAATAGTGAAATGTATATTATTTATTACAGAACGAATCTTCACACTAAGCCACTAAGGTCTGTCAAATAACCGCAAATGGATAAGAAGAGGTCAAAGCTATCAGGTGCTCAGTTTAGAAAAAAGAGGAAAGAAGAAGAGGAGAAACGAGCAAAAGATAAAGGTATAGAGCTATGTCATCTACTCTTCACTGCTATATTGCACTGCTATTTTGTGATATAGCTTTCTGAGTCATTTGAAGTGTACTATTATGTATATAATTAGCCATTAACCAAGGAGGTTGTATTATTCATTTGTTTCCTATTCTAAAAGTTTAATAAATTGTGCTTAATAACATGTTAAATTAATTGTACTAGCCTATTCATGCATTGGTCTGTTATGTTCTATTTTACTATTTGCAGGGGCACTTTTGAAATATTTTGGAACACCCTCTGCCACTAGCCAGGATGAGAAGCCGTCTACTTCTGCCATTATTGAGGCTGAGGAGCCATCTACCTCCTCAGCCTCACATATGTCTCCACAAATGCAGTCTGATCCTGAGGATGAAGACCCATTTGCTTCTACTTCTCCCCGGCAGGACTCTTCAGGTGAGTTTGTGTGCACATATGTCTGTGAGTGTGTGCGTGTGTGTGTATGTGTATGTGTGTGCATCCCTGCAAAGCATTTTGCAAACAGTTATAAATTATAATGTTATTATCACTGGGTATGGGTTACTGGGTATGTGTGGTGTTTCACCACCATAATTCCATAACACCACCACCATAACAAAGTGCTGTGAATAATGTGTTATCTAACTTAGGTGTGTATACTAATGAGTAATGCTCTTGTTCTTTCTATTAGAAATGCCTGGAGCAGAATCGCCTCCTGAGGATGAGTCTCTGTCCACCGACCCTGCTAACTGGCCTTCAGTTCTGACTGAGAGAATTCGGACACAACTGGTTTCCAGGGGACCAAGTCAAGTACCATCTGACTTTGTATTCCCTAGAAACGACAGTGACGGAAGAAGTTTCCACCATCAATACTTCA
Organism: Bathynomus jamesi; assembly: GCA_023014485.1. Lineage (NCBI taxonomy): Eukaryota > Metazoa > Arthropoda > Malacostraca > Isopoda > Cirolanidae > Bathynomus > Bathynomus jamesi. The sequence goes on from JAJOZX010005588.1 coordinate 83,147, forward strand.
GGAAGTCATTGGTTAGTGGGGAAAATATAACCAGAAGTTGGTTGGTCTATTCCTTAAAAAACAACAGCCTTTTCTTTTCTGTTGTACATTATTTTCCAAGAGGAAAATAAATTTAACAAGTTTGGGACTCTCGGACTGGAAGCATGCAAGCTCATTGCTCACATCACATGACAACAGTTCAGAACACCTAAATTCTATGAAAATCTGGAAAGAACTGGCAGTGAGGATGAGAAAGGGGAGACCATTGACAAGCAGGAGATGGCACTTCTGGAGGCTGAGAAGTTGAGATGGAGAGCGGTGCTGACACGTCTCACTGCTATTGTGCATTCTCTGGCAGTTAGGAATTTGGCACTAAGGGGACATACAGAAAAATTGTTCTCACTATCAAATGGCAATTTTCTGAAAGAAGTTGAACTGATGGCACAATTTGATCCTATAATGCAAGAGCACATTAACCGTGTCCAAAAAGGGACCTCCAGTCACACCAGCTACCTCGGCCACCACATACAAAACGAACTCATTGATTTGTCGAGCAGCAAGACCATTTCAGCAATGGTGAGCGACATCAAACAATCAAAGTTTTTTCAATAATTCTAGATTGCACTCCAGATATCAGCCACACCGAACAGTTGTCAGTTGTGATTCGGGTTGTGTCACTGGAGGGGAAGCCCCATATAAAGGAACATTTCATGGGGTTTTTGGAGGCAGAGGAGTCCACTGGTCAACATTTGGCATCTCTGATTCTGAAGAGACTGGAGGAGCTAAAAGTTCCTTTCATGGACTGTAGAGGACAATCATACGACAACGGGGCCAACATGAGGGGAAAAAAACAAGGGTGTTCAATCCAGGCTCCTAGAAATTAATCCCAGAGCTCTGTTTGTTCCATGTGGGGCTCATTCTCTGAATTTGCTTGTGGCCGATGCTGCTAAGGGATCTATTGATGCCACAAGTTACTTTGGCATCTTGCAGAAGCTTTACAACTTGTTTTCAGCCTCCACACAACGATGGGCCATTTTGAAAAAACATGTGAACATCACATTGAAGATGTGGTCTGATACAAGGTGGGAAAGCAAGATCAAGAGTGTGGAGCCCCTGAGATATCAGGCAGCTGCAGTGAGAGATGCACTGATCGAGGTGAGGGACCACACCAAAGACTCTGTAATAAAGGTCGAGGCTCAATCTCTGTCAGAGGAGGTTGGGTCATACCGCTTCGCCATTTGTTCAGTGGCGTGGCATGACCTGTTGTGCCAAATTCAGCATGTGAGCAAGCAGATGCAGTCTCCTAGCATGCACGTTGATGTTGCAGTAAATCTCCTAAAAAAAACAGAGAGAGGTCTCCGCAATTACAGGGCAACAGGTTTTGTGGCTGCACAAATGGCAGCCACAGATATCTGTGAACAAATGAATGTGGAGGCTGTGTTAAAACAAAAACGGCTGAGGTCCACAAAGCGGCACTTCTCCTATGAAGCATCTGATGAGCCCTTGATTGATGCTTTGAAGAAGCTGGAGGTGACATTTTTCAATGCAGTGGTTGATGCTGCAACATCAGCCATTCAGGAAAGATTTTCCACGTTGGAAATTGTGGGAGAGAAGTTTGGAGTGCTGACACATTTCCAAAATCTCACATTTGAGGAGCTGACAGAACAATGTGTGAACCTTAGTACTACACTAAACTTTAAGGGACAATCTGACTTGGATGGCAGAGAGCTTGCACAGGAGCTGAAGAACTTGCCTGACTTGCCATCAAAGACCATATCCTTGCTTGAACTGCTGACATTTATCCATGAAAGGGAGCTCTCTGAAATATATCCAAATTTGTGGACTGCTCTCAGAATTGGTCTTACTCTTCCAGTCACTGTTGTTGAAGCAGAGAGGAGCTTTTCAAAGCTGAAGCTCATCAAATCCTACCTGAGGTCAACTATGTCACAGGAACGCCTTACCGGTCTGGCCATCATCAGTATAAATCATACAATTGCTGAGCAGATTTCATATGATGATTTAATTCATGACTTTGCATCAAGGAAGGTAAGAAGAGTCAGGCTTTAGATGGCAGTTGTGCTGTGGTGCAATTTATTTTGTTTCTTGTTCAAAGTGTAGCATAATAATTACCCTCTCTTAAGTGTCTTATTCTATTTATGTGATAGAGCATTTGTACAATTTAGAAATTTGATTCTCTAGTTTATTTATGGCAGTTGTGTAATTTAATTTGTATTTTTCCTGTTCATAGTATCATAATTACATTCTCTTAAGTGAGTTATTCTATTTACGTGATGAAGGATTTGTAAAATTCAGAAATTTGAGTCTGTTTTGGTTCTGAAGTTCCAACAATTAGTCCAATAAAAAGTTATTTTGTGAAAGAGTTATGTCTGTCCTTTATTTTGGGGGGATTCGAATGTGTGTGTGTTGGCGAACAGGGGGGGGGCGCTGAAGGTGAGGTTCGCCCAGGGCGTCATGTAAGCTAGGACCGCCACTGCCTATAGGGTCTCCCAGAGCACGGTGGTGGGATCGGAGGAGTGGTTTGATGTAAGTACAGGAGTTAAACAAGGGAGTATTCTGTCACCCATTTTATTTATTGCCTACATCAACAGGGTTATGGAACACATAACTGAGGAAATTGAAGAGGAAATAGAAATTTTTGGATATCCTGATGATGTGGCTGTTGGGACTAACACAGCACAATCCATGGAGAGAATTATGCAGAGGTGGGATGAGAGATTGAGGGAGTGTGGACTGAAACTGAATTATGATAAAACTGAATATATGGTAGTAACGAGGGGAGCGAACGAGGATGAAATCTTTGTTGGGGGAAGGGAAATGAAAAAGACGGACACATTTAAATACCTTGGTAGTGTGATAGAAAATGATGCGGGTATGGATGCAGAGGTGAATGAAAGAATTGCTAAATATAGCAGAAATGTTTCCTTCCTGTACTCCCTATTGAAAGATCAAAACAGCCCTAAAAAGGTAAAGACGCATATATACTCAACAATATTGAAACCAATCTTACTATACGGCAGCGAGACTTGGGCTCTAACCACAAGTACGAGGGGAAAACTGCAGGCAGTTGAAATGAGGATCCTGAGATTGATAGTAGTAGTAAAGGAACACTGAAATAAGAAGGCGATTGGGTGTAACTTCGGTTAATGAGAATATTGAGAGGAACCAACTGAGATGGCACGGGCATGTCCAACGTATGCCGATGGAAAGGACAGCAAGAAGAATGCTGGAATGGGCCCCTCAATACAGAAGACCAGTTGGAAGACCCAAGATCCGATGGATAGATAACATCAAGAGTGCTGTCGAGAAGTGTGGAATCAGTCTCCAACGGGCGAACTTGATGTGTGGAGATCGTGAGGCATGGAGGAGTCTCGTCCGAGGGCTCCCAACTGACAGACCGCTTTAGGTCTACCAGGCGCCTGGTAAGAAAGGTAAGAAAATCATGGACAGTAAAAAATATTTTGATCATTACGTTCATATATATCATGATGAGGTTCGCAGTGAGGTTGTGGCGAAAGGCTTGTGCGAGTTTTTAATAGAGTTTAAGGATGAGTATCGCTTGCTAAGTAAACAGGACAGATACGGGCACATGTTTCTCTCAAATAGAGCGCCGGATTGTTAATGTGTGGTGAAAATGAATGAGTATGTATGGTTCCATTAAAACATTAAAGCCGTTATTACTTCATGTATCAGAAAAATTCTGAATGTCCGTTATATGTAATGGGATACAAATATTCATATGATTCATGTTGGAACAACCCCATGCATGAATCACTAACGCTTGGTATGAGGCGCCCGTGTGACTCATCCCTCCACACCTCCCACCGAGTCAAACCGCGCAGCGGCTGCTCATAGTCACCTCAGAGCTTGACCCGACTGGACGTACATTCCTCACAATAGAAAGCGATGGAGCTTCCGTTGAGCAGTACCCTCATTGCCGTATACGATGTGTCCGTGACGAAGTCAGTGCGTGTGTTCAGGCGTAAAACCGGCGCTGTTAACTACGTATTTGAAACGAGTTGTAAACAAACTCTGGTAAGCGGAATGTTATTATTTAAGTGTTGAGGAGATGAATAGAATCTTCGTGATAGTTGAGAAGTGGGGTGAGGACCATTATAAATTACCTGCAGGTGAAGGCACAAGAATAGAACAGATTAGTGATGCACCCTCATATGCCATTATTTGTACGTTGTGTATAAATCGCGACCAGCCATGCATTCATATATGGTTGATGTGGAAAAATGCGTCTGATAATAACGTCCTTGTCCCCACGCGAAACCGCTTCATCCTCGACAGAATGCTTGAAATCGTCGGTTTCCGCAAGCTAAAGCCTATATTAGACGCACGTGTTGCCGATATGCTTTATTTTGACATGGTTCTTGAATACGCATACACCGCTCTGCTCGACGGGTTTACCGAGTGTAGGACTGAACAAGGCAAGAATGGTTTGGAACTGGAGGCGTATTTAAAAGGTATAGCCTCTTCGAAATATCTTAAACTTTGGTACAGAAGACTTGAGCGGTACAGGGCTGAGCTAACCTACACTGTTCGCCCTGAAGAGCTGTTTCTTTATATAACGAGCAGCTGTCGGCACGACTTAGAAGATTATGTGAATTGCCGATATGCGTTGTGAAGAAGAATTCACGGTTGAAAAGTTCGGATTAGAAAGAATAAACCCTCGTTTGGAAAAGAGTTTTTCTAAACTTGAAGTTAATAATGATGTTGTGGCAAACGATGCCCTCTTTGTGCGTGTTTTTGAGTGTATTCTAGCAGTGTTTAAAGAGTGTGATAACTTGCCACCCAATTGTAAAGTGGGTACAAAAATAGTGTTAAACGAGCTGAAACCCCTTTACATCGAATATAGACACCCGCATACTTTGAGTGGTGAAGTAGTGTTAAATCGTATTTATTGCATAGTACAAAGCAACGAAGATGTAACTGTAGACTCGATTACATGCGAGTTTAGTATTTTAATTAAGCGCAGTAGAACATAAAGCACTATTATTATTATTTTTGATGCTTATATATAAGTGTATAGATGCGCGTACATATATTAAACGTGTATGTAGATTTCCACTGTACTATTATTATTTATGATTGTGTGTGTGTATATATGTTGTATATATATATATATATATATATATATATATATATATATATATATATATATATATATACACACAAACTATATACGTATGTGTGTGTGTGTGTGTGTGTGTGTGTGTGTGCATTTTTCGCTGTATAGAATTAGTTTCTACTATTATTATTATTTTTTATTGTATATTTACATCCTATATTTCGAAAAAAATGTTTGTTAAATTATTTCCATGTTAAATAATTCAACTAAATAAACAGAATGATATAGTGTTTTATTATTCATTAAACGATATTAATTGAAATTGCTTTCCTAGATGTATGTATGTATGTATATATATATATATATATATATATATATATATATATATATATATATATATAAACGATATTAAACAATAGAAATAACTGGGTTGATGGGAATATATAAACGATGCATGTGTGCTTCAATAAAATATATATATGTATACAGTACGCCAAATGGCTGGTTACACCTTCTTAGCCAGATAAAGCCTTCTAAGCAATTACGCCTTCTAGCCAGATTAAGCCAACTGGCTGATTAAGACTTCTAAGCCAGCTGAGGCAGTCAAGAACTTTAGTATGCGACGAGATATGCCTGCGAAAACATCTTCTCTCCTCCTCTCTACTCTCTCTTAGATTACCTTCCAAGGTTAGGGAACCCTTTTGTGGGGAGGTCATTTTCCCAGACCAACCCCCCCTCTCTCCCCTTCATGCAGATTGCGGGCTAAATCCCTCCCCCTTCTTGCATACTCCCCCCCATGGGTGCCAACCCCCTCCCCTTTGCATCAGTGATCAACATTGCATTGCATCCTCCAGCGCGGGACACGTCAACGCGAAGAAGAGGCTACGTCAAACCGAAGCATCAACGCGCTGGTGGCCAAAGTTCCTCAAATCTCCGTGCAGCGGGCTGTCTACGGTTAGCCAGACTGGCAGTCGACGGCCTGTTGCGTGGCACGGACAGAGTGCCGATCGGCTCCGGGGTCGGACCTATACCAGCGTGCTATTTTTTTCATTTACGGAGAGCAATTGCGTGCTCCCCGACTACTCTTACTCTCCGGCGACATTAAGACTAATCCAGGCCCCACTACAACTTATACATGTCACCATACACAAAGACAGACCAATAGCACCATGAGATACATACAGAAGCATAATATTAACATATTACAGTACAACGCAGGTGATCTCACAAACAAAATCATGTAGCTAAGGGAATTCGTACGCAAACAAAACATTCACATAGCATTTATACAAGAAACAAAACTAAAACGCACACACAAAACACCCACCATCCTTAATTTCACGGCGATCCGTCAAGATCGTACTGGGGGTCACGGGGGTGGACTCATCACTTACATATGTAAAAGTATTAGCTACACTGATGCCACCCAAAACATTACAAACACAATCCAACCAGATAACACGATAGAAATACAGGCAGTTAACATTAAAACACGCGGAAAACACAACACCACACTCATCAACATTTACATCCCACCAGATAGTTCACCTCAGGTGCTAGCCAATTACAATCCACAGTTACACAATCTGGCCTATCTCACTAATGTCATCTTAGGAGGAGACTTCAACGCTAAAGACAATAGTTGGTACCTGCACAACCAAAGCAACACCAGAGGCGCCAACATAGCCACACAACTGAACAGCCTCTTCATTCTTAACAATACAGAAGAACATACACATACCACATCAAGCAGGATACTCAAACTCCTCCCCAGACATAACGTTCTGTTCCCCCTCACTAGTAACACATACACACTGGAAAACAGAAAAACAACTGTCATCAGACCACCTGCCCATCATCATTACAGCACGTTCTACACTCTGCCCGAACAGCCTTACGCACACTTACAGAAATTACAAGAAAGCTGATTGGGAACAGTTCAAAATACAGACTGAGGAACAATTCACCACATTAAACAGCACACTCATCATAAACATCAATACAATACTCAAGACATTTAATCAGATCATCAATAATGCAAACAAACACATACCCAAGGGCAACATTAGGAAATACAATTCAAATTACACAGAGAAATAACCCACCTCATAAGGCAAAGTAGCAACCTCAAACATAACACTCAAACACCACACACAGAAGCCATAAAACAGCAGATACAACAGCTCAACACAGAAATAAAAAAAAAAAAAAAAAACATTTAGGGAATTCATAACAACACTAAACCACTCCACAAATACATCCAGGCTATACAAGACTATAAACAGCATTACCCATTCTAACAGCGGCATCCACACTTCACACACGGCTATCTGTCGCAGCCAAAATAATATCCCAACATATACACAACAGGCTAACATTCTAGTTAATCACTACGCAAAGATAAGTCACCTAAACACAGACAACCAGAAACACGCAGACAGACAAACAGCCAGACACAAGAAAATCTACAGACTCGACACGACCATCACACCCTTCAATACAGACCAGACCACCAAGATCATCAAAAACATTAAGAATTTGAAGGCTACTGGACCAGACAACATATCTAACATACACCTTAAACACTTGGGCCCACAGGGAATACTAGCTCTCTCAAATATCAGCACATATTCATACCAGCACTGTATTATTCCTGACATATGGAAACAAGGTAAAATTATTACACTACTCAAACCAAACAAAAATCCAACAGACCCAGCTTCCTATAGACCCATTACTTTACTATGCACACCTTCCAAAGTAACAGAAAGACTAATCTTACAAATCACCAACCCACACATACCACTATCGCCTACTCAACATGGATTCATACCTCACCACTCAGCCACGACATTACTCACTAACCTCACGCAGCACATCATAGATGGCATCAACTCCAGACGACCAGCTCAACGTACACTATTAGCAACAATATACATTAGTAAAGCATTTGATGCTATCCCACGCTTCCCTCTCATAAACAAAATACTCAACACAAACATGCACAAAACACCAAAAGGTGGCTGAGCAACTATCTTCAGGAAGATACTCACATGTCACATTTAATGGCAAGTCATCCAAAAACAAGCTTTCTCCGAACGGGGTCCCTCAAGGCTCTGTTCTCTCACCAACACTGTTCAACTTATACATGCATGACATTCCAACACCCGTAGATAACAAGCTTACCTTATCATCATATGCAGATGACATCACTCTAACATCCACCCACAACAACATCGACACCGCTACAAATAACCTACAAACATACATAAACAGTATACAAGTGGCTCACACAAGTAGACTCAAAGTAGCGCCCACAAAATCAACCATCACCTTGCTTACAAGCAACACAAAAGAACACCAGATAACTCCACAGATTACACTAAACACACCAACATTCCACACATTCACAGGACCAAAATACTTGGGGTCACATACAACACATCATTATCTTTTGCAAACCCATTCAGGACATTAAAAACAAATGTACGTCAAGACTTAACACGCTTAGGGTACTAACAGGCACAAACTTTGGACACCAGCAGGAAACAACATCACTCATATACAAACAATATATTCGCTCAGTTATGGACTATGCTAACCCATGCTTAGCACCAATTATCTCAAACACACACACATAAACACCTTACAGACAATACAAAACAACGCACTTCGTATCATTTCAGGATGCACTCAGACAACACCAATAGAACACCCGCACACAGAAACAAAAATACTGAGTTAGGGAACATTTAAACACGAAGGGAACACAATTCATGGCAGCAGCGACAACTAACTCACAACACCCTTGCCACTACATGTACAATCATGCACCAACACCTCGCACCATTTAGGTAACACCAGAGAGACATTATAACCAAATACTCCATTCCATACCACGCTCCACAGACATCACACAGTACAGAAAACATACACACACACCTAACCCACAAAGCACTGACACGACTCGGTCCGAATGCGGTCCTACGTACGAAGCCGCCACCCACTGACAGGTCAGAGACCAGCCTGAGCAGATCGCATCGAGTTAACTTAGCACGATTCCGATGTGGACATCACCCCAACTTACAGACATATAAACACAGACTAGACAACTCCACAGACGACACCTGCCACTTGTGCCAGGACACACCACAAACAATTGAACACATTATGACAGACTGTACCGCTCTAGTACAACACAGAACACAACACATCACTAGTGCGCTGAACCTCTGGTCCACTCCGGAGAGGGCGATCGGTTACCTGCGTGCCGCCGGCTTGCTCGATCAGGGTGGGCTAATCGGTTAAACAACAACAACATTGCATTGCAATTTGCACTCTAACATTTTTCGGGCATACTACTAACGTCAATAAGCATTCCACCTTGGGAAATCTGCAAGCATCTTAATCGTTCAGAACCCAAGTCCGAATTTAGAAAGACTATTGAAGGTTTACATGCACTGTCTCAGACTGGATTGCATATACCCTATAATTTTGGCCGAATCCACGTATCCACGTCACGAATAATGTTATTGGTTTCGTATTTCAGATTTTTCCTCAATATTTCCTGTGTAAATCTTACATATTTTAATCGTGAAAAGAAACATCGAATTCACGAACATAAATTCGGTTATTATTTGTGAAATATTTAAGAGTGTATTCAACCTCTTGCTAAGTGTTTGGTTTTTGACGATAATAAAAATAAAAATTTGTACTGTTGTTCTTATTATTGTTGTATATTGATGGCGATAGTATGAATGGGGCTTCCTAAACTTGGTGAGTCTGGCTATACAAAGCGTCGCAAAGCGTTTATACTTGCGTCACTTTTGTTTGAGAGAAAATTTTTATTGTATTTCAGACTTTTCTGGGACACCCTATAATACAGGGTGGCGCAAAAGTCAGGAACCATGGGCACATTTTATTAAATTATAATAAATGTTCGAATTGGTGGCCTTCCACTTGGAGACACTTTATGACGGGTTGAATGCATGATGTTTGAACTAGGGCATGGTTAATTAATAATTTTTAGGAAAAAGTGATGAATGATTAAATTTTATAATTAATCATGATTAACTGATTGAAAATTATTAAAAAATAAGTACTTCTGAAAAGAGTAAGAAAGAGCTTTAATTGTTTCTGTTGCGTAAGACCGAAGAAAACATTTTGCTCAAACATTCAGTTTGCTTTAGTTCAAGAAATTAGGCATGGGCGGATTAGACAGTTTATACACGCAAAAAGGTACCAAATTTAAATGATACATTACAAAATTTAAGGTAAAATGATGGTGAAATTATGAGGAAAATTAATCATTTCCCATCATTTTAAATTTTTTTTTCAGATTAATTAAAGATTAAATTCGAAACAATGATTAACTGATTAATCAGAACCATGACATAGTTTGAACATTCCTTAACACATTGGTACTGATTTTGGCACACTCAGATGTGATTTTATCCTTTAGAGAACGTATGGTTCGGGGTCGATCAGCATAGACTACCGACTTGAGATGGCCCCACAAGAAAAAGTCAAGAGGAGCGAGGCCTGGAGACCTAGGTGGCCATTCGATGGGGCCTCGCCGTCCGATCCACTTGCTTGGGAATGTTTCATCTAAAGAGCTCCGGACGATGGTTGCGAAATGTGGTGGTGCACCATCCTGCTGAAACCACATCTCCGCACGTTCTGCCAATGGAATGTCGTCCAGTATGGGCATTAGAAATGTTTGCAGCATATGCAGATATGTTTCACCCGTTACATTGCCGTCAAAAAAGTACGGACCAATTAACCGATCCCATCAGAGCGCAGCCCACACCATAATTCGTGGATCGAATTGCACATATCCTTCCTCCATCCAGTGGGGGTTCTCATTGGCCCAATAGCGTGCATTATACTGTACCTATTGACACGTCCTCTGAGGTGAAATATCGCTTCGTCATTGAACATGATCCTTCGTTGAAGCCGTCGATGTTGTAGAAACCACTGGCAGAACTCTATACGACGGTCTGTGTCGTCACCGTGCAGTTCCTGAACGAGTTGGACTTTGTAGGGGTGGAAACGATTTGCTGTAAGAATTCGTTGAATGGATCTTCTGGAGACACCCGTTTCCTGGGATAACGTTCTTAGGGACTTAAGTGGGCTGTTTTCGAGGTGATTGAGTACCGTTAGTGATGATGTTACATCGGTTGAACTTTTTGGCCAGCCACTACTCGGCCGATCATGAACACTTCCCGTTTCTTTGAAGCGAGTGAACAGTTTTCCAATTGATGCCTGAACAACTGGCGGCCTCTCAGGGTGTTTGTCATTAAAAGCAGTAGCAACTGATCGGTGCGTGTTACCACGCCCCGCACACACTAAAACTATCTCCACCCGTTCATCTATTGTCAATTTCTGTGCCATAGGTTCAACAACAAATCCGAAAAGAACAAAACACATATTAAAACACAAATTATTAAAATGTGCCGATGGTTCCTGACTTTTGCGCCACCCTGTATTAAGCTATATATGAGAACCTTGTTTATAGCATGTATTTCTTCGTATAAAGAAGCAATATTGAAATTAAATGGCACATCAAATCCTCTTCGAAAATCGAAAGAAATCCTTCAATTTGAAGGGAAGAAAGCAAGAAATAAAATTTCCTTTTTTCGTCCTTTCTCATTTTCTATTTTAATTCAAGTAATGAAACTTTAACAAGATTTCACTGAAGCAAAATTTAGTTAGAAACCCTAACTCGTGTATATATATATATATATATATATATATATATATATACACAAACTCAGAATGGTTCCCTGAGAACAATATATGTTAAACACAGACCGTGCATGGCACAAGGAACTCTTCTGGGAAAATTAAATCCACTATAGTCCGAATAAGTAATGATAAATGACAAATACCATAGTTTTTTTCCTTTTTCATGATTTTAGCCCGACGTGGGCAACGGGTCTCTCGCAAAGAGATCCCATAAATATAGCTTCCCTCACCAGCTATCTGCAAAGCAGACAGGATCCAGCTTTGGGACGTGGATCTAGGGTTTAAAGCAAACCTAGATCCCTACACTCAGAACCTCTATATAAGTAAAAGACTCGTTGCATTCACGTCGTGTTGAATAAATCAAGAAAAAGGGGGTAACTATTGTATTTTTAGCCAAAAAACCAAAACTTAAACCTCAACCGGGACATTGAGCGTCCACTTTTCAAGGCACGAAACACGTCCGTTTAGTATACACAAACTCAGAATGGTTCCCTGAGAACAATATATGTTAAACACAGACCGTGCATGGCACAAGGAACTCTTCTTGGAAAATTAAATCCACTATAGTCCGAATAAGTAATGATAAATGACAAATACCATAGTTTTTTTCCTTTTTCATGATTTTAGCCCGACGTGGTTGAGGTTTAAGTTTGGTTTTTTTTTTGGCTAAAAATACAATAGTTACCCCCTTTTTCTATGATTTATTCAACACGACGTGAATGCAACGAGTCTTTTACTTATATAGAGGTTCTGAGTGTAGGGATCTAGGTTTGCTTTAAACCCTAGATCCACGTCCCAAAGCTGGATCCTGTCTGCTTTGCAGATAGCTGGTGAGGGAAGCTATATTTATGGGATCTCTTTGCGAGAGACCCGTTGCCCACGTCGGGCTAAAATCATGAAAAAGGAAAAAAACTATGGTATTTGTCATTTATCATTACTTATTCGGACTATAGTGGATTTAATTTTCCCAGAAGAGTTCCTTGTGCCATGCACGGTCTGTGTTTAACATATATTGTTCTCAGGGAACCATTCTGAGTTGTGTATACTAAACGGACGTGTTTCGTGCCTTGAAAAGTGGACGCTCAATGTCCCGGTTGAGGTTTAAGTTTTGGTTTTTTTGGCTAAAAATACAATAGTTACCCCCTTTTTCTTTGATTTATTCAACACGACGTGAATGCAACGAGTCTTTTACTTATATAGAGGTTCTGAGTGTAGGGATCTAGGTTTGCTTTAAACCCTAGATCCACGTCCCAAAGCTGGATCCTGTCTGCTTTGCAGATAGCTGGTGAGGGAAGCTATATTTATGGGATCTCTTTGCGAGAGACCCGTTGCCCACGTCGGGCTAAAATCATGAAAAAGGAAAAAAACTATGGTATTTGTCATTTATCATTACTTATTCGGACTATAGTGGATTTAATTTTCCCAGAAGAGTTCCTTGTGCCATGCACGGTCTGTGTTTAACATATATATATATATATATATATATATATAATATAATATATATATATATATATATATATATATATATATTGAATATGGGGAGGGTTTGTAACTAAATTTATTTTACCTCGACAGAATCTTGTTCAAATAGTTATATATATATATATATATATATATATATATTATATATAAATTGGTGCCTTGCGTTATACAAGATAATAAAAAAATGGTGTCGTCCCCCCGCTCCCCCCGCAAAAAAAAAAAAACTATTTTTCGGGAACACTTTTTTTTTTATCACCTATTTTGATAAAGAGGCGCGTCTTCCGTATTTGACTTTTAATGCATTGAAAATTAGATGATAGTAAGGAATTCTTTGAACAATTTCTTTTCAACGAAGGTTGAAAAAGAAATAAAGAGAAAAAAGTGATAAAACTAAACAAGAGAAAATAGTTTCGGGTAAAACATTTTGTTTAGTGGATTCGATTTGGCAAAAAAACTTTTGGGAAACGAGACAAATGGAAACAAATGAAGAACGAAGATAAAGTAAATGGGAAAAACGGAGGGAAATACCACATAAATGGATAGATTAATGGAAAATGAGAGGGGAAATGAAAGCGAAAATAAAACGACAAATGAAGAAATAAGAAATTGTTATAGGAAATGGATGCTTTATATATATATATATATATATATATATGGTTTCTGCGAGTATGTAGAGGAATTACGGCATTTGGAAGAGTGGAGTCCATGGTGTAGTGGTTATCGCGTCTGACCGGCAATCGGAAGATCCCGGGTTCGATTCCCAGGTGGTACTTCATTTTTTCATTTGTTGTTTTCTCTTTCTCGTCTTGCGCGGAATATCTCCTATACAAGCGTCGTTCTTTACGTTATTTATACTGCGTGTTCTTTGCAGTTGAATGTATATATATATATATATATTATCAAGCGCTTTCCTCTCTCAGAAGACCTTTCCAAATATTGAACAAAAATTAACGATAAAAAAAATTAAACTCGGATTCCCCTCACCTCGAAAAAAAAAATATGGCTTAATCCGTGGGAGAACATTTTTTGTGTACCCAATCCTACATTTCTTCAAAGCGTTCTAAAATATTAATCTGATTTTTAATATCTTCGGAAATAATGCTATCTAGTTTGTACAGGAAAGGACTCAAGTCAAGGGTGAATCCTAGTTTAGATTGCTTTCGATCTTCAATTTTTGTTCATTCTTTGAGAAGGTTTTGTCAGAGAGAGAAGCACTCGGAATCGTTTTTCACTTTCTTTTACGGATTGTAGCAAATTTAATGAAGTTCATGTAAAAATTGTGAATTATCCCATATATATATATATATATCCTTTCTTTAGTGCATCCTGCATTATTATTATTATTGACAGTGAAAAGGGAGTGTTCCTATTTTGCATAAACAGAAAATGGAGTTTTAGTTGAATGATTTAGTTCCAAAAATTATTATTGGTTGAGAATTTCAGAACGAGAATTTGATGAAACATGATTTTTTGGATCCGCTAATACACGAATATCGGGTGTGCACACGCAGTTTAGATTCAGTCGGATTTTCTCTTTTTTCATGTTAAATTAATTGAAAAACGAAAACTAACATCTTCGAACGCGGAGAGGGTGGGAAGGGATGGTGTGAAGATAAGGGAGTGAGGACGTCACGCAAAAACCCGAGTAATCATAGACTTGTTGGTTGGCCGCTGGGGCGTCGCGACGGTAGGAACAGAACTCGATATCTTCAGAGCCCCGAATTTGATCTCAAACCAAGTGAATCATGGAAGAAACATTTACTTTAAACTCCCATTTGATTGAAACAAAAGGGCGAATTCCTTTACCAATTCCTTCACGAGGTGAGAAAATTTCTTCTAGCAATTTTATGTATATATATATATATATATACTGTATATATATATATATATATATATATGGAGAGAATTTATGGTTAACACATGATTTTATTAATAATATAAATGAGCCAAGGCAGGAGAAAGATGATACCAAGTACTTTTTGTACATCATCACATTCCCTGAAGAAATGTCAACCTCCTTCAGTACCAAGGATAATAACGGATTATTTTTTAAAACTTTTATATTGTTTTAAAATGTCTTAAGACACATTGAGGCGCTGAAGGAGGTACCGAGCATATAAAACAGGCGTAGTTGTCCAGGAATCAGGACTTAAGGCTTCAAACCTAACAAAAATCTAAATACTATTTTATTACTTATTAATTTTATTAATTAATTTATTAATTATGAAGAGGTGTTAAATTAGATCAAAGCATTCGGAATCTTTGTGATCCAAAACAAATATATACATTTTAATACTATCAACTTTATTAAAAAGATTAACATGAATTTTGCTTTTTCTTTTTGTTTGTAATAAGCTGAACTTACCTTAAATGAGAATCTACTGTATTTTGTATCAGGTCATCCCATAAGTAATGTCGTTTTTTAGATCGGAATTTGAAGGACAAAAAAAACTCAACTGAAACTTTTTAATCTAGTATATATTTTCCATCGGAATGACACACTGCCAACGTCCTACAAACTTTTCAATGCCATGTTTATAAAATTCAGGCGGTTTTGAGGCAAAAAACGTACAAAGACTGATGTGCAGGTCATCTAAAGAAGTATACTGTTTCTCGTCAAGATAGTTTTGCAGACTCCTGAAGAGATGATAATCTGAAGGCGCAAGGTCTGGAGAATATGGAGGATGTGGAAGTTTTTCCCACCCAAGCAACTCAATTTTTGCAGAAGTGATCCGAGCGGTATGAGGACGTGCGTTGTCGTGGTGGAACACGATTCCTTTCCGATTAATCAAAGAAGGTCTCTTTTCTTTTAGTGCAGTGTTCAATCGATCCAGTTGTTGAGAGTAGACTTGAGCTGTGATTGGTTGGTTGTGTGGTAAGGTTTCAAAGTGTATTACACCACCTTTATCCCACCAAACACTAAGCAACACCTTCCGAGGGTGAAGATTTGGTTTTGGCTGTGGTGTCGCTGGTTCTCAGGCACAAACCCGCTGTCGACGGCGCTTAACATTCTGGTACAGTATCCACTTTTCATCACCAGTCACTAAACGGTGCCAAAACGGATCTTGGAGTTCACGGGAATGAAGAGCTGTGCTAATGTTTACCCGCACCCTCAGATTGTCGACCGACAATTCATGTGGCACCCATTTTCCTAACTTAGGCACTTTCCCGAGTTGTTGCAAATATCGATGGATGGTGGACGGGGATGAATTGAGTTTCTGGGCCAATTCTTCGACAGTTGTTGAACAGTCTTCTTCAAGTGCGGCTAACAGCAGGTCATCATCAAACTCAGCAGGGCGTCCAGAGCGTACTGCATCTGTCAAACAGCAGTCACCATTCCTAAACTTTTGAAACCATCTTTGACATTTCTTCACATGCAGAATATCGTTGCCATAAACGTCCTGAATGTTTCGCGTTGCTTCAGTAGCACTATTCCCTTTTTTGAATTCGTAAAGCATTATATGCCTGATATGTTCTTCTGATACCGCCATGTTTATGAGGGGTTTACATAAAGCGAAACACACGTCTTCACTGGTCAAGGTCTGTAAAGTATGTAGCGAAACACGATAGATCTCCTCTTAGATATAACCTTCGGAAAATTTATGCTTAAACCGAGTAGGACTAGTTTAAACTTAATCTATCGTAAAAAACGACATTACTTATGGGATGACCTGATAAAATATACAGTGTGATTCTTAAATTTTTGCTACGTTTTCAAAATTTAATAAAAAAAATCAATGGATTAGCTTTCGTTAGTGTGTGTGTGTGTGTGTGTGTGTGTGTGTACACACACACACACATATATATACACAATGTAAAATAACTCACTGTCGCGAAGAAGTGTGCATATATATATATATGTTAAACACAGACCGTGCATGGAACAAGGAACTTGTTCCATGCACGGTCTGTGTTTAACATATAATGTTCTCAGGGAACCATTCTGAGTTTGTATATATATATATATATATATATATATATATGTTACACACAAACGGTGCATGAAACAAGGAACTCTTCTGGGAAAATCAAATCCAGTATTGTCCGAATAAGTAATGGTAAATGACAAATGCTATAGTTTTTCTTTTTCATGATAGAAACCCAACGTGGGCAACGGGTGACTCGCAAAGAGGCCCCAAAATATAGCTTCCCTCACCAGCTATCTGCCAAACAAATAGAATCCAGCTTTGGGACAGGATCTGGAGCCTCTTTGCGAGTGACCCGTTGCCCACGTTGGGTTTCCATCATGAAAAAGAAAAACTATAGCATTTGTCATTTACCATTACTTATTCGAACAATACTGGATTTGATTTTCCCAGAAGAGTTCCTTGTTGCATGGACGGTCTGTGTGTAACATAAAAGTTTCTCAGGGGACCATTCTGAGTTGTAACATACTTTGGGTGATTCATATCAGTACTGAAATTTTTTTTTCTTTTTTTTTTATGTGGGGTACCCCTGCATTTTGTTCATTCTTTTGAGAAAAGTCATGTGAAAATTTCATAGCATTTAAACAAATTTTTGAGGTCGTTACTAGTTATTGAAATTTACACCCTTTGACCATCTGCTACTTGAGACACAGCTAGTCGTAGAGTTAACCAATTTGAATAATTTTTTCCCCATTACTTATCTTAAAGCGAGAAAATTTTTATGCTCTGACATTGGAGATTCATTATTCATTGGAGATGTTAAGAAAAGAAAACTAAAACAAACAAGACAAATTATAATATATTTTTGAAAGTAGCAAAACAGTGTCTCCATGAAGTCTGAAATCTATGAAAACATTCAGTGTTTTGAAATAAAACAACTTTCATGATGTAATACATGATTTAATCAAATATTTACAAGACTAAGGTAGAAATTCAACAAAACCAATCTATATCTTTTACATGTTTTAGTTCATCACTCATCAGATAGTAGATCACTTCATAAGTAGCACTTTCTTTCGATCAAGATACCTTTGCCGGTATTCTTTTACTACCAACGAAAGAAACTGTTTCTGTTCGTCGTCATTTGTTAAGAGTTTATTATATTCACCTATTAATGCTACTCCTAGTTCTGAAATGTCATTGACAACCATCATGCACTGGACAGCAGCCCTAACAGAATTGTATGTGCTGTCGTTATTCCACTCTTTGACATCTTTGTCTTGGAAGTTGAGAAACCTCCCTGTAATTTCAAGGACCCTACGAGTATTAGAAGCGACAAACCCTTCCAGTTTCCTGTGCTGAATCAGTGCAGTGATTCAGCCTGGATCATCTTTATTTTGTGTCAGCAGATACTTCGTCATCAAAGAGAGCGACAACTGAGCGATATTGTCTCCTGAACATCCAGATCTCCAGACCTGCTGGAGACTTAAGAGAGATTCCTTTGGTTGGTGTTCCTCCTAGGAATATGAGTGTAAGTTCCAAGAGTTCACGATAATTGTCCCGAATTTGAAACTGTTCTAGCTGACTTGATGCAAATGTTATAATTTCATCCCTGATGTCAGCAACTTTGTGCGTAGTAAGTGTATCAGATAATATTGTCTGGAAGTCGGTGTGATTTATTGATGACCACTTACTTTGGAACCGCTTGAAAATGATGATTTCAGGACCTTTTAAAGACACTAGAGAGGTAGACACAACCGTTTCAAGCATTACCTCTATCATGTGATGACGACATGCTAGCCACAACATATTTTTCCCCATCTTTTGCTCAAAGAGAATGCAGGCTCCATTTCTTAAGCCAGTATTGGCAGCTGTTGTGCGAAAGCTCACGCACTTAACATGATTGCAGATTCCACAAGCCACAGATGCTTCATAAACAGCCGAGGCTACTGAATCACCAGTTCCTGATGAAAGTTTGGGAACACCAAGTGGCTGACCAACAACTCCGCCAGAAACTAATATGGGAAGATGGTCAACAGTTGTCTTCCCCATTATGTCCTCCAATAGTTTTCCATCCCAGTATATAGTTAGGAGAGCTTGCCACCTAAACTCCCCCAAATTCTCAGCAATCTTTTGTCGACACTTCAGTCTTTCTTGGTAAATAGATGAATAACTGTCACTGTATTCTGCTGGATTATGGCCAAGACTTTGAATCGTGGGTGTCAGCACAAGCGCTGCCTTTCGATCACTCAACTTGGCTACATCTAGGCAAGCGGACAACTTATCATTTAATAACTTTTCTCTTTTCAATGGCTTTGCAGATGAAGTAGATGGCTCAGGCTCACCACCAATGGCGCCAAGTGTTGCCTCTTCTTTATCAGCTGGTTTGCTTCCTATTTCAGTTTCAGATGAGGACTGAAGGATTGCAGGAGAACACAAAGCTAACCTTTTCTTCACGCTCTCTCTTATTTTCCTTTTCTTGTGCAATTCTTTTCTTAAATGTCTGCAATCTTTTTTGTTAACTCTTCTACACCTACACCTACCATCTTACCTCGTCTTCTTTTCTCACGTTGAGCAGCAAAGAACTTTCGATCTTCAGCAATTTTGATCATCTTCAAAGCATCAGCATGAGCAATGTCAAATAAATCTTCTGAGTCTGCCTTCCAATTTTCCTCTTTCTGTCTTAATTTCTCTGATTTCTCTGATTTCTGTCTTTGCTCTCCTTGTTTTTCTTCAGCTTTTCCCATTCTCTGAACATGGTTTCAACTTTGTCCACCACATACTTCTTAAATCTAGTTGGTATCTAGTTGAAATTATTAAAGATAATTTGACTATAACAACCAAAACACCCCAAAAAGTAGGAACAAAATACTAAGTCACTCAACAACTAACTCCTTCATGTAGTAGAAAAATTTCCCATTTGGTAGCGAGCCCTAAATATAATCCAAAAAGGACAAACCTTTACCTGAAATACTTTTTTATGAAATGGAACAAGATTACGAGTGCCAACCTCAAAAATCAAACTTTCGAAAATTTGAATCACCCAAATATATATATATATATATATATATATATATATATATATATATATATATATATATATTACAGGGAATCTGTATAACTAGGGATTCCATGAAATCCCTAAATGTTCAGGGATTTCATGTAAGGTTAAGTCGCAATATTTTCGTTAAATCTACGAGAAAATTATTGAATGTCTGCTTAATTGAATGACAGGTTAGGTCAACTGTACGCTCTTGACAACTGGTCAGGTTAAGCCGTGATATTTTTGTTAAAACTAACGAATATATATATATTATATATATATATATATATATATATATATATATATATATATACAGGGTGGGCGGAAAGTAGCTCCCTATTTTGGATTGGTAAAAAAATATGTATATTAATCATTTATTTCAGAAAAAATAATATGAAAAGGTAGGCATACATGGTAGGTTTTCTCTAAAATTCAATGTGGGCTCCAACTCTTTCCACCAGCTTCTGGAGCCGCCCAGGAATGGCGTCCACTGACTTTAGCAGGAACTCCGGCGGGATGGAGGACATGACTTCCCGAATTCGGTCCTCCAGTTCTTCCAATGTCCTCGGTTTGGTGCGGTAGACTTCTTCCTTTACCCACCCCCAAAGAAAGAAGTCGCACGGTTACCGCTGAAAAACGGCAGAATCGGTTCAGTGTAACGGTGTGGTGTGGTATGACCTCAGATCAGGTTGTGGGCCCGTTCCTTCTGCGCAACACCATGAATGCTGAGCGGTACCTTGCTATGTTGCGAAACGAGGTCTGGCCGGTTGTCAGCACATGGGAGAACATCGACGATCTGATATTTATGCAAGATGGCGCCCCTCCGCACTTCGCTCTTGTTGTCCGTGAGTGGCTGGATGCCCACTTCCCTGGGCGTTGGATGGGTCGTCGTGGTCCACATCAATGGCCAGCCAGGAGCCCCGACTTGACACCGTGCGACTTCTTTCTTTGGGGGTGGGTAAAGGAAGAAGTCTACCGCACCAAACCGAGGACATTGGAAGAACTGGAGGACCGAATTCGGGAAGTCATGTCCTCCATCCCGCCGGAGTTCCTGCTAAAGTCAGTGGACGCCATTCCTGGGCGGCTCCAGAAGCTGGTGGAAAGAGTTGGAGCCCACATTGAATTTTAGAGAAAACCTACCATGTATACCTACCTTTTCATATTATTTCTTCTGAAATAAATGGATAATATACGTATTTTTTTACCAATCCAAAATAGGGAGCTACTTTCCGCCCACCCTGTATATATATATATATATATATATATATATATATGATGAATAAAACCACGAAGGAAAGGAAACACAAATGGTGCTCAAGCGCTTTCGTCTAATGACATCCTCAGGAACACTGAAGTACATAAAAAGGTTAAGCCTATATATAGGTTACAGAAAGAAAAAAATAAAATAAATAACATACATACACACACACACACATAATTTGCATTTTATTTTTTTATATATATCGAAACCTGACCATAGGCAGCAGTGTGTTAAAACCCGGCAGAGTTCCAGTATAAATTTGTATTTTTATAATCCATTTGATCTTGTGCTAAAAATCGATATTTTTCCTTACAAATCTGTACGCCTCACTGGTAATCCTTTAAGGTTTTAATTTTAATTTTTAATTTTTACTTCTCTGTTTATTGTATATATATGTATGTATGTATGTATTTGTATATATAGATATGTATGTATATATATATATATATATATATATATATGTGTTGTGTGTATGTATGTTATTTATTTTTTTCTTTTTTCTTTCTGTAACCTATATATAGGCTTAACCTTTTTATGTACTTCAGTATTCCTGAGGATGTCATTAGACGAAAGCGCTTGAGCACCATTTTGTGTTTCCTTTCCTTCGTGGTTTTATTCATCATAAATATTTTTCACGTGTTACTTTCGTGAAATAATTTTCATATATATATATATTATATATATATATATATATATATATATATATATATATATTATATATATATATAATATCGTGTATAACCAAGCACGATCTTGCCTAATGCAAAAATTAGCACCAACAAGATTTGAATTAAATGTTGCCATTGCCAAGAATGCAGTGGGGGCTAGCACCTAAAACACCTCTGGTCACGAAAGCGGATTAAGATCGGGAGAATTCGCTGACCATGGTAATACTTCAATTTCATGAGCATCGAACCACGCAGATGTCGAGCCGCATGAGCTGGAGCCATGTATGTTGAAAAATAATGGTTCGTTTCCATACAGCTGTTCTGCAGACTCCAGCATAAAGTATTCTAAGATTTCTTGATAAACGTGACAACTGACAGTTCTGTTTATAAATGCAAGTGACCCCCACATCAACACACTCGCCGTAAATCTGAGCGATCGCTTCAGGCGGCTTTCATGATATCTTAGATATCAAGAAATCTTAGAATACTTCATGCTGGAGTATCAGTTCAACAAAGACCCCATAGCCCACTCCAGGCTAACCCCAAAAGGATTAAGAGAGGTAAAGGTTAAACTCTCCGCGTCTACACCCATGTACGCGAAAAGCCATCACGCCGGCAAAGTGACGAAACGCTTCTACAGAAAAGGGATTGAAACAGGAATTGAGAACATAAATCGGATTTTTCCACACCATACCCTTACCCGTCACGTGCATCCAGCAACCCAAGAGAAAGAAGAGAAAAAAGAAATCGTGACGAAGAAACGGAACTCTACCTCACCTAATCCATACCATGCATTTTTTTTGTTCGTGATGAAATTATGTTAAGTCTACAAATACATTTCTACTTTATTCTTAAACATATTAAGAAAGTATTCAAGTCTGTGAGCGTGTTTTCACGTCGTGAAAGGAGTTCATACACCAAGTGATATATTGAGTAGTTCATACTTCGCGGTGTTGTGCGAGAGAGAGAGAGAGTTACAAGGAGTTACAAGGAAAAGTAGTACCTCAAAAGGCCTTGCGGCCCATACCGAGGTGGTATCAATGCAAAGGGTGCCAGGGAAAAATTCTGTCACCCTCAAATAGTGTGCAAGATTCGGTCTAACCTTTTCTTGAACAGATCCACAGAAGAACTGTTCACAACTCCTGAAGGTAGCCTGTTCCACGTGTCACAGATCTTATACGTAAAGTAATTCCCACTCACACTAGTCCTAAACCGTTTCAAATCCAACTTCCAACCATTGTTGCGAGTTGGGTTATCATTTAAACTAAACATGCTTCTAAAATCGACATCGTTGAACCCGAGTAAGAACTTGAAAACCTCGATGAGTTGACCGCGCAGCCTCCGAGTTTCCAGTGAAAACAAATTCAGGGCGCGTAAGCGTCGATTGTAGCCCATATGCCTAACGGAAGGGAGTAACTTTGTGGCCCTCGCCTGCACTCGCTCCAGCCTCTCAATATCTTTCTTGAGGGTGGGCGACCAGAACTGCTCAGCATACTCCAGGTGCGGCCGAACCAGAGAATTGTACAGAGAGAGCACACTCTCCTTGTTCCGAAATCGAAATTGCCTCCTGATATAACCCAACAACTTCTGGGCTTTCTTTTCCACTTCTACGCACTGTTTCGTAAGCTTAAGGTCGCTGCTAATTAGCACACCCAAGTCCTTTTCCAAATCAGTGGCCTCGATATTACTCCCCAACATGGAGTAGTCCGACTTGGGATTGGCATAGCCAATGTGCATCACCTTGCATTTACCCAAGTTAAACGGCATTTGCCATTTTTCGGACCACTCTCCTATCCTACGTAGGTCCGCACGCAGTTGCTCGATCGCCTCTGGCGTCCCAACATTGGCCCCAAGCTTCGTGTCATCAGCGAATTTGGCCATCCTACTGACGATGCCACCGTCGATATCATTTATGTAAATGATAAACAACAGTGGCCGTAAAACGGAACCCTGAGGAACCCCACTAGTGACCGAGACCCAACCCGAACTAGCCTCTTTAATTACAACCCTCTGCCGCCTATTCTTCAGCCAGTTTTCAATCCACCTACCTACTTCCCTACCGATACCCAGCGCGCGCACTTTCGCCATTAGCCGGCGGTGAGGTACCTTATCAAAGGCTTTCTCAAAGTCGAGATAAAGTATATCAATCGCCCTACTCTTATCATACTCACTCAACATGATGTGGAAAAACTCGAGCAAGTTGGTGAGACACGACCTATGCCGTCTAAACCCATGTTGGGAGTCCCCAAGCAGCTTATAGGAATCCAAATGGTCAACGATCCTATCCGCTATTATCCCCTCTAATAATTTACCTACAACTGAAGTAAGACTAATGGGACGATAGTTCCCTGGACTTTCGTGATCCCCTTTCTTAAAGATAGGGGTCACATTAGCTTCCCTCCAGTCACCAGGCACCTGGCCCGTCTCCAACGATTTGTTGAGGGCTGTAGCCAGATGGGGAGCCACCTGGTCGCGCACCTCCCACAACACTCTGGGGAGAAACTGATCTGGCCCAGGAGCCTTAAACGCGTTCAGTTTGTCTATTCTATCGGGAACGACTGTCGCGGTACACCGAACATTATCCAGGCCAGCACCTTCGTGCCTGACGCCTGGCTCGGGGATGACGCGGGTGTCTTCCCTGGTGAACACTCCCGCAAAGTACTCATTCAGCACATTAGCGATGTCCGCGTCGGAGGTCCGCAGAGCGCCGCTTCGGTCCTTCTAATGGGCTTTCTACTATTAACATAACTGAAGAATTCCTTAGGGTTCCCCTTGTAGAGGCTTGCCACCCGTAGTTCTTCGTTACGTTTCACTAGCTTAACCTTCGCCTTCACTTCTCTGCACAGGCGGACATACGCCTCAGTGTTCTCTTGGGAACGATTGGCTTTCGCCCTCCTATACGCGGCTTTCCTATTTCGGATAGCCGAAGCGATGAGAGAGAGAGAGAGAGAAAGGTTACAAGTACAAAAGGAAGCCTCAAAGAACTTCCGGTCCACTCTGGGAGGTTCCTGTCATTAAAGAAGTTTATTTTTTTTAAATATCCTAGCAGTAGTAGAAAACTGGATAGAAAAGTATAAGGCTCTCGCCCCACCCTCTGTTCCCTTCCTGCCACAGGCAGGTACCGAAAAAGGTTGAAGAAAATACCTTGACCCTGGAAAAGTAGCCAAGGAAATTTTACAGGAAAGTGGGGAATATATAAAATGCTCTATAATTAGCATGCCGACAGAGACACCGTGCAAGCGAACTCCTGCAGAGTTACGTTTTGTTTTAGTCTTAATCCATGAGAGTATTCAGTACTTTGTCTAGCCTATTTTTAAACACATTTACACTTTGGCTTGAAACAACCTCTGATGGAAGTTGTTTCCAGATATTAACTATTTTATAGGAAAAGAAATTCCCGCAGACAGAGGTCCTAAATGTCTTTAGTTCCAGTTTAAACCCATTATTTCTTGTCGGATTGGTATTAAGTGAGAATAAGTTTCTGTAATCTACCCTGTCTATTGCACTGAGCATCTTCAAGACTTGAATAAGCTGACCGCGCAACCTCCTCGTCTCTAAGGTAAACAGATTTAGGCGCTCCAATCTCCGTTGGTAGTTTTGCATTCTCATTGAAAGGATCAATTTTGTAGCCCTTGCTTGTACTCTTTCTAACCTTTCTATATGTTCTTCGTGAGGGATGGAGACCAAAACTGCGCACAGTATTCCAGTTGAGGTCTGACTAGTGAATTATAAAGAGACATTACAGTCTCTTTGTTCCGAAACTGGAATTGTCTTTTAATATAACCTAATATTTTTAAGAGAGAGAGATGAACAACCTCTTCTAAACTTAGAAGAAAGAAAAACAAAAATTTGTCGTCAGTGAAATAAGTTTCTGTAAATACGCAATGAAACAAAAATGGAATTTGATTTACGTCAAGTTTTAACTCTATCTTGTGTAAGGGTGTCGCCTCTGATTGAATAAAATCGTTTGGCGTTAGCAGATGAAAATTGGTACAGGGTAGATACACATTGCACACCTTTTTGCACACTTTTATTTACAAAGCGATTTCAATGTAATTTTTTTTCTTCCGCAGTTTTACGTCGAATATTTTAGTCTAAACTGAAGTAGAATTGGGCGAAAAATTTGTTTAAGATACTGGTGTTTTTGATGATTTTTACTAAATCTGGATGTTCTCATTCAAGTTTTGAAGGTTGTACTTCAAACTTTTTGCGCTTTTCTACACTACAAGCTCACTGGATGACTATGGCGTCTCATACACACAAACACACAGTTTTTTATTTTTCGGATTTATTTCCCGACAATTCACACAAATTAATATCAAATCATATTTTTTGGAAGCGTTTAGCATACAACTAAAAGAAACGCAGAGGAATGTCAATAAATTTCGAATTCACAAAAATGATGGGATGAAAATCTGCATATATATATATATATATATATATATATACAGGGTGGGCCGTAAGTTTCCATACATAGGAAAATTTAAACGTTTGTTTTTATGTTTCAGATACCCTAAGAATATGCGTTTGTAGATCTTGTTTACTGATGAAGCAAATTTTTACGTCAATGGAGAGGTTAATCGGCAAAACATACGTTATTGGAGTAATGCTAACCCTAACTGGCTGAGTCCGACGAAGATGCAAGGTGCCGGTAAAGTGATGGTGTGGGCCGGGATATGGGGTGACAGAATTATTGGACCAATTTTTGTCAGTGGAAATCTTAATGCCGAAAGGTATCTTAACATGTTGCAAGAAGAGATTTTCCCATCCCTGCTAAACGAGAAGGTAACTTCCCAGTTTACTTCCAGCAAGGGAGCTCCACCTCATTATGGTCTTCACGTGCGTCGGTATTTGGATCAGCAGTAGTTTCCGGATGCTTGGATTGGTCGGCGTGGTCCTGTGGAGTGGCCTCCCAGATCCTCAGATCTCACCCCCCTTGATTTCTATCTTTGGGGGCACTTGAAGGCCATGGTGTATCAGGAAAAGATACGAGACATAAATCATCTAAAGGAACGTATCACCAACGCCATTACAAGCATAACGTCAACTGTGCTAATGCGTGTTCATCAACAGTGGGGAACACGTATTGAAATGTGTTTTCAAAACAATGGCAACCATGTAGAGCATATTATAATAAATAAATGGTTGTCCATAAAAAAATGTTTATTTTTCCTATGTATGGAAACTTACGGCCCACCCTGTATATATATATATATATATACACACACGAGGGGCGGTCAGAAAATAAGTTTACACGGCGTATAATTTCGTAACTAAACATTGATTACACAGGTCAACAAAAAAACATTTTTTTTTCGTTGCCAAGGAAATTCGTACAAATTTAGGGTATTTTGGGGTTGCTGAATTCCAAAATGAAAGTAGTTTTTCCGAATTGGCTCTAGTTCTTGAGATAATGAATACCCTCAATTAATAGGAAACGCAACCATAACGCGTGCATATGGAAAACTACCGGAACATTCTAGATGGTGAAACCGAATAAAATGCCATTATGTATTTCATGTGTTTACTTTTGTATGATTTGAGACAATTTCAATGCGATTTGTAAGTAGGCTCCGCCTGAACATTAATTTTTTTGCATTTTTACGTGTTTCAATGGGGTACCAATTATCTCATAAATTAGAGCCAATCTAGCAAAACCGATGTCATATTCGGAATCAGCACCACAAAGTTACCCCAAAATCACTCTAATATGATTGGCAATAAAATGAGTGTTGACCAGTGTTATGTTTGTATCAGGTGAATTCGTTAATCATTGTTGGCAACACTACACGTCGATTCGGCTGCCATCTACCATACATTGGTTATATGAGTCAGTTGAACATGGCGGCTCGACTGGAACAGTGCCCTGTCATTTCTGCAACGATATTTCGAGTCTGTCAGTGGTCAAGAATTTCTCGACCGCATTGTCACAGGAGACGAGATATGGGTTCATCACCGTACTCCGGAAACAAAACGTGCCAGCATGGAATGGAAACACCCTGGGTCCCTGCGACCAGAGAAGTTCAAGATTGTGAGGTCCGCTGGCAAAGTGATGGTTACCGTGTTCTGGGACCACAAAGGCGTTTTGCTCGCAGACTTCATGCAAAAAGGCACAACAATCAATGCAGCTGCATAGTGTTCAACACTGGAACGTTTACGAGCGGCCATTAAACGTAAACGTCCTGGACTGCTCCGTAGGGCAGGGCACTGTTCCAGTCGAGCCGCCATGTTCAACTGATTCGTATAACCAATGTACGGTAGTTGGCGGTCGAATCGACGTACAATGAATGATTAACGAATCCACCTGATACAAACATAATCAATCTAGGACCGAGGTCCTTTAGTCACGGAATTATACGCCGTGTAAACTTATTTTCTGACCGCTCCTCGTATATACAGTATATCGCTAAAAGTTATGTTCGCTTGTATTCAGTGCTCTCTTTTGTATCACTTTGCTCCTACACGGAAAATACCTACTACTTTGTTGTAAGGGTTTTTTAGTTCAATTTAGGTTAGGTTAGGTTAGGTTAGGTTAACCTAACCTAAAATAAAACAGAAACTGGGTGTGTAAAATCCTGAAGTAGCATGAAGTAGTGGTAATTAGATTTCAAGTTCTTTAAATAAAATCATAACGCGAGTGAAATTCGAAAAATAATCATTATATACGGTAAAAAAGTGCATACTCTAACCTTTTTAATGGAACCCCTCCCTACTTTAAAGCAAGCATAAGTGATTAAAATATGAAAAAATAAAACATCACATATAGGAGGTAATGTAACTTCAATGACCACCGACAAAAATGTAGGAGAAATGTAGCGATTTTGGAATGAATATATACCTCGTTAAGCTCGTTGCTGTTCCGTGCGTTCGTCTCTCTTCACACGAAGGTCAAGCTGGTGGCCCCGCCTCTAGGTCTGGCTTGGTGGAGGAGCGAGTTGCTTTCTTGCGCTCTCCACCGTACATAGCCAGGTACACCCAGGTCATCTGTACCGTCCTGAGCCAGGCATCTAGTCTTCTCTTAAAGACGTTATCTTTGACCCCTGTAACGTTTCTGAAGTCCTTTGGAAGCTGGTTGAAAAGTCTTGGGCCCCTGACAACCAAGCTATTTTCCTTCAGTGTTGAGGAGGTCCCTTGTCGGGCCTTTAATTTGGGAACACTACACATCCTGCCTTTCCTATTTTCCAGTGTTGTTTGAATAGTAATTGGGTTTAGTTTGAGGTTTGGTACCAGTTTTTCGATCATTTTCCATATGTAGATTATGGTGTACCTCTCTCTTCTTCTTTCCAGGGAGTACAGATTTAGTTTACGTAGTCTTTCCCAGTAGTTGAGCTCTTTGCAGCCATCAATCTTTGCTGTGAAATGTCTCCGAGTTTCTTCTAGTTTATTAATTTCTTCCTTTATATATGGGGACGTCAAAACTGAGCAGTATTCAAGTTTTGGTATAATCAGTGTTTTAGCAGGGGAATCATTACTGTCTTGTCCCTTCTTCTGAACGTTCTTAGTACCTGTCCCGCGACTCTTTTTGCTTTATTGATCGCTATCTGATTTTGTGTTTCGAATTTCGCATCATCGGTCATTATTACCCCCAGATTGATCGCTTTCGTGCTTCTCTGAATTTCCTGTCTATCTGGAGCATAATATGCAGTCTGTTTAAGTTCCTCTTTTCTACCATATCTCAAGAGCTGAAATTTCTCGGTGTTAAATGTCATGTTTTGTCTTCTGACCATTTGTATATTTTGTTTGTGTTCCTCTGCAAGGCCTCTACTTCATTTACATCGCTGATTTTTCTGCTGATCTTTGTATCGTCTGCAAAGGATGTTACTATACTGTTGCTGTTTATTCCGCTGTCTATGTCTGTTAGCATGATAATGAATAGGAGTGGGGCCAGTACTGTACCTTGTGGTACTGAGCTGCGTACCTCCGATTCTAATGATGATATACTTGAATTTTGATGACCTGTAGACGTTCTCTGAGGAAGTTGTAGATCCATTTTCCCACTTTGCCTGTTATTCCTATATATTTCATTTTATACGCTATTATACCGTGATCACATTTGTCGAAAGCTTTAGCAAAATCTGTGTATATGACATCGTAATTGTCATTGTCTTCCAGTGCATCTGGGATATTGTTGTAGTGTTCTATTAGTTGTGATAGGCATGATCTACTTGATCGGAATCCGTACTGATTTTCGTTGAATCTTTCCAGTGTCTCCAAGAAATCATAAATTTTCTCTCTAACTATTCTTTCAAATACTTTGGTGAGGTGGGACAATAAATATGGAATTCGGGTGTTAAGTCTCTTAGTAAATCACGAGCACAGATTACAAATGTAAAAGATAGTTCTGGGTTAATATTGACTCCTTCTGATAAGGACGGCAAGTTTCCCAGGAAACCTCCCTGGTTAACTTATTTTTATTTTAAACACTGTAAAATGATTCACTAGTACCAACCACTCAAGGGAACCTGAATACAACCGCACCGAATGGTACACTTCTCAGGCGAAGGACAGAATGTATTACGAAAGCGGGCGAACTAACGAGCTTCAACGTAGATAATTCATCGTGGGAAACGCAACAATAACCGAGGCCTCACCCATTTAAATGAGGTCGGCTACGTTCAGAGGCATTTCCTCAATAGTAGTTCGGTAATGTTCTTCGATGTCCTGCAGGAAACGATGGTCGTCGGCAGTTACGAAATTAATCGCAACACCTTTTCGACCAAATCGACCTCCACGACCAATTCTATGAATGTAGTTATACATTCTCCTTGCCATTTCTCTTCAAAGAATGCATCTATATCAGGTATCGCTTTGTCACTTGTTGGGGTACCAAAAACTGATTCACACTGGGCTCTCAATGTATCAGATATTTCTTTTGGATCGTCGGTTAGTCCATTATTTCCGGTCTTTAAGGGCCCAATAGCGGCGCGCGTGTTTGTGTTCCTTTTCGCATAGCTATATAAGTATTTTGGATTTTCCTTTATTGCTTCTACCGCCTTTTCCTCTTCCCTCTCTCTATGGTCTTTAATCAGGACTTGTAGTTCCCTACCGATACCCTCCAGTTTTTCTTGTATTACTTTCTTGCCATTATCTCCGCGGTTGGCTAACTTCGCCTCCACTCTCTTTCTTTTGCGAAATATTATTCTCTTTTGCCTCTCTAGCCAGCTCCTCTTTCCTTTTGGCTGTGATTTCGGAGCATATTTTTCTAAAATTCTCAGCGTTTTTTCTTCCAAGGTTGTTAGCATTTCTTCAGTTGTTTTATTCTCTAAAACTGTTCTCCACTCTATTTGGGCCATGTGCGATCTGATTGCTTCCCAATTTATAGTCTTGGAGTTTAAGTTAAAGGCCAAAATTTGCTTCTTTCCTCAATATGTGTATTGTCTTTTAATGTTGTCGTCGTATTTGTTGATATCTCGATTAAGTTGTGGTCTGAGATAATGGTTGGGGTTATTTTTATATCAGCAATCAAGTTCGTGTTATTCGTGAATACCAGATCTAGGCAGTTATTTTTTCTGGTATGTTCTGTTATCTCCTGTGTCAGTATAAACTCATTTGTGAGAACCATCAACATTTTTGCTTGCTCCTGGTCTGCTCTTGTGCCCCCCTTGTTCTGGTATATATATATATTCCTATCCACCATTTTGTATTTTATAAATGGGAAGTTAGTCTCCGCAGATCATTATATTGGGGATGGAGGGTTTATGGCCTTTATTAGCTTTCTGATGTCATCAATGGCCTCCGAGAATTTTTCGGTTGGGGTGTTTGGAGGTCTATAGATGACTATTAGTATCACGTTTAGTTTTTCTATTTTCCCTGCTAGGAGTTCCACAAAGCTGTTTGATTTACTTATTATCGTCTCTGTCATATGACCTTCACGTACATATATAGCACAGCCACCTTTACGTCTCGTTCTATCCACTCTTAGTAAGTTGAAGCCCTCTAATAATTATCTCTTTCTTATCAATACAATGTTCGCAGTTTTCACAATTTCCTTGGCAATCCTTAAGATGAGTTTCTGTGAGGCATGCGGTGTCCGCCCTTGTTTCGTAAATCCTTTCAGGTACGAAACTTTGTTGAGTGATTGGTTTGGTCTTATTCCTTGAATATTAGCCAGGACAATATTTATGTTCTTTGTTTTTCGTTGCCCCTTGTGCATTTTAAGTTCGTTTTCCTTCGGTATCGCTTGTTTTGTTGCCCTATTGTCTTCCGAGAGAGCTGCTCTCCCGTTTCCGCCTGCCTGTTCTGGGAGCTTCTTGCCCGGAAGTGGTTTGGCTCGGGGGTTTCCAGCTGTGTCAACTGTATGCGTTGGATGACATTTAGCAGCTGTATCGTGTCTGCGACGTTGAAAATTTTTTTTTGGTCGCTTATTGTGTTCCTATTGTTATTGTTATTCCTATTGTCATTTAAACTTTGTCGTTTGGTCTTTGGGTCCGTCGGGAGATGTTGATAGTAGCATTTTTCTCCTATTTGCAGGTTCCATATTTCGCGTAAGTCCTGCAGATGTCCAGGTGGTAGAATTTGCATCTGTCTCCAAATTTACAATGACCATTATTATAGAAGAAATTGCATAATGGGGGATGTTCATATATACATTGTCCTCTTTTAAATCTGCAGTTATCTTTTATATAATATCTGCATATAATTCCTTCCCCATATTTACTCGTGGCCTTTGTTTTTTGCTGCTTATTGGGGAACAGTTTCACTCCGTTTTCTTGATTGCCCTCTTGTCTTTTCCTATTTGTGCTATTTGTGTTAATGTCGTTGCCCTTATACTTACTATCTGTTGTCTTTATACTCTCTTTCGCCTGCATGATTTCGGCCTCGTTGTGTGACGGTATTTGATTTTTTTTCTACTTCGCCTTTCTTCGTTTCTTCTGTTTTCCTCTGTTCTTTATTCCCACTTTCCTCTTTCATTTTCTTCTCGTAGTCTCTTTCTGCTTTAAATAATGCAAGAGAGTTTATTTCGGTCATGCAGTTTTCGCAGAAAATTTTTATCCCATTAAGATGCTTCGCGTTCATTATAAGGGAGATTTTTTCATCTTCCCATTCTAGGCCTTTAAAATAAAAAAGCAGCCGACAAAGATCGCACCCCATCGCCTTTGTCTCATCTGTTACATCATTGCAAATACCACAGAGTTGCAGGAATTTATTTACCATTTCCATGTTACTGATAGAGGGTAGCCGCTGGTGCACAAAATTGACTCAAAAAGTGTATTATGGAAAGTATTGGGTCGGGGTTGACTCAAGCTGAGTGAGGGAAAGTATTCTCCGTTACTCCGGGGGATGGGGGATGTGGCACGTTGTATACTTCTCACTGGTTGCTGCTCACGACTGTATATTATATATATATATATATATATATAGATATATATATATATATATATATATATATATATTAACCCCTCCGTCTATGGCCCTGGGGTGGTTCGGATCGACGGGGGTTCTAGTTAGGAGGCAAGCAACGGATATTTCTTCTATAACATTCTAATTCTTTCGGTCGCCACTCTGTTAAACTCTTGGCTACAGACTCGCCAGACTGTTATGCCAATATCTTCTATGGTGCTTGGGTTGTCTCTTAATTTGGGCAAAGGGTCGCCAATTTTTAATCCTTCTCTTTTTATAATACTCTGATACTTTCTCTGATACTAAAATTATCGACTTTTCTGACTAAGTTCTGAAGAGAGCACGGCTCGAAGGGAAAAATAAAAAGTTTCTCTTACGGTAATTTACTTCTTAAAAATATACAGGTACTGCTCTGAATTTGCAGGGGTAGAGGTTCGACCTCTTTCGACCATGGCTCAGGCCGGAATCTAAAAAATATTAAGGAGGCAAGGGGCCTCTGCCCCCTCCCCGAAGCGAGGCTGCTAACAAGGGAGTCCTAATGAAGTGCTATAATGAAGTGACTTGATCAAGAAGTCTAATGAAGAAGTCTAATGAAGAAGTGCAGTAATTTTACAAGTACATGTATAATATAAACTTAAATGTTTGGGGGGGGAAGACAGTCGAAGGTTAAGTTTCCCCCTTTTAAACACATGATCAGATGGTTTGAAAAATTTCAACTAAAAATAATAAAAAAAATAAAAATAAAAACTAATCGTATTTTTCGCCGAGTCTACATTTATGAAGGCGATATCATTTCGTAATAGTACACATAAGTACAAATTAAGTACACGACTGAGTACGTATTAATTTTGGTTCATTACAATTACGATTACAATTATGGATTACTTCATATTCACTTATTGTTTTACACTTCCATTTTAAAGTACATTCTTACATTACCGTATACATTAAATCATTACATTTAATTACAGTTTCAATGAAGTACATTACAAGTTATTATTAATTACAGTTTCATTAAAGTACATTACGTTATATTAAATTAAAGTATTATAGTTAATTACAATTTTGGCAATTTGTTAATTGACATATTTAATACTGAAGTAATCTGAATAGGTAATACAATTTAAATAATGGAGAGTTCTCCGTTGTTCTATAATTTACAGGGGATTAACAACAATGTTATATATTTATAGTTAACAATAATTACGCCAAATTATGTCAAATATTATTAGAAGAAGGTTGGTTATTATAGTTTGAAAGTCTAATTAGCCAGCGATGAGGAAAGCGGAGAAACAATACGGTGTACTTTTCATTTGAAAGTACACGGACATTAATGATAACGTAACACATAAGTAACGGAATTTGAATGACAATTAGGTAGAAGTAGTAAGTACAGGTAATGAGAACGTGGATAACTATGTGCCTAAGTAGATAATAACCAGTAGCCTGGCAGGGAACAATATGGTATATTATAATAATATAACATCACATCTTAACGTTATAAATTGGTAGCAGAGGCAAGAGAGAAGAATTCGAATTCAGAGGCTCGCTTTTGACGACGTAATCGGAATTCGAACCTTCGTCTCAGCAATAATAAACAACTTGCGAGAGGTGAAATAATAAAAGAAAATAAAACGTAAAAGAATACATGTACGTAATCATGATCGTCAATAGACATGTACGACTGCACACAGTAGTGTACACATATCATTCGTCACACAATAGGTTTGTGCGTAATATAGACACGAGTAAACATAGACTGATAAGTTGATAGGGCATAAGTAGACAATAGGTAGATGAATGAATAAGTAATAAAATTAATAAAGGATAGCGGTCAAGAAAGAACATGAATGTAAGAATGAGTATGGTTGAATAATGAGTATGGTTGAATAATGATATTTATACTACATAACACCACAACATTATTTCTAAAGAATTTACCATACATTGAATACGGAAGATGTCCAAATACTAAGAACGTGATTCAGTGTACAAAGTATGGGAAACGTAAAGAGAAAAATTATTTTTGACGTCATAGTGTATGTGTCATTATTAGAAAAGATGAATTAGAGAAATACAGTAATGAATAAAGAAGTATATATCGAAATTCTATCCAAAACTCGCTTAGGCGATTTTGGTTTCTTATGTAAAAATGGACATTCGAACATAAAAACTATACGAACATAAGTACTGCATGAAGACAATGAATCCATATAATGATGGTGTAGGAATTGTTCATTGTTCACTTTTACATTATATGTGTGTGATGAATAAAACCACGAAGGAAAGGAAACACAGAGTGGTGCTCAAGCGCTTTCGTCTAATGACATCCTCAGGAACACTGAACTAAGTAAAGAGTTCAAGACTATATATAGGTTACAAAAAAAAAAAAAAATATATATAATATAATATATATATATATATATATAATATATATATATATAGTAATATAGAAATAAAATTGTGGAAGGAGCATACAAATTTGTAAGGAAAAATTACCAATTTTAGCACTTTGCCCGAATTCAACACAAGATCAATGGATTGTTTACAACCAATTTTATAGATAATGCCTGAATGATATATAGGTCACAAAAAAAAAATAAACAAAAATAAAAAATAAAAATAAATTGAAAAATAAAAATTGTAAGAGGAGCATACAAATTTATAAGGGAAAATTACCAAAGGTTTAGCACTCTGCCCTTCTTGTCTAAATCCGTTCTGAACGAATTCAAAACAGCGGGATCGAGTTGAAAAAGACCTTTGCTCATTTTAAAGTTATTTGTAAGTTGAATAATAGCAGACTCAAGAATATTTCTATTAACAATGTTGCTAGAGTGAAACAAAACTGAAGCATTATTCCAATCAATACAATGGGATAACTCTGACAAATGGACAAAAAGGCACTGGACGACTGTCCCGTTCTAACGGAATATTGATGCTGTTTTACATGCGTGTGCAAATCCTTTCCCGTCTGACCAATGTAAAAGGAATCACATTGATTACAACCAATTTTATAGATAATGCCTGAATTATTGGTTGGGCTATTTTTTACTATGATATTTTTCACATTAATATCCAAAAGTTTAAGTACATTAGCAATGCCTAAAAAGCATGGGAAAAATGGAAGTACTAAAATATTCTTTGACAAAGTGCGAGTGTTATTATTCACACGATAGAAGGTTCGTTTTGCCTTGTTAAGACAAGATTCCATAAAAGCAGGTGGGTAGCACAGATCACTTCCAATACCGTTGATTTTTTCCAATTCGGCATCGATGTATTCCGGACTGGCGATCCTAAGAGCGCGGAGAAACATCGAAGAAAATATGGCCTTCTTAATGGGGGTGTCATGTCCAGAGTAAAAGTGTACGTAGGACAAATTGTTTGTTTTTCCGATAGATACTAAACTTAAAACCTGGACTTTCCCTATGTACACGCACATCCAAAAACGGGATTGAGTTGTCTTGTTCCACTTCTAAAGCAAACTTAATGGACTTCACCTTCTCTTCCCTACCTTTACGGTCTTATTAAAACCCACAAACCTGGCAACCCTATGCCCCCTATTATTCGCTCGGTGGGCTCTATTACCTATAAACTCTCCAAATGGCTTGTCAAAGTCTTGTCCCCCATTCTCGGAACTATCTCTGATTCACATGTAGAAAATTCCATGGATCTTACTGAAAAAATGAATAATGTACGCACTGAAACCAACGATAGATTGATCAGTTTTGACGTTTGTTCATTCGTTACAAAAGTGCCGATTGACGATATGCTTGACTTTCTCTCCCGAGAATTACGTAAATACGACCTGCCACTACCTGCACACATCGTTTTGGAACTTATTAAGCTTTGCATCAAAGACTGTAAATTCACTTTCAATAGCGAGTTTATCAACAGGTTTTTGGGATGGCCAAGGGCAACCAGTGGCGGCTCGTGGTCTGAGAGGGTGGAGAGGCCCACCAATAATTATTGCTATGTTTTATTACATAGTGCGAGGATATATATGGCATATGCCCATAAATAAATTACTTAAATTAAGATGCCGTAATCTGTACAAAATTATTCATAATATAGATACTACCGCTAAGTTACTAACCGTTATTATAAATTAACTAAACAACATGGAGTAAAGTTATTAAAATATCAGAAAATAAAACGAAAAATCATCAAGTGGTTTTACTTACGTCTTCTACTTGAAAAGAAGATCAATTCTCCTTTCTTTTCCAGCGGCAAACCTATTTATGATATTTTCATACCAGCAAGGTTGATTCGATAGCTTCACTAGTAATTCCTTTTCTATTAAAATTAATGCCAAGCTTGAAAGTCGCTCCTGCCCCATAGTATTTCTTAAGCATGTCTTTATGCGGTTTAGACAAGAAAAACTTCTTTCAACAGATGCAGTAGTGGCTGGGATGGTTGCAATGAGACTGAAAAGTCTACAAGCTTGGGGTAGTGTATCGCACAAGTCATTTTCCACAATGTTATTCAATATAGTTTCAATATCAGTGTTATGAAAAAGATGTTTGTTTTCTTCTGCATAAACAGCCATTAGCTCATTTCGTAGAAACTGTTTGTCAAAGAAGTTTCCATAGGTAGCTATCAAGGAATTTAAGGCATCTTCCGGGAATTTTGGGGGGAAATTTGCAAATTGGGTTGAGTTGGATAACTGCAGAAACTTTAAGGATGCCATGTTCGAGAATCTTGTCCTTATTTGAGTAGTAATATTATCAATGATCTCATAAAAATTCTTTCGATAATAATGGCAAGATGTTGAATTGTTGGTTTCAAGTCTATTTCTCGAAGCACAAGGAGAATGTCCAGTTGCTGTTTGTTTTCTCAATATACTTTTGAAATGTTTCGTCATTTTTCATATCTTGTATGGCTGTTTGGCAAATAGATGTGATCCATGCACATTTGAATATCTATTGATTTTTTTTGGAGAATATTATAAACCACTTCAGTTTTCAAAAAGATGTCTTGGAAGACCAGAAGATAAAACACAAAGTTAAATTCAGACAGCATATTTTTGTAGGGTT
The DNA here is from genome assembly GCA_023014485.1 of Bathynomus jamesi. NCBI lineage: Eukaryota > Metazoa > Arthropoda > Malacostraca > Isopoda > Cirolanidae > Bathynomus > Bathynomus jamesi. Next base: position 121,661 of record JAJOZX010005588.1, read on the forward strand.
CTGCTTGACGTATTGTTTTACCTGTAATATCATCGGTATTCATGAGTTCCTGAAAAACCTCAATGAACTTAACCCTTTCAGTGGAAATTGCCGTGACAATTTTTGCATTGGAATTCCATCTTACTTCACTGTTGGTTGGTATTCGTTTTCTGACGATTCGGTCAAGGACGGCTGTTCTTTTTGTCGATTTGTGAAAGAAGGCAGGAATTCCTTGTAAAGTGCCAAAGAAAATATTAACAGCTGATATGTTACGGCAGCTGTGCTGCAATACTAGATTTAAACGATGCGCCAAACAATGGGTAAAAAGAGCTTGATGAGCATAGCTGCGAATTTTTGCTTGAAGCCCATTCAATTCAAATGACATAACACTGGCTCCGTCAAAAGTCTGCGCTATAAGTTTATTTTGAAAATCAAATGGCTGTAATATTTCCACAAGCTGCTGACAAATGCCTGCTGCACTTTTGTCTTGTCCATCATAAAAACCTAGAAAATGTTCTTTTATATGTCCATTTCTATCAACACAACGGCAAATGATTGAACATTGAGCTTTTTCATTCTTGTCAGTTGTTTCATCTACTTGAATTGAAAAAAATGGCGCACTTTTTATAGTATTTTACATAGCATCTTTCAGTTCTCCCACAATACAATCAATAATGTCATTTTGTATTGTTTTTGACAAGCCAGTAAAGGCCCCCATTTTTTCCCAATGGGATTTCACTTCTTCATTATGATTGAGCATTACATTGAAGATTTCCTTAAAATTTCCTTGATTGTAAGAGCTCTTTGATTCGTCATGCCCACGGAAAGGCAATTCTTGTTTACAGAGGAGACAAGTTAAATCAATCAATCGCTTGAAGACTTCTCTGTTCTTTGCTACTTTTGCATTGTACTCATTTTTCGATCTCTTTGCGTGTTCATTTAGCTATTCAAAAATACTGAACGCCTGTTTAGATAACTGTTTAACACAAATATAATTTTGAATGTGCTCTTTCGAAGTGGAATGTGTCTCCAAGCTCCTTGCCAAGTTCTTCCAATCACGAAACCCTTCGTCACTCCATACATTTTTTTTCACACCAACTAAAAGACAAGACCAGCAAAACAAACCGTTTTTTTGCAAACTTCCACACAGCCACTCATATCTGTCATACCAATTAGATTTAAAACTTCTGTTTTTGCTCTTATTTATTTGAACACAAGATATGTTTGGAGTTGATCTACCTTTATTTAAAATGTATCTTTTATTTTCTTCGCTTCTTCTAACAAAATAAATGTCCAATAGTGAAATGATTATGTCAGTAACTTCTTCCATTTTGAAGGGTTAAGTTCACACAAAGAATATAAACTCTGATATATTGCCTTCAAAAACTTACAAATAACATAACACTACCATAACGTAGCCTTTAAAAACTACAAATAACAAGTTAACACTGACATACCTACGTTGGGTACACTAAATCACATATAAATAACACTAAATTCACTTATAAAGAGTTGAATGACAACGTAACAGGTTCGTGTAAACAAAATATAATAACTAAATAAAAATTCAATTTCACGTGGTATTTAACAATAATTTTAACTCCGAAGACCTGGTTGCTAGGCAACAGCCATTTAACTCCGCCCACTGACTGGCCATGATAAAGCTCGCGGAGGATTTGTGATTTTGGGCCTCCATTTCACAAATTCATGCCTTTTGACAGGGCAGAATATAAGCGTGGCATCAGTACGTTGCCATGACAACCAAGAAGCTGAAGGGAGGCTTTCCTGAATACTTCTTCCTTTCGATTTCTCGTGCTGAATTTGATCATTATAGCTAAAAGTTACAGTTATATTCAAGGGGGGAAGGTGATTCTATTGAAAATTAAACTTTTAACAACTATATTAGAAGGGGGAGGGTGATTCCATTGCTAATTAAAATTTTTAATTTAAATTATATTAAAAATTTTAAATTTTGCAATTTAGTAAAAAAATATTTATAGCCTGTTGAAACCGAGGAGGCACAGCCTCCCATGCCTCTCCTGTAAAGCCGCCACTGTGGGCAACCCCTTGTCGCCCCTCTTCTCCAATATTTATATGGAGTTTTTCGAAATTACTTACATTCCGAGAATCCTGGGGGTTGGCATCCCATGGTTGCGGTACGTCGACGATATTTTGTGTATCTGGCCCATGAATCGTGACCTGGATGACTTCCTCCTTCAGTTAAATGATGAAGTCCCCTCCATTAAGTTTACTTTAGAAGTGCAACAAGACAACTCAATCCCGTTTTTGGATATGCGTGTACATAGGGAAAGCTCAGGTTTTAAGTTTAGTATCTATCGGAAAAAACAAACAATTTGTCCTACGTACACTTTTACTCTGGACATGACACCCCCATTAAGAAGACCATATTTTCTTCAATGTTTCTCCGCGCTCTTAGGATCGCCAGTCCGGAATACATCAATGCCGAATTTGAAAAAAATCAACGGTATTGGAAGTGATCTGTGCTACCCACTTGCTTGTCGTAATAAGGTAAAACGAACCTTCTATCGTGTGAATAATAACACTCGCACTTTGTCAAAGAATATTTTAGTACTTCCATTTTTCCCGTGCTTTTTAGGCATTGCTAATGTACTTAAACTTTTAGATATTAATGTAGTATTTTTACATAACAATATTGTGAAAAATATCATAGTAAAAAATAGCCCTACCAATAATTCAGGCATTATCTATAAAATTGGTTGTAAACAATGTGATTCCTTTTACATTGGTCAGATGGGAAAGGATTTGCAGGATTTGCACACACGTGTAAAACAGCATCAATATTCCGTTAGAACGGGACAGTGGTCCAGTGCCCTTTTTGTCTATTTGTCAGAGTTATCCCATTGTATTGATTGGAATAATGCTTCAGTTTTGTTTCACTCTAGCAACACTGTTAATAGAAATATTCTTGAGTCTGCTATTATTCAACTTACAAATAACTTTAACATGAGCAAAGTTTTTTTTCAACTCGATCCCGCTGTTTTGAATTCGTTCAGAACGGATTTAGACAAGAAGGGCAGAGTGCTAAACCTTTGGTAATTTTCCCTTATAAATTTGTATGCTCCTCTTACAATTTTTATTTTTCAATTTATTTAAATTTTTTTATTTATTTATTTATTTTTGTGACCTCTATATCATTCAGGCATTATCTATAAAATTGGTTGTAAACAATCCATTTGATTTTGTGTTGAATTCGGGCAAAGTGCTAAAATTGTTAGTTTTCCTTACAAATTTGTATGCTCCTCCCACAATTTTTATTTCTATATTTACTATATATATATATATTTTTTATTTTTTTGGTAACCTATATATAGTCCTTGAACTCTTTACTTACTTCAGTGTTCCTGAGGATGTCATTAGACGAAAGCGCTTGAGCACCACTCTGTGTTTCCTTTCCTTCGTGGTTTTATTCATCATAAATATTTTTCACGTGTTACTTTCGTGAAATAATTGTCATATATATATATATATATAGGGTGACGCAAAAGTCAGAAGTGCAAGGGTCATCATAGCATAAATTATAAATTTTTCTATTTAAAATGTAATTTTGAATTAAAAGTAATGGCGACCAGTGAACGGAAAAGGTCCATTCATTCTGGCTCCTTTGACTCCTGACTTTTGCGCCACCCTGTATATATATATATATATATATATATATATATATATATATATTATATTATATATATATATAATATATATTATAATTCCATAATTTTTGTATCGACAAATTTAAATTTTCATAAATGCATATTTGCAATATTCAATGAATGTACTATTTTTCCTGCAAGTTTAATTAAATTCAATCGTTTGGTTATATTTTTATGGTTGTTTAAAAATTTGGCATTTTCAGGATTCTGATTTTGAGAAAATTGGGCATAAAAATTTAATTGCCTGTGTAATTATTTTTCAAAAAGTTAGTATGAAATAAGTTTATTATATTGAACACTTTTTGTGGAAATTTCAAGAAAATCATACTTTTTTGTTACAAGTATGTGATTATAAGTATGTGATTATTCAATCTGGGGTATAATCAAAGATAGAGTCTACGACCAGAAACCGTGGGGCTTCGATCACATGAAGACTTTGATATGACAAGAGTTCGAGACGTTGAATAATAACAAAAACTGTGTCGTGCTATTTGTTGTTCAGTGATTCAAAGATGTAACGTGTGTATTGAACATGATGGAGGACACTCTGAACAATTTCTGCAATAAATAATAAATATTATTCTTCGCAAGGTGATTTCATTGTTCTCAGTAAAGCGACTTATGCCGCACCCTGTATATACAGGGTGAGTCACGACGAAATGTCATACTTCGGGAGCTTATAGCTGAGGTCATTCCCAGTCAAAAACTTCGCATGAACATAGGTCCGATTCTTAACGGTTATGGAGATATGGATGTTTGAATTTCAAGCATGCGCATGCGTGACCTTGAACTGAATTGACAGTTACCCAACCGAAATAACTACGCAGCAGTGGGTGTTGTGTTTCACAGAGTGCAGTTGATCTTTTGTGCGTTCAGTATGCCTTTTACGTTTTCAAATGCCAAATATGCCGATATGGTGTGTGTTTAAGGATTTTGCAATGGAAATACTACTGCTGCTGTCGCTGAATACCAGCGACGTTTTCCAAATCGAAGAATTCCGGATCGACGAATGCTTAGCAAAGTTTTCCGGAGATTGCAAGAGAGCGGTTCATTTCCTAGCGTTACTGTTTTATCTGAGCGTCCGGTACAACAAGATGTGGCTGAATAAGAAAACATTATTCAGATGGTACAGCGGAGTCCTCATGTTAGTACGCGAAGGATTTCCACACGTCTTAGAGTCCCTCAAGCGAGTAGAACGTTACACGAAGAAGGCATGTATTCATGCCACGTACAGCGCGTCATCACCTCCAACCTGGCGATCGTGCCCAACGGCTGGAATTTTGAAATTGGCTCAATGCCGATCGACAATTGCATCGATACGTCTTGTTCTGTGATGAGGCTCAATTTACCCGCGACAGCGTGAACAACACTCGCAATTCACACGTGTGGTCAGAAATGAATCTTCATGCCATTGTGGAAAGTAATTTTCAACATCGGTTCAGTGTGTGGTCTGGTATTCTCTACGGTCAGCTGATTGGTCCGTTTATCTTCGAAGGTGGTCTTACAGGTAACATTTATCTACGATTTCTGCAAGACTAAACGTCGCCACTGTTAGAAGATGTACCTTTGGCAACACGATTGCGCATGTACAGTTGCCCGCATATGCAATGTTCCTCGCCTCACGGGCGACTCCGTACATGTGGCAACGCTGCAGCGATAGTCAAGGTACCCCAACTGGGGGAAGGTGGGGTGGAGGGGGGACAACCGAGTCCAACAACATATAACATTGACATACAGGTAAGGTGCCGTTCAAAAATTACGTAACGCTATTTTTGCTAAAACCTGACGCCCCCCCCTTGTAACGTTCCGTAACGTGTGGGGTGTCGGGTGGGGGAAGTGTTACATAACATCTTAGGGGGTGCCTGGTCTAGCGTTACAGAACATTCCTGGGGGATCTGGGATGTCAAGTTTTAGCAAAAATAGCGTTATGTAATATTTGAACGGCCCCTAATTATAATGCAATGTATGTGTTCATAAAGATAAACGATTAATATGATCGTGAACAGCGTTGAACTTCATGTTTACTAGCCTTATACGGTAATAAAGTTCCATTATGATTACTGCAAGTCTATATGAACAGATACCACAATACAACTTTTTATATACTCGTACTAGTGAATTTGAAAAAAATAGGCATTACATAACCAATAACCATCCTCCACACTCTCTCATTCCCCTTCCCTACCCACCAGTCTCGCGTATATTAAATTATGTAACAATACCATTTTATATATATATATATATATATATATATATATATATATATATATATATATATATATATATATGTATTGCATTGAGCGAGAAAAAGATTGAGACAGTGGGGGAGAGAGCGAGGTAGAGTGGCAGAGAGAGGTCGTGGGAAATGGCTTATCGATTGTTACAAAGAACTTGTTAACAGTTTCGATCTGAAGAACAGTAACTGATTATCAAAATCACATGAGAATAATCCACGGTTATACTTGCATAAACATATTTATATATACTTATAAATTCATACAATATTATACTAATGTTTGTGAAATGACGTTGATGGGCCAAACCGTGGTGATGACATAGTTACTTGCTGTCGCCGTCCAGGAGAGACTACATATGGGCGTGTCAGTGAAAACCGTAAGGTGACGGTTGCATGAAGCAGGATATCAACACCGGTTTGTGGCTGATGCCTTTTATATTAATAGTGTTTTCCAGATTGTATTTGTTTTATCAATGTGGAGAGATAATGATTTAATCACGATGAACAGATAACCCCATTAATGTTTTCCATATTTCCTGTTGCATTATCAATGTGGAGATATTATTAGATCTTAACAAGGAATATATATATACACACAATAAAACACTAATTCTTTATGACAACAAATATGCACTGGTTGAGAATGTTTTACTAAATAGTTTATTATACAAAATGCTCACAATTTGCCATGATTAACATAAATGGCACAGCTATACCCGGTTCATAGTTGGTATTTGGTCCATCACCCATTATTGTCTATTACATTTGTAATCTGTGTGGCATAGATGTAACATGGTTATGTATGATGTATGGGTTCCTTCGGAACATCTCCCACTCAGCCTGCTGTGATCCAGCAGCTGGCGGCTGGTCCGCTCCTGCCCAGGCTCCCACGAGTTCACCACATTCCCCAACACGTTCTCAATGGGGTTGAGGTCACACCCCTTACTAGGCAAGTCCAGTAGTTCTAAATTTCGCTGCCCCTCGAACCATCTTCTAACAATCCTAGCGGTGTGGATGGGAGAGTTGTCCTGCAAATGGATTTTAAATATTAAAAGTAGAATTATATCTCATCCATACCCTTCATCCCGCTATTTGAGATAGGTTTTAGCTCCTATGTATTAGGGGGTTTCTCTCAGCTAAATGTAATTGTGCGCCGTTATACAAATAATACAGTTTGCAGTTATCCAGAATAAAATCTTACAGTAAAGTGTTGTCATAGTACTGAAAGGGTTAAAGAACAATTTTATGACCATTATTCGTCCCATGTAAATGTGGAAACCGGACATACAGATGCGTGTAATACATAAATCTTACTCCAGTAATAGTATAATATTCTATAACACACAAATACAACATACCTGCATAAAGATAATCTGCTCAGGATTGGGCAAGGCATCCGCGATACGGAAGGCAGCATCACCTCCTCCATGATCTCTATATATTGATCTGCCGTAAACCTCCCATGGATCTCAGTCAGCTCTCCTAGTCTTTCAGATGCATCCATCCCCACACATTCGCCGTCACGTGCCCACTCCGTGCCACTTCGTAAATATATTGGCGGGCATATCTCGTGTTGTCCTGTCGCCAACACCGAAGACGGCAGTGAGTTGGAGACGCAAACGTCTTCTCGTCAGAGAAGATAACTCTGCTCCAGTATGCGAGATCATTTATATGCTGGCGAGCAAACGAGAGCCTGGCCTGACGATGTCGTTCCTCGATCCTCTCTTTTTTGGCAGGAGTACAGTGGTGATATCCTGCTTCATGCAACCGTCTCCTTACGGTGTCCACTGACACGCCCATATGTAGTGTCTCCCGGATGGCGACTGCGTTGTTGATAGGATCGTTCTGCACTTCGTTGATTATTCTCCAGTCTTCTTCTGGGGTGGTCTTTCTTGGTGCCCCACACTTAGGACGATCTAGCAGAGTCCCAGTCTCCTGCTACCTCTGCACCCAGCGTCGAACAGTCGGCTTCGAAATTCCCAGTTCCATGGCTATTCAGCTATAGAGAGGCCTGCTTCCCGCATACTAATCATCCGGCCTCGCTGTGCAATTTTACATTGAGCTAGATTCATTTTCAGAGTCGGTGATCATCATACGGTGTAGAAATATGGTATGAGCATAGATCATGCCAGTAACCATGTCAACACCTCGATTTGGCCCATCAACGTCATTTCACAAACATTAGTATAATATTGTACGAGTTTATAAGTATATACACAGTGTAAACCAGGTTAATTTTGCGGCAGCAAATTTTCGCTTTTTCATATCCTTCGACGATTTTGCGGCATCATAATTTCGCGGTCAACAGTTGCCTGTTATAATCTTACAGATTAAAATGACGTCATGAATGTCGACATTTATTCTGGACTGTGATTGGTCAAGTTTGAGGTTGTATATCAAGGAAAGTTTTACCTCTTGGTATGCGGATAAAGTTCCAGCAGCACTCAACGTAAAGAATCTCTCGGTAAGATAGATTTGAAGCTCTGAAACCACACTGAAGCACACTGAAACCTATTCATGCTAGGGTTGCCAGATTTTGTCTCGCATTCTGCAGGACAACATTTTTTCTGAGGTTTTTTTAAGACCAATTTTTTTTTTTTAAATGAAACGATTTCTTCAACGGTTACAACAAACAAAATTAGAAAAATTTTCTTAAAACAATGCTTAATAATGCTTTATTTTTTTTTAGCAAATGCGAGACGTCTGGCAACCCTAATTCATGCTAAATGGATTGTCTCTGCATGGGATAACCTACACAAAATGAGGGAGACCATTCGGGAGGGTTGGGAAATTAGCGACATTCATGACATTCTTGCTCTACAGTAATAATACAATGTAATTTAAAATGTTTTTACTGCTTTTACTTTACAATGTTTTATTACAATATACTGAATTTACTTTTCAAATAAAGTATTTTAATGATGTAAATTTTATCTTCTTACAATCTTCCAAAGATTAGTTTAAATTGTCAAATTTTCGCCTGCGAAAATTTCTGCAGGCAAACATTTCGCATTCACTTGTATATAAAAAAGTCTACTGTAGAAGCTGTTCATATAGATTTGCAGTAATCATTATGGAACCTTATTGCTGTATAAGACTAGTAAACTACATAGAGTTCAACGCTGTTCACGATCATATCAATTGTTTATCTTTATGAACACAGACATTACATTATAATTACCTGTATGTCAATGACTGCACATTCAATTGTCCTTTAAATACAGGGTGCTTATAAAGTCCCTATCTATTTCAGTGAAAACGTAGCAAAAACGGTAAAATTCAATAACAATATAATAGAAGGCATACATTTAATAAATACTTAAGCATATGGTTCTACATGAGCACCATCAGTATCTCTACAGAGTTCGAATCTGTCAGCAGCATTGCGGAACACATTTTGGAGCATGACAGGGTTATTTTTTGTAACTGCTGTTACGATACGAGCACGTAAATGTCCCAGCTTCATTCAGATGGCATTTTAAAACCGTCGTCTTTCAACAGATGGAGCACCTTGTCATTACGCAAACATTGTTTGGGAGTACCTAAATGACCGATTTCCAAATCGGTGGATCGGACGTGGAGGCAACAGGCCCTGGGCGGCTCGATCTCCTGACCTAACGCCCTTGGATGTCTTTGCATGGGGCTTTATCAAGTCAAACGTCTCTCAAACGAGGGTTACAGATCTGCAAGATTTACGTGCTCGTATCGTAACAGCAGTTACAAAAATAACCCCTGTCATGCTCCAAAATGTGTTCCGCATGCTGCTGACAGATTCGAACTCTGTAGAGATACTGATGGTGCTCATGTATAATCATATGCTTAAGTATTCATTAAATGTATGCCTTCTATTATAGTTATTGAATTTTACCCTTTTTGCTACGTTTTCACCGAAATAGATAGGGACTTTATAAACACCCTGTATATATGTCTGTGTTATATGTTGTTGGACTCGGTTGTTCCCCCTCCCCGAGTGGGGTACCTTGACTAACACTGCGGCGTTGCCACATGTACGGAGTCCCCTGTGAGGCGAAGAACATTACATATGCGGGCAACTGTACTTCCAACAAGACGGAGCTCCTCCTGATTTTAGCCGTGCAGTGAGAACGCATCTCGATGATCGCTTCCCTGGTCGATGGATCGGTCGTGGTGGTGCACAAAATTGGCTACCCAGGTCTCCGGACCTAACCCCTCTAGATTTTTATCTGTGGTGGCTTATGAAAGAGCTGGTATACCAGAGAAAAGTGGAAACACGAGATGCATTGCTTCGTCGCATTTTCGATGCTACAGCCTCATAAAGGACAATCGTAATGAACTAATGCGAGTTACACGCGCGATTCACAGACGAGCCGCGATGTGCATTGAGGCCGAGGGTAGTCATTTTGAACAATTATTGTAAATTCATCAATAAAAACTTTAGCAGCTATTTGTTCGCTTTTTCTTATTTTTAAACATTCAAACATCCATAGCTCCATAACGGTTAAGAATCGGACCTATGTTCATGTGAAGTTTTTGACTGGGAATGACCTCAGCTATAAGCTCCCGAAGTTATGACATTTCGTTGTAAATGTTATGACATTTCGTCGTAAATGTTGACATTTCGTCGTATATGTTACACACAGACAGTCCATGGAACAAGGAACACTTCTGGGGAAAATTAAATTCACCATAGTCCGAATAAGTAATAGTAAGTGACAAATACTGTAGTTTTTCTTTTTCGTGATGGAAACCCAACGTGGGCAACGAGTCACTCGCAAAAAGGCCTAGAAATATAGCTTTCCTCACCCAGCTTTGGGACATAGTCTACACCGTAGACCAGTGATTCCCAACCATTTTTAGGCGATGTCCCACTAGAGCTGATTCGAATAATTCATGGAAAAATAATGTGAATATAGTTATATGCTAATAATTTTATAAAATTACTAAAATTATACGACTTCTAAATTTGAATTTGATTTTTAAAAGGTATGCTATGATCAACCTCCATGGCCCACCCAAGAAATTCGTCATGGCCCATCGGTTGGGAACCAGTGCCCAAGACCCTGCCCCAAAGCTGGGAACTAACTGCTTAGCAGATAGCTGGTAAGAGAAGCTATATTTTTCGGCCTCTTTGCTAGTGACCACCCTGGGTTTTCATCACGTAAAAGAAAAACTATAGTATTTGTTATTTACTATTACTTATTCGGATTATAGTGGATTTAATTTTCCCGAAGAGTTCCTTGTTTCATGTACGGTTTGTGTGTAACATGAAAGTTTCTCAAGGGATAATTCTGAGTTATAACACCACACACACACTATATATATATATATGAAAATTATTTCACGAAAGTAACACGTGAAAAATATTTATGATGATAAAACCACGCATATATATATATATATAATATATTAATATAATATATATATATATATATATATAATATATATATATATATATATATATATAATATATATATATATATATATATATATATATTATATGCGTAAAGTATTCTGGAAGTTTCAATTTGACCGTAAGAATAGTTTTTTCCATAAGCATTTGAAATTCATGTACCACAATGGCGTTTCATACACACAAACTCTCACACTTTTTAATATTTTTCATTTATTTCCCAAAATTCACAAAAATTAATATCAAATGATATTTTTCGGATGCGTTTAGCATAGAACTAAAAGAAACGCGAAGGAATTTCAATAAATTTTGAACCCACAAAAATGATGGGACGTAAACCCGCACTCTGAAACTACATCTGATTGTATATATAAAATAAAATTTTACTTCTTTTTCTTTAAAAACCCAACTAAAAACTAATTACATTTTCGCAATTTCTGGGAAAGTTCATGTCAGAAAATGGAAAAAAAAAAAAATAATTATAAAGAAAACAATTTCGAGATATTAAAAAAAGTTGACCTCTCCTTAAAGGTGGGCGCTGTTCAATTCAAATGTAGAGTCAAAGTTAAATACTTATCGATCAACGATTGCAAATGAGCCGGTTTCGCATGCTTTGGAAGCAAGTATATATATATTATATATTTATATATATATATATATATATATATATATATATATATATAATTTTATATATATATATATTATATATATATATATATATATAATGTAAAGAACGACGCTTGTGTAGAAGAACGTTCCGCACAAGATGGGAGGGAGAACGAACAAATGAAAAATGAGGTAACCACCCGGGAATCGAACCCGGGATCTTCCGATTGCCGGTCAGATATGCTATCCACTACACCATGGGCCTCGATTAATCAGAAGTCGTAATTCTCCTACATACGAGCAGAAACCAATGCCTGAGGGGGCACCTTCGCATGCCGTACTATATATACACATTTTAACTGCAAACACACACAGTATAATTATATATATATATATATATACGATACGCACATATATATATAATATATATATATACAGGGTGGCCCAAAAAAATGGCACCAATTTTCAGAAGTGATATCTCAATAACCATTGCAGTTAGGGATTTTAAAAACAACCAAATGAAAGATAATTCTTTTCTCTTTAAATACTTATTCAATAGCTTGATGGTTATAAACCCATGTAATGCCAAAAATTGGCTTATAAGAAAAATATACAAAAAAAAGTTGCGCATTTATATTTATTCCTTTTATTTTTTTCTAATTAATTATCTCTCTAATTTACGGTCTTTAAACGAAGTTCTGTGGTTTTAAGTTAAACCTAATTTTCAATAAATGGCTCAATCTGCCCTCCATTATGGTCAACCACAGCCTGTAATCTCGCCCTCCATTTTGAAATTGCCTTTGAGATCGTCACTTGTGAGAGATTTTCCCATGCAGCCTGAATTCGTTCACGAAGATGGTTCACATCACGGATTTTCTGACCATGGTAGACTTCTCTCTCTAAGGCAGACTACACAAAGTATCAATGGGGTTTAGATCTGGGCTGCATGGTGGCCAATTATTTGGTTCGATAAAACCAGGACAATTATTATTGAGAAATGTTATTGTTTCCTTGGCTGTATGAGATGGGGCTCCATCTTGCATGAACACAAAATCAGTGCTCGTCTCCTTGATCTCTGACAACATTGGAGACAAAATGTCATTACAGTAGTAAATTGAGTTAATTTTAACGCCTCGCTGAATAAAATGATGGATGTTTTGTTCTCAGATGACGCTGCAAGGGAAACCATTATCGAATCTGAAAAGTGTTTTTTTCACGCAAAAGTCGTTTTGGGTCAACATGAGTTTTTGTCGCCAATGCTGCACGAACCCGATCATTTTGGGTATTTCGTGGTGTTTCGACCGTAAATCGTTTCTCATCAGAAAACCAAATTTTTTTCACAAACTCATTTGACCGAAATCTTCGCAATAGATTTTTACATCGATGGAAACGTCTTTCTTTCACAGGCTCCGATAAAGCAGTAACCTTCACCCTCTTAAATGTTTTCAACCAAAGATCTTTTCGAATTATTCGCTGTACTGATGAACGTGAAATCCCGGTTTCTTTCGCAACTTCACGTTCACTTTTACTTGTTCCCGGTTGTTCCTCTTGACTTAAAACCATTTCATTTACTTTTTCAATGTTTTCTGGCGTTCTAATACTTTTTGGTCGACCACTTCCCGGACGCCGTTGACTGTTGCCGGTTTCTTTAAGGTTTTGTAAAAAATGTGCCACAGTTCTTTTTTTCCAATTTCTATTTGGAAATTCGTAAAGGATTCTGTTTAATGAATATCCTTTTTCTTCACGTAGTGCTTGTATAATGTTCTTATCAGATTCTCTCAATCCCATCTTGAGGGGCCTGGAATAGAAAAATTTCATTTAAAATTAGGATCAAGGAATAAATATAAATCCGCAACTTTTTTTGTATATTTTCTTTGGAAGCCAATTTTGGGCATTATATGGGCTTATAACCATCAAGCCATAGAATAAGTATTTAAAGAGAAAATAATTATCTTTCATTTGGTTGTTTTTTTAAGTCCCTAGCTGCAATGGTTATTGAGATATCACTTCTCAAATTGGTGCCATTTTTTTTGGGCCACCCTGTATATATATATATATAAATTATATATAAATATATAAATATATATATATAAATTATATATATATAATATATATACAGGGTGGGCGGAAAGTAGCTCCCTATTTTGGATTGGTAAAAAAATACGTATATTATCCATTTATTTCAGAAGAAATAATATGAAAAGGTAGGCATACATGGTAGGTTTTCTCTAAAATTCAATGTGGGCTCCAACTCTTTCCACCAGCTTCTGGAGCCGCCCAGGAATGGCGTCCACTGAATTTAGCAGGAACTCCGGCGGGATGGAGGACATGACTTCCCGAATTCGGTCCTCCAGTTCTTCCAATGTCCTCGGTTTGGTGCGGTAGACTTCTTCCTTTACCCACCCCCAAAGAAAGAAGTCGCACGGTGTCAAGTCGGGGCTCCTGGCTGGCCATTGATGTGGACCACGACGACCCATCCAACGCCCAGGGAAGTGGGCATCCAGCCACTCACGGACAACAAGAGCGAAGTGCGGAGGGGCGCCATCTTGCATAAATATCAGATCGTCGATGTTCTCCCATGTGCTGACAACCGGCCAGACCTCGTTTCGCAACATAGCAAGGTACCGCTCAGCATTCATGGTGTTGCGCAGAAGGAACGGCCCACAACCTGATCTGAGGTCATACCACACCACACCGTTACACTGAACCGATTCTGCCATTTTTCAGCGGTAACCGTGCGACTTCTTTCTTTGGGGTGTGGGTAAAGGAAGAAGTCTACCGCACCAAACCGAGGACATTGGAAGAACTGGACGACCGAATTCGGGAAGTCATGTCCTCCATCCCGCCGGAGTTCCTGCTAAAGTCAGTGGACGCCATTCCTGGGCGGCTCCAAAAGCTGGTGGAAAGAGTTGGAGCCCACATTGAATTTTAGAGAAAACCTACCATGTATGCCTACCTTTTCATATTATTTCTTCTGAAATAAATGGATAATATACGTATTTTTTTACCAATCCAAATAGGGAGCTACTTTCCGCCCACCCTGTATATATATATATATATATGATGAATAAAACCACGAAGGAAAGGAAACACAAAATGGTGCTCAAGCGCTTTCGTCTAATGACATCCTCAGGAACACTGAAGTACATAGAAGGTTACAGCCTATATATAGGTTACAAAAATATATATATATATATATGTTAACCCCCCCTTTATGGCCCTTTGTCGGTTCGGATTCGAAGGGGGTTCTGGTTAGGAGGCTGCAACGGATGTTTCTTCTTTATACTTTTCTATAATTCTTTTCGGTCGCCTTATGGGGTCGACACTCTGTTAATTCTTTTCTTTCAATAATTCTCGGGTCCTTTCCCTTGTACTAAAATTATCGACTTTTCTGACTAAGTTCTGAAGCGAGCACGGCTCGAAGGAAAAAGATAAAGACTTGTTCTACTGTGGTTTACTTCTTAAAAATTACAGTTGGTACTCTGAATTACAAGGGTAGAGGTTCGACCTCTTTCGACCATGGCTCAGGCCGGAATCTAAAAATACTTAAGTTAAGGAGGCAAGGGGCCTCTGCCCCCTCCTAATGAGGTGCTAATCTGAAGTACAACGATGAAGTGCTAATCAGAAGTCTAATGCAGAAGTGCAATAAATGAAGTCTAATAATGAAGTCTCTAATCGAAGCGCTAATCCGAAGATGGTCCTAATTTTACGAGTACATGCATAATATAGTCTAATGTTTGGGGGAGGACAGTTGAAGGTTAAGTTTCCCCCCTTTTTAAACACATGATTTCAACTAAAAAGAATAAAAAATATAAAAATAACAGTATCGCCGATTCTACATTTTTGACGGCAATATCATTTCGTAATAGCCATAAGCACAATTTTGAGTACATGACTGAGTACGTATTAATTTTGGTTCATTACAATTACGATTACAATTATGG